>JBAMHX010000011.1:6045551-6068480 GCA_037177515.1 Pseudomugil tenellus
TATATATATTTCTTTATAACTAACGTGAATAAATATAGCAGTTCATCATCAAATCATTTTTTTTAACATTCATTGAAAACTTGGTTACAGGTTTTAGATGTGTAACCATGGTAACCCCTTAACAACACATCTACTGTACACTAAGTGTACTGTACTTACTTTACTGGCATCAAGTAATGCCTGATGTTATCTGATGTGCATATGTAATGCATTGCATTGTGGGTAATTTATGCTCTGCAACCTGCATATTTCCAAATTCAACTTCCAATATGATGCACTCTGTGCAATACAAAGTTTTATATAACGGTTATAAAAAAGACTTAAAGACCTCACTTCCCTAAAAAACAAGTTAGCTTGTACATTCAGTTACACACCTCCTGGAAGTCAAGAAGATGAACCGTTGCCATGGAAGTCTTAGAGGAGCTGATGTAAATGCATTACCGTCTGCATATCTAGGTGTTTGGACAGCAGGACGTGTGATGAACCATCTATTACATTTTACCTAAAATAAGCTCAAAGTCTAAACAATTTGTTCCAGAAAAGCTGAAATAAAAATGTTTCAATAAATAGCAACAGCTAAGAATCTCTGTTCCTCTCTCTCTTTCTCTTACTCACACACATACACAGACAGACACTCGCACATATGCACATGCACACACACACACACAGAGGAACCCTGCTGCTGTAATTAAAGGTGTCCTTGACAGTGAGATAGACCACTTTCACACTCTTGGACATATGAACACCAGTAGTCCGATTTAAATGCATTCACACACACAAATACACACACACACAGGTTACACATTTTCATGGACCATCTGGTGAGTCAACACACACAGCTGTTAAAAAGTTGCTTTTTCTGTTTGACAGAGGGTGCTAGTAACTGACAACAGTGGTTAAAAAATGGCAGCACTCACACTATCTCAAAAACATCGACTGCACACACACCTATCGAGGTGAAAGGAATTGTGGGTAACTGAACAATGAAACTCTCTCAACTGATTTTGTTGCATCTCTTCATATTCTTGCAGTGAAAACACCTGGAAGCATTGTGTTCAGCCCTGAATGTGTTAGTGTTACAGGCCGTGTCTGTACTTTAAGCTTAGTGCTACTGCAGCGCTCTGGGACTGCTGTGTACTCAATCTGTATGCACGCTGTGTGGGTCTGTGTCGGCCAGAAAGTGTGTAGGAGTGACAGGGAAAATAAAAGGAAGTGAATGTGTGTGGTTGTGTTCTGTATGAGTGAGTGTGTACATGTGCATGTTTGGTCCAGGTGCTGGGACCTGTGTGTGTCCCTGGACAGGGAATGCAGGGGTCCCCGGACTCTCCTCTGCTTCCTGCTAACGAGACACACACACACTTGCATACGTAGGCTACACACCGCATCGATCAGGGTGAGGATGAGGGCTGCTCTGTGCCCAGTTAGCCCACCACTGAGGACTATGTGCCTCAGGGCACACCACCCCCCCACCTTCCCACACACACACACACACACACACACACACACAAATACGTACATGCAGATATCTCATCTGAATTCAGTTCCGTATGAAACCTTAACACTGCATCACATACTAAACAGGCACAGCTTCCACCATGCAACGTTTACCATAGCAACCACTAATGATGGACAGTTTACCATAGCAACCACTAATGATGGACAGTTTACCATAGCAACAACTAATGATGGACAATTTACCATAGCAACAACTTATGATGGACAGTTCATCATAGCTCCAAGTTAATGCTGGACAAGACAAGTTAAGAAAAAAAATCATAGCTTCAAGTAATGATGGATAATTTTCCATAGCAACAACTGATGTATGGGAGTTTACCATAGCAACAACCAAAAATGAACCGCTTACCTTAGAAACACCTGGGGATGCACAGTGTACCAGTGTAACAACTGATGTTGTATAGATTAACATAACGCTGACTGATGGACAATTTACCATAGCAACACTTGATAATGAATAGTTTGCCATAGCAACATCTGGTAATGGTTACATAGCAATAACCGGGCATTTCAGCATGGTGACAGCTAATGTTGGACCGTTAGTCATAGTATCAACTGATAATTTACAGGAGTATAATAACAACAAATAATAAACACAGTTTTATAACAAGTTAAAAGTTGACATTGGAGCTATTCAGAATAAACTTGGCAACATTTGATGAAAGAGAGGCACATGGGTAAGAATGTATGTTGATACTGAACAGACTGAGACCATTTATAGCAGAAGAATTTAACATCCTGTCTGAAGTGCACATGTAGTATTTTGTGTTTTTGCATATGTGGAGCAGATCAGTCAAAACAGCTTCATATCCTTTAACACACACAGGAATCATTATTGATACATATTACATGTTTGCTTGAAACAAAAAATTCAAAGTTTAAAAGTTCAGAATTTCAAATCATACTATGTTGAATACAGCTGAGATGGAACCTGAATCATGAATCACAGCATCATGTGTGTTTTTATCTGTCAGCTGCAGCAGAGACAGATGAGAAGTGAAGCTGTTTTCTACGTCTCATTTACATAAAACCCTAGTTTATTTCCTCTTGCAGAGCAGACTTGCAAGGACTACTGGGACTACACACACAAGCACACACAAATGCGGCATTATTAAAAACCATTTGCCGACATTACATTACAACATTAAGTGGCTAACGGCTACAACAGCAGCAGGCTATTAAACTTTATGATCATTGTTATAGGAGACGATTATAGTTTGAGCATGAAGTCAGCAGGAAAGGTGCACAGAAGGTAATTTAGACAGATGAAGTGAAATGTACAGAAAAATTAAACTTGCTTCTCCACTGAAAAGATTTTTGATGATGCGTTTGTCAAATGTTTTGATGCAAAAATCAATGTGCTGATTGTTGAGAAACATCTCTTTAAAATGACTGAATGTGTAGAAAACTACTATTCTGCTGCTTAGAAAGCGACATGAACACTTAAAAAATCAGACTGGCAGGTGAAAGGCAAGAAGGATGGATTCTGTACGTGTGTGTTGAGTATATATTTGAGGCTGTTTGTGTGTCTGAATAATGTAGGTCCATGGAGAGGCCAGCCTGCTGCAGTAATGAGGAGGACATGCAATGATACCAAATTTTGCTTGTGGGAAGCTATCGATCCAACAGCCATTTGTCCAAACTTAAGTCAGACAGCGAACACTTTCTGCAGGCCTCATGGAGATAGATAATCTCACAGCATTCCCAAAATCACAGTAATATCATGAAAGAGTCAAGATACAGTGAAAGTCAGTAGAAACATGTCTGCCCTTCTACTGTACGTAAGACAGTTCCTGAATGTCAAAAATAAAATTAAACTTAATTTTGGAAGATCAAAAACTTGTCTCTTCAAGCACTCAATTCCCTTTCAGAGAACTGGTTTTGTGTAAAGATGTAAAGTCTACATTGTCTCCTCACCTCTGAACTCTTCACTTTAATTAGAGTCAGTTCCAAATGAAATTCTTCCATTAAAGGCTAAAGACAGACCTCAGAGTCCAACCCAGTCATCTCACCATGAAGTCATTTTCTTTTGCAAAACTTTAGGTTTAATTCTGTTTTTATTCACGAGTCTGATAGCACACCCATACCTGAAAGTTGGACTGAAACCTCAATCTGACCTCCTATTAAACAGGGCATTATGTGTAATTTGCCCCTCGGCCCCGGCCAGTCCTGTTTGGCCTCATTGTGAACAACGGGCAGCTCCTGCAACGGCTCACAAAGACAAAAATAACGAACTGAAAACCCCTTTGAACCATCCGACCTCACCCCTCTTGCAAAATTTTTACATCTCCCCATCCACTCATGCTACACACTCACACACACACAGATTCCCTTCATTTTTTGGTGTCAGCGTGTCAGATATTCCAGGTTAGGGAGAACACTGGGGAAATTACAGTTCTACCCAAGCCCCAAGCACAGTGTGTATGAGAGAGTCCAGTGGATCTCATGGGCAAGCTTGTTACCTCAGGGGGATGGACAGACAATGAATAGAGGAAAGGACTGAGGGGGAGGGGGTGCTGGTTGAAGGGTAGGATGATGAAGTGCAGGAAAGAATGGCTGGGATTAAAGACGAAGAAGACAGAGGAGCAGAAGCTGCACTATTCAACCAGTCCCATTGCTTCTCATTATGAGAGTGGGGATTTCACATCATTGTGTCCAAGATGTCCTCTGATCAGATATGTTACCAATTTAAACTGCATACTGTATGATCGATATATGGCCATGTGAAGAAGAAATTCACGCGTCTTCAACTCTGCATCAAGACATAATGTGGAAACATCAACTGGTCTTAGAATGAGGTAAATTTATCCTAACAACGTTACACTTCAGGGTGTTAATATAAAATCTCTCACATGGTTGTAGGAGAATTTTGCTTCACTCTTCTATTTGAAGTCGTGTATTTGTCCTAGCAGCTCTCTGTTGGTTCCACCACAGGATTTCAGCTAAATTAGGTCTGAACTTTGACTGGATCATGTCATCAGCTTCAGTCTGTTGTAGATCTGCTGCTGTTTTTGGGATCATTGTCCTGCTACAGGAGACATTTTAACCACGCTTTATCTGTACAACAAATGGCATGATAATACTTTTATACTTTGGTATCCATAGAAGTCCTTGTTTCTCTCAATGAATATAAGATGCCCAGGTCCAGTAGCTGCACAACAAACCCATATCTCCATCCTTCCACCACCATGCTTAACAGTTGCTATGAAGTATTTATGCCGATATGTTGTGTTTGGTATGACGTATTCTGTCTGAAAGAACATCGTGATCCGGAAGTCTTGCGGTTTGCTCCGATGCAACTTTGCCAACCTCGGTCATGCTGCCATGTTTTTATAGATAGAAACAACTGAGTCTGACATGTAGGTATTGTTTTTTTCTCTTCGGTTTTTCTGAACATCACACGGTCTGATGTTGGACCAAACGTCCTACAATGTCCAGTCCTGGGGAGTGGACGTCTACTTGTGAACTGTCTTTCTGTAGAATAATGGACTCCAGATAGTGTGGAAATGACTTTTTCTTCTGTCTAATGTCGATGAGCAGCAACAGTTGCGTCTCTAGGAGTCATTCTCATGTCTTTCCTTCTTTGCATTGTGTTAATACGCATCTGTATGCAGCAGGTTCATTTATAGATAGTCACAGAGGCTCAGCCACATCTGCTTAGAAGACTGAGTAGATGTGTAAACTGCTGTAAGATCATATGATCGCTGTTATATCCAGCCTGTGCAAACACTACTAAAACTGCTGATCTCATTGTTTGGTGTTGACATTAAGTGAGATTAGCCAACACTGATATTATCTGTTAAGCCGGACAGATTCTGTGTGGATTTTAGCTTCACGGTACTTGAGCTAATATCTGAGCAAATCTGTAGGATTGAAACTGCTGAAGAACAAACAAACTATAATGCCTGCAACTCCATAATTTCTCTGTTGCTTCCATCACATTGCCTGGACCTGTTCTGCATTCATATGGAAGGGTCAGAATTTGTAGTATACACAGTTTCATGCATCTATAAATCTAGTGATGGTCAGCTTCCTGAAGGATTTTTCCTTTTTTTTTTTTTTTAACCGTAACAGCATTTATACGGTTCACTAATGAACATTGTTCTGCACAGCATGAAACATCTGCCTAGGAAGAGTGAGGAATAATTCTCCAAACATCGTCCATTCCTTTTTTTCCTTTTACTTCTGTAGCCTTTTGTTCTCTCCTTCCCCTGCAACCCTTCTCCTCTTCCTCATCTTCCCTGTCCCTGCTCATCTTTGTATCTCTCCTGTATGACAGACACTCATTTGTGACTGAGCCAACATGCTAATGGTGGATGGCAGGAAGTGAAATCCGTCATGCCAAATATTCAAACATGCACACGGTATTTGTAGGAAGAAACATAAACATCCATCTGGAAACACACATTTGGAGAAATTCTCTTATTCAGCCACACACACACACACACCCAGGTGGACACACATCAGTGCACTAATGCACAACACATTCACACTAATGTATTCACACGAAACTCTTCATGGTCCCTGCTGCATTGCTCCTGGTGCCGGGCTTCCTCTCTGCTCTGTGCCGCGCCTCCTCCTCTTCGTCCCCCCCCCCCAAACCACCACCACCTCCTTCTCCTTCTCCCAGTACATCTGGCACGCTCAGCTGCTGAGAAGCGCCATAATTATCCCGCCGGAGACGCACATACCCACACACACAAGCCTGCAAAGCGCTCTGTGACTGGAGCTCACACACTTGTCTTTGGCGATCCGAACCGCTCCCTGCTGCTCTTCGTCACTATCGGGGCTTCATTAAGAGTGTGTGTGTGTGTGTTGATGCATGGTGCCTTTGGATGCCATCCAGATGTTTTTTCTTTATAGTTGAGGAGCCGGGCGTGTCCTAGATGTGACTGCCCCGCTCTGGTCTGCACTGCGTTTTGAACTTTCCTGTTCGTCTTATGGTTAATGTTGTTTCTCCGGGTTTCTCCAGCTGTTCACACCAGCGTCCAGTCTAATTTAGCCATCACGCACCAGACAGCGGGTGGACGGCAGAGAGAATCTTGGTGTGATCCAGAAAAGAAGCAGCTATGCTTCTCTGTTGACGAGCGAAAGGAAACTAAAGCGCAACTCTACAGAAATGGCTTCATTAGAATATAAACACATGTTAGATGTTTAGAAGTGGATGGTCTCCCCACTCACACTGTTCCCAGTCTGACTGATGTCACATCGTAATAACTGGTATGTGCAGGTGAAGGAGAGGCTGAGGTCGAGTGTGAATGAACCAGTCCACTGTGATTGGCAGTAATTGTGTGTACCGAGGTGATGTGTGTTTGTAACATGATTGGCAGTCGGCGCATAAGCGCGTGGGTGCTGTGGCTGCTCTGAGTGGGACTGCAGGTTTGATTCCCAGTGCCACTTTGTGTCAGACTTACCACAGAGCCAAAAGCAATGGAGTTTTGTGTGAAAGGAGTCTGGAACACCTCCCACCACTCCATTTTCAGTCCGAGCTTTTAGTGCCGCAGGAAGCTCAGAATAAAGCACTTGCATCAGTCACATGGATCGCTGCTAAACACCGGTCAGGTGACGCATTTCGACTCCATCTGTGTCGCAGAGACAGTTGAGCCAGTTGAGTGCCGTTTCTCAGAAATCTATTGTTTACTTGTCTTGAATATTATGGTGTCATTTTAAAATGTTTTCAAAAAAGGGGGAATTATTTAATTAAAATACTATTTGTGTTACAGGACTCCTTTGATTCAGCAGAGATTTTGTTCCATATTGGCATGAAGTATCACACAGTTGCCCTGACTTTATTTGTATGTAAAACCAGAGAATTTCTACAACTAAACAGAGAATAAGAACAATTTGATTGCTTTTGTGTTAAGCATATATATGATGAAGGATGTTAAACAAGCTAACAGTCAAGCCTGATGCAAACATGTTTCATGGTGTTTCCCTCAAGCAAAGAACAGACCTCCTCGAGTACAAACGAGTTATTCAGATGCAGCGTTTCTAGCGCAAAAGGAGAAATCTTCCTACAGGCACAAAAGTTTTAAAACACAGTGATGGAAAAGAAAAGGAAATCTATAAAAGCATGATAAAGCTCTATTTGTTAACATATGCTAAATAACAACAAACTCACTGCAACAACATTTAGCTGGCCTTGAAACAAGAGTTAAATGTTTCAGAAATCTCTGTTTTAGCTTCATGGAATGAAAACATCTCTCATTGATCATGAACGCTGCTGTAATAAAGTGACTGTCTAATAAATTTCCCCCGCCACTCACAGACTTAACAGCCATTTCACTCATCAGTGTGGGAGGAACCTGCTTATTGTTTAAATGCACATGTAGCACAAAAGAAGAAGAAGAAAGCTTACAGCAATAATGGAAAGAAAGCAAACACAGGCAGAAAAAGGAGGCCAGGAAGTGAGAAATATTTTCCTCAGTGGCTGGCTTTGTCACCTTCCTCACCCAAGGGGTAAGGGGGAGCAAAGCACCCTGGGAAATTACTGAAACCAGAAAGCATTGATTTATTCAGGATGATGTGTGTACATGCATGTGTGTGTGTTTTTGTCACAAGGCCTTTGTACAGCAGTAAAAAGAGCAGCCTGGTCGACAGCTGTTTAGAGACGAAAGATAAGAGTGGCAGTATTTGCGGCTGTATCAGCCTTCCTCCTCTTCCTCATGCACACTCCTGCCTTCTCGTGGCAGGGTTTTCTTTGGCTCTGTAATTAAGAGCCAGAGAAAACCCTTCAACCTCTCCCAGCATGGCTGCACAGCCCGCCTCATGCTGTGATGTTGCCTGCTTTTAAAACCGTCTTCCTTTTCTCCTTCCTGGAACTGAATTCAGGCTGAAACCTGATTTAGGGTTTGACAGCGATAGGATAATAAAAACAGCTTGTTCCACTGGAGTTACAAAACCATAAGGATAAAACAGATTATATTGTATTTTTTTCTTCAGATTTACTGAAACGAGCCATTGATGAGGAAGAATCTGTTAATCAGTCAGAGAAGTGACAGAAATCAATCAGCAGCTACAGAACGTCTCCTTCAACTTTAAAGTTAGTCTAAATTTTTGCTTAGTCAGCTGTCATCAAGTTAAGATTTTTGTGCAAACAGGCCACCGTTGAGACGAGTCCGACTCATTGGACAAAGTTTGAAATCTTTATTACAACACCCACATGGATTTCTGCAGCTTGACACGTCAACGCTCCAAATGTGGGCTGAAAAATGAACGGTACACTGCATCAGGCTTTCATGACAAACACCTGCTCTGCTCTGCAACACCAGCAGCTCTCCTTTCACAAAGATGAAGAAAATGTCTTGTTCGTTGTTTCACTTTTGTCTCGGCTTTGTTGCAATTTTTCCCTTATTTTTACACATTAAAACACTGAATTGACTGATATATGACATGACTAGTATTGAAGGAAAAAAGAAAAACATCTGCCTTAAATAGAAAACAGAGCAAAATAATTGAATGTCAGTGAGAAAAGATTAAACAACGTAGTAAGAATTAATCAGATGTTATCAGCAGAGGTTCTGTTTGTTTACAAGTCAATTTTCAAATGTTGCCACAAGGAGAGAGCTAGAAAAAACTGGGCTAGGTTAATAATATGTACAGTATGAAAAATGCTTGTTTAAAACTATCTAAAATATTAATAAGAATTTGGGAAACTGTGTAAGTTTGTAAATGAAAAAAGAACAAACTTCAGCCACACAGTTTGTTCTCAGTAAAAGATAAACAACATATCAAATCTTGAAACAGGCATTTTATCATTTTGTGGAAAATATGAGCTGATTGTGAATCTGATGACAACAGCACTTCAGTAAGTAGTTCCAGGTGATGTTTCGCATTGCTAGCATCCCCTCTTCTTATAACATCTGTCTGTAAATATCTGGCAAGTGAGGAAACCAGTTACTGAAGTTTTAGGAGAGGAACGTTATACTATTCTGGTCTGATGCAGGACTCCAGCTGCTCACAGGATTTCTCCTTTCATGATGCTCCAGATGTTTTGTATTGGTGAAAACTCTGGACTGCAGGCGGACTAGTTCTCCTGTGAAGCCATGTTGTTGTGATGGATGCAGGGTGTGGTTTAACATTGTCTTGCTGAAATCTCCAAGACCTTTACTGAAAGAGACGTCTGAATGGAAGCAGGTGTTTCTCTGCAACGTCTGTGTAGTTTTCAGCACGGATGGAGCTTCACAGATGTGGAAACTGGCCACATCATATACACTAATGAACCCCCATATCATCAGAGATGCAGGCTTTTCATCTGTCTACTGATAACAAGCTGGATGCTTTCTCTCCTCTTTAGCCTGCAGGACACACAGACCATGCTTTCCAGAAAGAATCTCACATTTTCATCCAGTTTGTCTCAGACTATTTTAAATGAGTTTTGGTCCTGAAAACATGATGGTATTTCTGGATCATGTTCATAAGAGGCCTCTACTTTGCAGAATGGAGATTTAACCTGCAATTGCGGATTTCAGGCTGAACTGTGTTCACTAACAGGCTTCTAGAAGACTTCTTGAGGCCATGCAATGGTTTCCAGAAGAGAATCCTCTCTGCTTTTAATGCAAAACATCCAGTTTGACCTTTTATTTACATTTCACACAGCATCCCAACTATTTTCAGATCTGAGATTGTACATTTAATTTAAGGTAATTTCCCTGCAAAAATGCGCTTTCATTAATGAATGGATCAACAAAGCTGATTACAGTAACTTCTATAACAAATATTTATTTTTGCTTTTCAGATTGGTAAAATGTTTTCCAGAAAATATAATACAAGCAGGTAATCATGTCCTGCTGTGAAGGCAGCATGTACGACTCTATGAGGATCACAGATGGGCAGAGGTTTTCTAGCTGGTTAAGGGATGTGTGAGGAAATAAACCAACAAGAATTTACAAACAATTTTCCTTCCAGATGGAAAGGATTTCTGATATTTCCATCTCTACAGTGCAGAATATCAGATGGCTCATAATGCCAGTAATGAAATAAAAATCCTTCAGCATAAGCCGAACTGAGAGTATTACAGCCTCATTTAAACATGTTTCAAATCGTTCTGTTAAAAAAAAGCTCCCTATGACGGTCCTAACAAGAATATTCTGGTTACCAGTAAACATCAACACCTTGGAAAACTTATGGTTGCTCAAGAAATCTGTCTGAAATAACTTTCTCGCCCTGTAAGCAGGTTATACTGTTATTCTCTGCAGATGTGAAGTCTTCTGTAATCTGCGTTTAACGTCGCTTGACAAGAGAAACTCCCACCGTGGATGAACGCTGTTTGTTCTTCTGTCTGGCACCGTGTCCTCCTCTCTCTGCTGGTTCAAACAAGGCTAGCAAGGTGACCCTGAATCGTGTGTGCACGGGTGTGCATGCACCTATGGCTGTGTGTCCATGCTGCGCTCTGTTTGTGCGTGCGCGTGTCTGGTCCCAGTAATTAACACCAGCCACTAATGAAGTCCAGCTGCTCAGCGAGAGGACGGAGTACGAGCCAAAAGCTGCTCTCATCCTCTCAGCATCTCTCCTCCCTCCATCTCCTCTTTATTCATCTTCATCCATCCAACCGCACCACCATTCGCTCTTCATTTCAAACTATTGATCGGCTTCACTATTCTCTTCCTCCCTCGCCCACTCCCTCCATCTCCTCTGCATCCGTTTGTTTATCTCTCCTGCCGCTTCTCACTCAATTGGTCTGTAATCGCCGTGATTTCTGTTTCTCTGTCGTTCTGGCATTGTGCTGAATGAAATCTGACTCCTGTTCGTCCTCTCTATCATTCTCTGTGCCAACAGCTCATATTAGAAAATCTGCCTCCTTCTTCTTTTGTATTCAGAAAACTGCTGCGTTGCACACTCCAGACATCTGAATATCATTTACACTGGTTTATTTTTGGCCCTTTAACACTGACGCACACTTGTATAAAGAGAGAAAAAGCATCACAACACAGAGTAAAAGCTTATTTAGTCCAAATATTTACTAAATGATTCATATGCTAAATTATAATAATTTGCTCAGTAATTGTGCTTTATTCTGGTTCGTTTAGATCAGAAAAAATCTATTTCAACACATTATTATACAACTTACGGTTATTGATAATGAAGGCTCTTATTAGTTTTCTCGAAAGAGAACATATCACAAGCAACACATTCTCCAGGAAACCCAAACATTATTAATTTAGCCTATCAACATATGAATGTTTTATTCCACAAGCAGTGCTGCAGATGAAGTGATGCAATGACCACATTCAGCACCAGAGCTATGCATAAAAACTATGGTATGACCACTGAAGGATTTTCATTAAAAGCTGGTTTTAGTGTGATTTAATGGTAGGTTGGGTATTAGAAATGGTATACGGTATCGAGGGTATGGCAATCCGCGATAATGAATGATGATGTCACAGCATGCTATCTCCTATTAAAATTGAAGTTGAAGTTGTTGCAAATAAACTGTCATTCTGTGGGAATCTGCTGTCCAAAGTGGAATAATCTGAAGTGGTGCATCTGCTTTGCTTCACAGATCAATATATCTGATGGAGAAAACTCTTCTTCTCATGCATATAAAGACACAGATGTGCCCACTATGCTGCATGGCATCGTAACGCATTAAACAAGCAGCCCCCGTCTGCATGCACACGCACATAAACACAAACAAAAAAAAAACCACCAGCATATGCTCTAGAGTCTGGTGAAAAACTCTCCCTCTCCCTCAGTTTCTCTGTGTCTCTCGCTCTTTCAAAACACCAACGTACTCCGTTCAGAGACGCAACTCTGTAGCATTACTGCACAGGCCCACACTATCTGCAACAAACACACACACACATATACTACCAGCTGTGACAGATGTGCCTGTCACAGGAGAAAATGAATTCAGAATAGTTAGTGAATTAAGCAGGGAGTTAATTGTTGCTTGGCCCCTGTTTATGAAGCGCAGAAAGGAAAAGCGCCTTGTTTTTCTTCTGACAATTAGCCAGCAGAGATAGAGAGAGGAAGTGTGTGTGTAATTGTCCTGTTCTCTTTAGCAGCTGGTGCAGCCACACCTGGACGGGCTGAGGACAGAGAGCGGGAAAGGGGGGGAGCGGGGGGGTTTCAGGTACGCTGTGTTATGCAGCATTTTTCTTTCACGGAGCGGATAAGAAAGACATCATTCGTTTAAAGCTGATGACTTCTATAGATGAGTTAGGATAGCTGATGTTGCATAAAACAACACACACTGTAACCAGCACACATTTTTGTTCTGTGTTCTGATGCCGTTGCTGGCTGGATTCCTCCCAGTCTATTTGTCAGTGTGTCCTATTAGATTTCCAAACAGCTTGTAATGACTGGTAATAAACAGCAGAAGAAGAGGAAGGTAAATCAAGCGAGAAGACGACAAAATGAGCTCTCCAGGGGACCACCATGCTCCCAGTCTTCAAAACACACACACACACGGGCAAAAAGACACTAACAGTTCTGTCTGTGTATTAATGTGCAGTCAATAAGGCAGACAATGGCAGGTTATGGGGACTAAAGCAAGAGACGCTTCGTGTTAACAGGACTCGGAAAGGGAGGAAATTATAGCTGCTGACAGTGTGTATGTGTACCTGTGTGTGTGTGTGCGTGCGTGTGCATGCATGACACAGTATAGTTCAATACTTCTATTAAATGCAAATAAAAAGTGCTTGTATGTGAGCACCCTCGAAGAATGTGTTTTTTTCCTTAGAGCCACTTAACAGTGATTTATGATTTATTAAAGCATAAAAAGATCATGAGTTTGAGTTGTGTTGGAACAATAACAACCAGTTTTATATCATATAAACACAAAATAAGACCATTTTACAAACAGAAAATGACATTTTAGCAGCAATGATTCCAAAGAGCTGCAAGCTGGAAGTTTATCTGAGCATGCAGAGAAACAGGTCACATGGAGGACAAAAGAAGCAGTGTCAGGACTGAAAAACTGGATCTGAAATTCAGCAAAGAGTCAAACTAGGACCTGATGGATGCATCTGGACTTTCAGCTGATCCATCTACTGTTTGCTGAAGTGATGATAAGTGATGGTGTCCATGGAAACTTGGCTGTCAAGAAGACATTCTGAAGGAAGGGAAAGAGTGAGAAAAGGCTGCGGTATGTCACATGACACAATGACCAGACTGAAGATCAGTGGAAACAGGTGTGATGGATTCTCCTCAGAAACCAGCACATTATTGAAGCAGTGTAAGATCATCATGTGGGAATGAGGTAGAAACATCCAAAGAAAAGTTTTGGAAAGTTCTTCAAGGATATCAGAGAAGTATTCCTTAAGACCAAATATGTTTGATACATTTCTGTAACGATTTCCAGTGTTTGTCACAACAGAAACAAACGTGACTAAACAAAGGCTTGACTGTTACTCTGCATGTAATACTGAATATAAAGTAGATGAAAAGTACAAAATTCTCACCAAATTTGCCCAAAATCTAAGCTGAAATGACAACAAACCAGAATTACTTTCAACAATTTCTCTCAAATAATTTTAAACTGTTGAACCATTCTAAAAGATGAATAATATCAATAATAAAATACACTCGGGCGGCACCGAGCGGGGGGGTGTTGGTCCACATTGTGACGGTATTAACATTGGAACAGATGACAGTGGCCCCCTCCTCATGCCTTCCTGCCTCCCACCATCCATCCTTCCCTACATCCCTTCCTCCCTCACCACCTGGAGCCAGCGAGCTGTGACACCAGAGGGAAGGAGGGAGTGATGATGAAGGGGCAAGGGACTGAAGAGACAGAGAGAGCGAAAGAGGGGACCACGGAGGAATAGATGAAGGAAGAATGGAAGGATGGAAGATAAAATGGTATGAGATAAAAATGAGCGCTGGTTATAATTTCTGTCCTCTGCAGAATTTAGTTCTTTATTTGCACAAACTCGACTCTTGGCTTTGCTCGTGGTCTGCTGGAGTTTTAACTGTTGAAGTTTCACTGAGAGCAAGCAGAGAGGCGAGCGAAAGGTGTGTAATCAGCTTTTACTACTTCAGACCGTCAAATTATTCACGTGTTGAGATTTAAGCAGACTCTTGTGAGAAGACAGATGGAGAAGCTCATTTCTGTGACAGGATTTACTCGCATTCTTGCGCTACTTTCTTCTAGTATTTTGACATTTGCTTCATTTTCCGCTTGTAGATCTTAAGGTGACCCTTGAAGAAATAAGAGCTGTAGTTTCTTCATTTCAGAGTGCGGTTGCAGACAACGCCTGCATCTTATTAGTTCAGGTGCAGCAGGGCATAAAGCCAACAGCCATGTCGCTAGCCGGTGGCAAACACACACACAGAGAAAAACACACATACATGACTGGGCTCTAAACCACATTATCCACCTCCATTGACTCTAAAAGCTTCTTATTCGCCTCATTAAGTCTTCAGTGACACAAAGTAACCAGAGCAGACCTTGCTCCGTGCATACACATAAGTGCAGATAGGTGTGTGGCTGTGCGTATGTGTTAAGGGAAAATGGGGGGTGGGACACTTAGAAGCACAGAAAGATGCGAGCGCAGACACATCGGCTCAGCCTCGGCCCGTGGGACGGCTGCTTAGACAGCAGACCGACATTACCAGTCAAGCGCATTACAGATTTGACTGCAGGCTAATAGACAGGTTGAAAGCTGGGCGGCTGTTTTCAGCTACGAGACAAATGCAACCTCCAGGTACAAAATAAAAGTCGACACATGACACGATGCCTTCTTTCACACAGAGGGGCCCACAAACCGTGGTCTTCATCCAAACTCACCGACAGCCTTTGTGTTTAACAGATGCAGCTTCTTGTAGTGAATCTCAACAGAAAAAGTTAAATCCAAAGTTTTGTGAAGGTGTAAATCAGTGAACTGCTTCCTGCCAGGACAGCAGGAATAGTTCTTCCCTCATTTAGTGATTCTAAAGAGGTGAAGAAGACCTGGTACCAACAATTATCTGAGTGCTCTGATGTAAATAGGTAACTAAAGCTCATGCTGAGGACACATCATTAGCCACCACACTCCACAGGGAGCACTTAGATCCAGGTGAGTGGCCACTCGATACCTCGAAGGCATCTGCATGTGCGTGTGTGTTTGTGTGGTGTGTACGAGGTGGGAAGGACAATGAAGCATGCAGCTAGCAGCAGGGATTGGGGTCAATGAGGAGTCGAGGTGAGGGGTAATTGTGCAAAGATTTGTCTAAAATGTTTCTAATTCAACATTTTCCCTTAAAAGAAAAAAAACACTTTTTTGATGTTTTTTGTTACAGCAGCATCAACCTGCTGACCTCTTTTAGGAACCAAACTGCTGCCTGCTGATTCATTTCCCACAACATGCAATGTGGATTTTGGACATGGTTGCTAACAGCAACAGATTTCCTCCTGATTGCAGAAAATATGGAGTTAGGATAAGGACATAATTTCATTATGTCTATTTGAAACAATATCAAGGAGTACATGTACAAGTCAAATGTAGAAGTATGAATAATTTTGCAAGTCAGAAAATATTACTCTGGAAATATAAGAAATTCTAGGAATCAGAAAAAGGAAGTACATTTTATAGATATAGATCTGTAAATAAGAAAGAAACCTTTTTTTGAAGTTAGTAAAAATAAGCAACCCTGAATTTTACTACAAGGTTTAGAGAATGGATAGCAAAAATGAGTACATTTTATAAGTGAAAAATATAAGTACATTTTAAACCTCTAAAAAACACTTAATTTTACAAGTTGGAAAATAATTACATTTTATATGTCTAAATATATAAGTAAACTCTATTTATCAGAGAATATTTACATTTTAAATGTAAACATATGAGTTTCACTCATGGTGTAAAACAACACAAGTAAATTTCATATATTAACATGCATGTAGTGCAAAACAGGTTTTAACAGGTTGTGGATTTTAACAATCTGATAGGGTCTTCAGAGTACAATGTGGACCAAATACGCCAAAGTAGTTTTTTATGCTTGTAAAATCTACCTGTATTTTATAACTTGCAGAATTAAATAGCAGATTTGATTTGTACTGTGCTTGTTACAGTTATAAAACTTCTCTCCCTTTCCAGACTCCATATGACAACAATCAAATCAATCAGTTAAAACTAAGACATCTTCCAAAGCAGGGGAATGTTTATGATGATGGGCAGGCAGTGAGGCGGCACAGTGCTGCCTTGCTCATAGTGTGAGCTGAGGAGACAGAAAGGGGACAAACCTTGCCGACAGGTGGGCTCTTCTACGGCCATCCAATAGGCAGGTGGGGATGGTGGAGAACGAAGGAGAGAATGGGAAGGATTAGTAACACACACTATGAACGTGGGCTGTTAACAAATCAGCTCACTGTCATCGAAAAAAGAAATCCAAAATCTCTCAAAGATTTTGAATTTGTTAAACGCAAAAATATAAAGTGCTTCCTTCACTCGCGGCAGCTGCAGTTCCCACCTCGACCGAGTCGAATCGTTAAAGCTTTCGCTGCGGATTCAGCTGAAAGCAACGATGACGGACAGAGAGGAAGCAAATGAATGGAAATGGGGGGGAGGGGGGATCAAAGGGGGTCTGTCGAGTCAAACTTATTGAAAAATGGTCTCTGATTAGGATCAAAGGTGATGTTTGTGTGTGTGTGGGGGGGGGGGGTAAATCTGTTTGAGAAGTGAGGTGTCATGCTGTGAAAATTTGGCTGAGGTGATTATTAAAACATCGTTACTCTAATGCAACTGCTGTCAGACAGTTTATTTAGACAAGTGTTTGCATAGTGTGGAGGGATGGGGGTCTCTTAAACGTCATCTTTAATGTCTGTTTTTTCTCAAATGTAGCCTGTTTATTGGATTACTTAAAAGTGAACTTTTAAATCTGGAATATAAGCAAGTAAAATGTACATATGTACATATTTAGAAGCATAACGAACCCCATCTTCCTCTCATACCATTATACAGGAGGGGGATTCGTCATGATGTGCAGCTGCACGGCAGAAAATAATGAACTCTGCCAAAATTTGCTGCAGTGTAGTCCAGGGAGATATGCACACACACAAACAAATACACATGTACATATAATAACATGGAGCGAAGTAGAACAAGTCAAGGGAAACAACGGATTAAGAAGACTGCATACGAAGAACAGGAGCTCTACATGCTTGTCTTTAAAAAGAGAAAATCTTAAATTTAGAGGTGCAGGTAATAAAATTTCAGCTGGAACTGGTCAAAACTGGTTGATCTGACTGGCAGCTGCAACAAGAACTTTATAGTTTTTGCTCATCATCCTCTCCTCCACCAGCTCACACCTTCCTCCCCCAATGAGTCACCCCACAAACACAAATAAATACTCTCTACATTGTTTTCTCTATTCCACATCTGCAAACCTCCCCTCCCTTTCCTAAAGAAAAACTGAACACACACTGTTCTATGATTACACACACACACAGGTGGGATACACCTCCAGCTAACATACAAACACACAACAAAACACGGAGAAAAGTGTAACCGAAACAAAAATTACCGAAATTGCAAACATTTACCAATTAGAGTGTACAGCACAACCGTAAACAAATAATATAATTTTCAAACTGATTTGAAAAATCATCACATTTAAAAGGAAGAGTTCAGCTGTTGAAGAAAAAACCTTTTCTGTGCAACTGGAGGCTGTATAAGTAAAAACAACACACGCCTCTTTGTTTGTATGATTGTGTATTTACCTTTTTGCACCCATGCACAGAACTAGTGAAATGAAAAGCTAGATGAAGTTAGCTAGAAGCTAATGGTGGGCAGCAACTTGCATATTTCACTACAAGCTACTGCTGTATGTGATACATTAGGAATAAGGTGACATAGATATAATAAACATACTTGTTTACAGATGTCACATTAATCTTTTGCTCACCTATCACATGCAAAACTTACAGACAGCTAGCTTGCTACTCTTTGTAGCTAGCATTAGCATTTCTTTTAATGGCAGGTGTGCAAAATTAGATTACTATTCAATTGCTCCACTGAGTACTGTGTACTTTTATCACAATTTACTATGATTTAATAGATAATATTTTAGTGTTTGATCATATTACAAATTTTACACTGATAATATGGATTTGATTTAATTCAGAACTTGCAACCACTTATTTAATTTTTTCTTATTTCTTAAATATAAACAGCTCTTTGATATAGAAGAGTTTTGAAGAGAAACACATATGCTACATGCTTAATCGTTTCTCCATTTTTAGGGCACAGATCACAACAACACGAGATGTGGTTGAAGAAGCTATATCCTTTACTATGTTATCCTTTTTTGTCCGTTTTCTTGTCTAATGTTCAAATAAACACAAATGTTACAAATAAAGGCAACTAGTAACCATAATGTTGCCACATATTTGGTTATGTAATTATATTTATTATTAGTTGTGTCACTGAAGTTTCTGCTCAGGTATTTTCCTACCCACCCTTGTATTAGAGGAAAAGAAACCGTAACTGCTTTAATCCACTGCCTGAAAAGGCCGGAGTATGCTACAAAGAGGAAATATGGGTCACAATTACAATAAAGATTGACAAGTTTGTTGACCAGCTAACAACAAAGCAACACACTAAGAATACACCAAGAAGGAAAGAAAATAAACTGTTCATTCTTTTAGTCCTCTTTCCCTCCTGTGGTGGAACTCTTCTATTAGCCTCTTCCTCTCTCCTGGTTTCTTCCTCATGAGCAGGACATCGGCCACATGGTGTTTTAATTAACTTGTGTGCTGCGTAAGAGCCAAAGCTTGCAGGAGGGCGAACACGATTTGACTCTACAATCAGAGTAAAACTCTAGACGAGGCTGCCATGCAGTCCTACGTCAAAAGGCATGAAGAAGGGATTGGAAAACAACATATGAAAGCAGTTGTCCTCAGAGCTTGAATTTATTTTGGTTAAAGATTGGAGCAAAAATAGAAGAGTGGCTTAACTAGATTAAAATTCTCTTCAACCATCAACATGACGACAGGTAATAGACTGAAAACGAACCCTTTATGTTCATTGAGTACAAACAGTCTTCATCTGGTTGCTTCAGACTGCACATTTTCTGTTACACTCAGGCAGAAGCATCATAATGCCTGAGGATGCTTCACTGACACATGAAAACATCACAAGTGACACCAACACACCTACCAGTCATACACTCATTGGATGTGACAGTTCCTGATAAAGTGTTCATGTGCGACCTGATGAAACTAGCCGACAGGCAGCAACATGTACTCAAGCCAAAGGATCAGACGGATGAAACAAAACCGGCTCAGAGCCAGAAAACAATTAAACTGTTGCCGCTACATAGCTTTACGATGTTTAAATTCAACACAATGGCATTTTTAAGAACAACAGATTCAGAATCAGATACAAAAGAAATAATAAACAAACTGACTTAACAAAGCTAGAAGTGAAAGATGGTAGAAAGATGGCTGTTATGTGTTTATATGATGTAATAACTGAAACAGCCCTGTTCAGTCATGCATAGAAGACCAGTTCAAGCTAATGACGATTTATGTAACCAATAATTAAGATTAGAACATATTTACAAGTACGGGGGAAGAAATAAAAAGCAAAGAAAAGAGCACCCAGCTTTAATAGGATGGATTCACTAACTGGAAAAATCTTCCAGGCCACTTGAGACAGAATGAAAAGTTTGCTGAACATATCACTAACATGGATACCTGGCACAATCTGTTTATCTGAAACTACAAGCATCCACAGCTGTACATGAAATGGACCAAGGACTCACTGGAAAGACATTTTGAGAAGATTAATTACAATTGTGAACCATCTGGTGCACCTTAATCTTGCATGTAATAACCAGAAAACAGGTTGTTTGAGTCTGGCTGAGTGAAGATGAATGGAAAAAAAAAAAACCTAAATCTGGGTTTGCATCTGGCCCCAAGATGTCCAAGTCCAGTCCAGCTACTAGTTAAAACATATTTAGTTTTAAGCAAATCAACCATAAAATTAAGATAATTGACAGGTGGTTGTCTTGTTACCATGGCTCCCAGCAGCAGTTAAGAGATATAAAAGAGCAAGTAAACGTTTTACCCCGTAATTGTGATAGAAGCAGCAAACCATAAAATTCTGATGGACAGAGTGAGGGGTCATAGCATCGCCGAAACTCTTCTGAGTCGTTGCTAAATGATCCAGATCTGTCTAAAGAAAGTAAAACAAGGTTCACAGATGGGGAGGAAAGGCTCATCTTAAGGTTTTTTATCCGATTAAAGAGCTTAAATTCCAGGTAAGTTTGCAATAGAGAGGTGCCAGAAGATGAAGTTGAACTGATTGTCTGTGTCCACCACTGATACAGCATCAGAACTGAAAGATGAAGCGATGGAAGGAGGTTTCCTGGTCCTACTAGTGTTTCCTTTTACATATACACCAGGATACACTAAGGGAGTTAGGCATGGGAAACATTTAGGTTACTGTGTGACCTATATAGACACTGAAGATTATTTAAGTACCAAAACAAGTTCAAGATGTTGATTTGATTATTAAATTGTCCATATCGCCACAATTAAGCTTCACCTTTTTCTGTTCCCTTTTGATCTGGTCCCACATAAACCGACAGCTGAGCAAAAGATGATACATGACAATTAACTATAACAGTTTCAGACTTAATAAGATCCTGCCAACACTTTAGATTACTCTCCCGTCCTCTGTTAGGAGGTGGACAAGGAGAGGAACTATGTTATAACAGAAACTGGGCAAGCTCTTAAAACAATCTGGGCCTATTTTATAATTAATCCGCGAAGGATTTTTACACAATTAGCATGTTAATTAACCCAAAACTGCCACTGCTGTGTGTGTAGATAGAAGATGGAGTGGTACAGTTATGGATGAAGGGGAAGAAGAGGAAAATCGTGTAAAATGGATGAAAATCAGGTCATTTTGGTGGTAAATTCCTCTCCGTCAGTGTGTGTCATGCTCGCTCAGACCTTCCTGAGCATCACCAGATCAGAGATGCTGCTAATCTCAAACGTTTGTCAGAAAATCCAGACTGAGAGAGCTAAAAGGAGGGGGTGAGGAAGTGGGATAAACTTTTCACTTGTGCTTTCCTTCTGAATTTAGCAAGTGAGCATGTGTGAGCGAGGCGGCTGCACACAGGAGAATAAAGTAAAAGTTCCTCCAGCTGTACCTGTGTTTCTACCCTCCTCTAACGTCTCCAGACATTACCAGTAGACTCAGAAAAACAGAAGAGACACACACACACACTTTCACACAGCCACCTTGAGTACATCAGTGAGCCTGCTGTCAGGTGTGGAGAGGGGCTGAGGGTGTACGTTGCAGAGCATTTGTTCCTCTGAACAACTCGAGGGTCCACCTTGTTAATCTCCATGACGACAGAGATGCTACGGCAGCAAATTAGTGGTGAGTGGAAAAAACCTGTCACAGGGGAAGCTCGTAAAAGAACATATGAACTACAACGGTGGGTTTTAGTTAAACACATGCCACTTAGTGTAGCTGCACACACACACACAATTTATATGGCGTTTTCTCAAAGCTGAACAGTTAATGGTGAGACTTACAAGAAGGCCCCAGCATTGCTGCAGCGCCTCCGCCTCTCCAAGCTCATTTTCTTTCTTCTAAAAGCACCTGAGCAAAAACCAGAAAAGCTGCATGTGGATGGAGCTTTGTCTGATTTTAGACTTAATCGAGTGTTTTCTAAGTCAAGTTTTCAAGCCCTTAAATGTGCAGCCAAGTGGAGGATTGTACAGCAGCTTCTCCACACAACCCGCAAGTAAAAAAAGCACTTTATTTCACACCTCTGTGTTTGTGTGTGCAGGGGGAACACAGCTGTACCATTAAAACAAGGGGACAGAAGCAGGAGATGAGACATTCGCCATCGCAGTGGTTACATCTGACACCACGCTCTCTCACACACACACACACAGAAATAAATGCGCTTCACTTACCGATCATGTGATTTGCGACGTGAATCTGGATTTCTCTTTCCGTTTCAAACGTCATTTGGCATTTAATACACTGGTAGGTTTTTTTCTAGAACAGAAAGAAACACAGGAACCATCACCGTTAGAGAAACTGGGCGATATGAAGCAAAGAAGAAATATGTTATTACATTCCAGTAGCTCCCCAACTTTATTTTAACTACAGGGTTAGAAGTGTACAAAAAAAGGACATTACGTATCTTTCTAAGTGTTAAAATTTAAAGCAGAAAGGGTTTCTGTGTTTCAGAACCACAAAGGGAACTAGTTCCACAGGAGGCTCTGTAGACCAAAATGCTGCGAGTGAAGTGTGGTTGTGAGGTGATAAGGAACAATAAAGGCTTTCAGATCGGTCGCAGTTGTCCATTAGGAGGGTTTTGCATCTGGAAGGATTTTTATAATCTATGGTATGAAAGTTGGTCTAGACTAGCTAAGACTGAAGAAATGTGATATCTCTCTCTCTCTCTCTCTCTCTCTCTCTCTCTCTCTCTCTCTCTCTCTCTCTCTCTCTCTCTCTCTCTCTC
>JBAMHX010000011.1:6069227-6097446 GCA_037177515.1 Pseudomugil tenellus
TCTCTCTCTCTCTCTCTCTCTCTCTCTCTCTCTCTCTCTCTCTCTCTCTCTCTCTCTCTCTCTCTCTCTCTCTGAGCATCATTCTGGGACATGATACTTCTGATCTGATTAAAGTTATGCAGTTTAACAAAGAATAAGTAGCTCAGGAAAATGCTTAATCACCTCATCATGAGGTCTTTTTTCTGCCTCCTGACTGGAATAACATCCCTAATATAGTAAAATATATCTTTACAAGTGTAAGGGCTAATAATCCTGGTCTCAACATGTGAGATTACAAGTGTCTGAATCAAGATATGTGTTACTACCAGAATAAATTCACCTACAACACAATAGAAAATGTCACTGTCATCTCCTCCTAAAAGAAAACATTGCTTTCAGTAGAAAACAGAAGAAAGCAACTCAATTAATCTAGGAATTAGTAAAGTCATATCTGATGAGTAACTGTTCTACAGTAATAGGTATAAAGTGTTTAATGATGGTCTTACATAGGTAAATATCCAGGTGACAACAAACACCTCTTCTAATGGTCCAAGTTAAAATCCAGGGATAAACCCCTCAGAAACACCACGAGGATTCAAAAAGAAGTAAAGAGAATTAGAGAAAGAGAAAATACTTCACTAAAACCTCCTTTATCTCCATGGAAACTAACCAACCTTCATGATTCATTCATTCATTTTCTGTACCGCTTGGTCCAATTCAGGTATTAGCAGGCGAGAGGGAGGCAAAGCACTACTACTATCACTCATTTCTTATTTAGAGTGACAACTTGACCTAACATGTCTTTGGAAGGTGAGAGGAAGACTGAGTACTCGGAGAGAACCCACGCTAACACAGGAAGTACATGCTAACTCCTCATAGAAAGGCCACTGTTCACACCTCCCACCTTCATGGTTAAGTTCAAACAAACACAGAGTCATATGAGACACATTAGCAGGGTTTTTAGAAACTGGAATAAAACTTTTAACTACTAAACAGCAAAAGACCCTATTTGTGATTCTGACTGCAGCTCCCAGAGTTTTTGTACCATACTGATGAGACAGACATCTTTGTGATCAGCAGTCTCTCCTTTCATATGATCACCATGTTTGTGTGAAGAAATAATCAGAAGCTCTAAAGTGGACAGAGATGTTCATACCTATATAACAGTTTGCGGTTTCGAACTGTGTTTGGTTTGTAAGGCGATGCTTGGCAGAGTCTTTTAGCTGATTTTGTCCACATCATGGTGCTATGCTATGCTACATGTTAGCATGTTGCATAACTTTTTACAGCAAACATTAAACAAGAACTACTGTGCAGGGAATGCTTGCAATCTTTGAGATAGACATGTTCAGTTAAGCAACATCTCATTAAAACTGAAATGATTTTTGGCAAAATGTGCTCTTTTGCTAAGAAGAGAGAAAGGAAGGAGAAGGAGAAATTAGTGAGAGAGGTGAGGAAGGCAAGCGGAGAGAGTGGATGGAGGAAAAAGAAATGCAGAAAGAAAAAGAGAAATGAGGATGAGACAGAAACAAAGAGATGAGCAAAGGTTCTGCTTATCCATTCCCAGCACATAGCGATCACTCATGCACAAACATAAAATACACAAAGGCCCCACTTCCACCATCTCTCTGCTGATTCACACACACACACTCACAGAAATCCTACTTTGTCTGCTTTGTGCTGTTAGACTAAGCAGAAACAAAGGTGCAGGTAAGACAGAGGGTCCCTAGGAACTGTCTTCAACACACACTTACACATACTCATACCTACAAACAGACACACACTGAAACACACACTTTCACACAGCCACACGGCAGGTCCGGGGGAGCCTGACTGTCAATATCAAGCAGAGTGAACAGTTCCCACAATACCTCAGCACGGCCCAGCCGCAGGACCCAGTGGGGCTCAGCTGACATACACCGACATACACATCAGTGCATGTCTGCAAGATGCAGACGCACATGCAGTGCTATGCAACATCACCTCTCCACACACACACACAGTCTCCTGAAAATGTCTCCATCTGTCAAATCTTGTTCAAATATTAAACACGATTCTAACCATGTCGGTACAGTTTCACGTTCCGGCATCTAACTGATCCAAAGAGTTTGTATAAAAAATTGAAATATCTCCATCATCTCTTTCTCACGTCTCACCTTGGGCACTGGTGAGGCCTCAGCCTTCTTTCCTGCCGCGCTGGTTTCAGGGCTGACCTCGGGGTGGTCTGCCTGGACGTGACTCTCCAAGTCCTCCACGCTTTCGAACTTTACCCCGCACTCCGGACACCTCAATCCGGTCACGGCCTTCTCCCCCTGCGAGTCCCCAGGCGTCACGGTGCCTCCCTGGCTAGGACTCTGCCCGTTTGTGCCCCTGATTGGATCAAACATTGGATTCCTTTTACATGATTTTAGCGATTAAACACATGTCAGTGTGTGCTGATGAATTTAATGTTAATGACAGAACTGATCTCTTCACCTAGTCTAAAAGCTGTCTCTGATGTTATTTATATCATGATTATACAGAGAAGACCATTAAAATCTGAATTGTGACAAATAAAAACAAAGATATTGATCAGTTTAAAAAATAAAGAGATAAAATAAAAGACTAACAGAATAAATAGAATACAATATAATAATAATGATAATAAGAATAGAATAAAAATAAGATAAAGTAAAATAATAAAAATTATATTAAAAATAGGAAAAATAATAATTTAAATAAATAAAGATAAAATAAAACAAAAATATATTGAAAAATATAATTATACTCGTTTAAACAAACAATTACATAAATGAATTTATAAATAAAAAATAATATAAAGGTATAAAATATGAAAATAAAAAAATATGAAAAACATGAAAAATTAAAATGAAAAATAAGATAAAGTACTTGCGTTTTATATAAAGAAGCTATGAACAGAGAATGAACTCAGCATCCATGGTATTAACTAAGCATCTTCTTTTTACAATTACATCGCAACAATCAATATCTCTGATTGGAAATTAAGGAATCATTGCTTTTTTATTGTCTGTGTTTTCACTGAACTTCCCAAAGTCTCGGCCTGTTCCACTGTAGCTCGTTCACATGTTCATTTGTTCATATGTTCACATGTTCACATGGGCTCTTGAGAGGCAATGTGAGTGATCTGATCATTTATGGGCAGTTGTGCAGATGTGCAGGCTGAAAGTCTTTTATTGGTAACAAAAAAAACAGTTCTTTTTGGGAAAATATTGATCAGTTAATCAGAAGATGGAATTATGACTGAACAGTTTATTTTTCTTCTGTTTTTATAATGATGACTTTATCTAAACAATCTCTTCTTTCTTCTTGTAAAAATCCCTACAGTTTGTGTGCTGGGCATGATTAGACCTGCTGATGTTCTTTTGGCTGCACAGATGACTGTGAGGAAGCTGAGATCATATCAGTTGATCGTTGGACACATGAGGAAACATCAGACATTTTCAAGCACATCTATTTAGTAGAGTCTGATCTAATAGCTATGTTTGGTGAGTTTGGTTTTTCATTCTGCCCTGCACCAGTGTAGCCATGAACACTCACTTTTCTCATTAGATAGTTTCTTACCTGCTCATGCACACAGCACACAGGCCATAAGGCAGGCCGTTGACATCCAGCTTCACTAGATCTCCTTTATTCTTGAACTCCTTCAGGCAGAATGCGCATTTATACAGCTTGTGCTGCTGCAGCTGCCCGTTAGGGGATGAGGAGGCTGAGCCGTTCCCTCCACCTGCTCCTACGGTCCCAACTCCTGCTCCTCCTATTGCAGAACCAGTGGAAAGCTTCTGCATGTGAAAGGTGCCATGGATCTTCAGCTCCAAGGTGGAGGTGACGGTCTGCATGCACACGACGCAGCGGAAGCCGGTGAGAGAGTTGCGGAGGTCAGGGTGCATCTGGCAATGCTCTATAAACTCCTCCTCGCTCTGCAGAGGCATCTTACAGATTCTGCAGGTTCCTGTGTCCAGACTCTTACTGTGAGTCACCTGAAGAGAAGGAAAACACAGGAATTACCACTGAAATAAAAGTAAAAGAACAGGGTTGCAGCTATTTTTCCTTTTAATAAAAACACAAATTATTTATTTTTTAAAATCAAAGCAACTAAATTATTAATAATTCTGGTGAAATGATGCACTAATTCTTTATTTATACATTAGAAATTAAATTCTTCTTCAACATAATGGCACACTTCTACTTGAATAACTTGAATAAGTTCTTTCATATGCCAGCGTTTTTGTTGCAGCACAAATTGCCTCTCTAAGGACAATTTAACTTTTTTTTGTCTGAATTCAAAGAAAGAACAAAATACAGTTACACAGACGTGACGACGTCACAGGAGAAAAGAAAAAAACAGGAATCCACACCTGCTCTGTACGGAATAAATACTCTAAATTACAAACTAAACTATTTTTATCCTGTTTTTGAGCCCAAGATATCCTGTTGTTAGTAAATATCTCTCCTCAAGTTCATTTAACCAAACGGGTTCTTTAATACTACCATGACCTAACATATTTATTCTGCAGCTGCAGCTTAGTAAGGAAGGAAAGAGTGGTCAGAGAACAGCACAGGTGTTTAGCTAAAAACATCTTTTCCTCCCAGAAGACCGAGATAGCCGGGCTGGACAGCAGAAGGTACCTTGTGTTCAGTAAGCGTCAGCAGAGAAGGGAAGCGCTCGCCACATATCGGGCACATGTAGTGTTTGGCAGGGCCTCGGTGCGTCTGAGCATGCTCACGAAGTCCATTCTCAGAGAAGAAAGTCCGAGAGCACACATTGCACTTGTGGTTCCCTTTGATGAAATCTGCTTTTTTCTTTCGAGAACCTGCCATAAAAATTATATTAATCATGAACAGAATGACGATGTCGACTGAGTGCAGGAGGGAAAGAGACTGATTCTTACCGGCATCATCCTCTCCTGGCCGGATGTTGTGGTCCCGCAGGCGGTGGTTCTGCAGAAGGGACTCCATGGTGTAGGCCGCTCCGCAGATATCGCAGGCATACATGGGCTCGGAGCTGTCCAGCTCTTCCTCTCCACCACTTGCTTCGTGGCTGTTTGTGGCATCTCCTCCCTGAGCTGACCCCCCACCTACAACTCCGCTCTTCAGGAGCATGTTCTGCAGGTCGGCTTGTTCGGCTGCTGCGACCGTCACCCTTTCCACGCCTCCTGCACCTCCGTTCCCACTTCCTCCCGCTCCTCCTCGTTTGGAGGACTGCGCCAGGCCATTGGGCGTGCCGTTCTGACTGCCACTGCTCCCAGTTCCACCACCGTTGCCGGTGATGTTACTGCCATCAAAGATGCAGTGCTTTTCTCTCAGGTGTCTTTCTAGCAGGGAGATGGCGTGGAAAGCTTTGCCACAGAAGCGGCAGGTAAACTTTTTACTGTGTGTGGTGATGTGACACTGCAGCTCCACTTCGGTTCCGAAAGTCTCCCCACAGAAGATGCACTTCCGAGGTTTCAGTCCTGTGGGATTAAAAAGAGATTTGACCAACTTTTCATTCTGTTTCATTTTTTTCTTCTGAAATGAGTCGCCACAATCTCCCAAAGATCAATTAAATGTACCTGCAAGGCCTCCTGGAAGGCCTGACCTCTGACCCAGGTGATTATGCTTGACATGAAGTTGAAGATCTGCCTCTTTCCTAAAGTCCCAGGCGCAGGCTGTGCAGCGGAACAGCTTCTTCTCATTGCTATGCTTCACTGCCAAATGCACCTGGACGAAGATCAAACAGGGAAGCAATGCATTTTTCTACATTCTCTACAAATAAAATGAAAACTCAAGCAACACATGAATGTCGCATTATTACCTGTATGGAGACCTTGGAGTCAAACACCTCCTGACAGAGAGTGCAGTGGTACAGGACAAATGTGTGCATATCCAGCAGGTGTTTCTGCAGGTCATCCACAGAGGAAAACTGCTTGTCGCAGCTCTCACACACATACTGCGTCGACGTGGTGGTGTAATGCACCGTGAGGTGCTGAAGCAAAGCCTCCTGGGATTCGAAGTCCTCCTTGTTGCACTGAGGGCAGGACTGGCGCCTCAGCAGCATCTCTAGGTGGGACTTCAGGTGCACCTGGAAACCTTCAAAACTGGAAAATCGCAGGTCGCACTGGTTGCATGGATAATCCCCGTTGCTTCCCATGGACGGGGTAGAGTCTCCCCCCAGTCTGTGGCGTTTCGGAGAGGAGATTTCAACGTCCGAAGAGGCGGGGCTGAGGTCGGCGACCTTCGCTTGCCTTTTGTTGTTAGCCAGCGGGATGTTCTTGTGGTTCTCCTTTATGTGCTTGGTGAGCTTGAGGAGTGAGCCGAAGATAGGAGAATTGGTGCAGTAAGGGCAGGAGTAAACCTGGACATGGACAATAACTCTTTACTTTTTTTAAGATTATCATACATCAACATATTGTTAGTCCCTGTAGAGTGAAAGAGAAGATAGAAAAGGTATTCACAGTGAGAGCAGGCAGATCTACAACAGAATGACAGAAGAAAAACTTTTTATGCAATGCTTCTGCATGTTAAGTTTTGTTCAGTAAATAAGAAGTGAGTCAGGGTTCAGCTGAGCTTGTATTTTGCTCATTTTAAGACCTGGTGCTCTGCTCATGCTCCTACAGCAGAAGAGGACTCTGGTTTACACATGACTGAATGCAGAATTAAAGAAGTGCTTAAATCATGAGGTGATTCTTTAAGAGAATTTTAAGATGAACTTTGCTGTCTTATCCTCTTTCACTCATGTTTTGACTGACACCTGAACTTCTCATCTTACTAAAGATGCTCGGCTTACTAAAGATCATATTGGTGTGTACAGATTTCATGTACTGCGTTTCATTCACTACAGTACAAACTTTAATTGTGGATTCTCACCTCCATGAATGACTGAGATGCAGCTTGAAGAACCGGGGACTCCAGTTTGGCCACAGCCCCTCCAGATGCCGTCCCTCCAGCGGTAGCAGAGTTGCAGTGCGTCTGTTGAATGTGTTCGGTCAATGAGGACTCCGTCAGGAACCCCATGGAGCACTGGTTGCAGAAGAAAGCATGGTTCCCCTCTAAGATGAGAAAGTTGTGTTAAATTATTTCCAAAATGTCAGTCGTGAAGCCATTTCTCTAGTTTGATTTTAATCAAGCCCACCTAGTGTGGTGGATCCAGCCACAATGCCCCCAGGCAGGCAGTGGGACACCCTGATGTGCTCCTGCAGAGAGTTGATGTCTCCGAACATGTCTGGACAGTAGTTGCAGTGGAATGCCGTGACGTTGGTGAACTGGAGCAACGGAAAAGCAGCCGCCGCTACTGTCCCGCCACTGGAACGGTGAGCTTTGCGCACATGCTCGTTGAGGTTGTAAAGGGTGGGCAGACTTTCCAAGCAGAGCTGGCAGGTGTGGCTCTGCTGTGGCTTATCTGCATGGATGGTCTTCAGATGGATCTCCAACACAGCCAGACTGTGGAAGTCTCTCTTTGAGCAGTAAGGGCACGAGTATGTCACTTTGCCCCAGGTTCCCCCCCCACCTGTAGAGTCGGGACATACTTGATTAACAAACAGTAAATGACTGAACATTTCTGAAGATGGGGGGGGCAAACAAACCTCCGGCTTGATGTCCCAGGCTTATCCCCATGTCCTCGCCAGCATCAGTGCCTCTTCGGCGGCTTCGCTCGCTACCGTGACTGTGTTTCAGCGTGGAGTCGGGCGTGGAGCCTCTTTCCAGGCTGGCGCTGGAGTCCGGAGTGGCAGAGCTCATGGAGGCCACGCTGCCTAATGCGGGGTCCGGACTGGCAGCACTGTGGTTGGAGGAGTCAGGCTGACGATGGCTGTCCAAATGGCAGTAGACGTCTTCCACGGAGGGGAACTGCTCCAAGCAGACGGGACATCTGGGAAGACAAAAGCATACGAGCGAATGTAAAACTCAAACTCTCCTTCTAAATTATTTACAAAACTCCCACATCCTGACAAGAAGAAGTTACCTGCACCCTGAGAATGAATCTTTTTTCCACTTCAGTCAGTCTATAAAAACTAGTTTAGCCTTAAATCTAGTTTTCCCCCTTTAAAGGTCAGTTAAATTTTTTTATGAAAAAAAATCTAAAATAATGTCCATAAAAACAGTTCAATAAGTGTTTTCTCATTATCATAATTATGCTCTGGAATGGCTCAATGACAATACCGACATTCATGCACTCCTATTTTAAAAAAAGGGTCTGTTTTCCACCAAAATACATGACAATAAATGCCCCCTTAGCAAAACTGCCACAAAATACAATTTTTTTGTCCACAGACTTACATGTTCATATCAAATAATATTTGTAATTTCTTGCCCTTTGTAAAGGAAACAATTATTTTAACGTGAAAAATCTAAAATAATTCCCATAAAATGCTATGTAGTTTGAACATAAAAAATAGTACAAGCTGATGGACAACTGTGAAAACTAAAAATAGAGTCCTAAAAGTCCTGAATAAAATTTTAATATAAAAGAATGCATTCGTTAATGTTAAGAAAAATGCAGCATCAAAAATTTAATTTATAATGATTTTGAAAAGGATATTTTTTGTACTTAAGATTAAATGTGTAGCTTAGCTAGTTTATGCTAATTTAAAGAGGTTATTTTCAATCTAATCCTCTTGAAAATCTGATATATATGCAATAAAAACAGCCACAATGGCATGAAAATAAAAAACAACTAAATGGCACAGTGAGTCCTGAGGACCTCATAAAGGAGAGAAGCTGAACCCAGAAGTACTTGTGTTTGCGGTTGGCGTGCTGCGCTTCAATATGTGTGAGGAGAGAAGCCTCATCCAGAAAGATCTCAGGGCAGTGGATGCACTGTAGGTCGGCTCGATCCGATAACTGGGGGTGTCTGGTCAGGACGTGCTTCTCCAATTCGTCAGTCTGGCTGAACGTCTCCTCGCAGTAATCACACATGTACAGGTCCTGCTCCATGTCGCCCTCTCCTCCTGCTCCTTTCTTTCCTCCATCTTTCTCGCTCCTCAGTGCGAGATGCTCTCTGTTCTTACGATGAGCCTGCCAAGGTCAAACAATTTAGATGTAAAGCTACAGCTCGAATCTCATCCTGAGTATTAGCAGAAAGTGAAAACCACGCACCTGCATGTGGCTCTGCAGTGATGAGGTGGAGGAAAAGCCACGCTTACACACCGTGCACTTAAATGGTTTGCTGGAGCTAAAAACAAGAAAGTCAAATTTATTATATAAAAACTACTTTTTTAGGAATTTCCTGACAGTAAATTCAGAGGCAGCTACCTGTGTGTTTTCAGATGGATCTTCAGGTGATCTGAGCGAGAAAACGCAGCTTCACACTCCTGACAGCTATACTTCTTATCTCCTGTGTTATTTGACAGTTTAATCAAAGGAAATGACTTCAGAGAAATGTTTAAATATCAAAGTTTAATGTCTCAAAACCCCAATTTAATCTTTAAATGTCTATATCTGATTTATGGCTCTCACTAGAGAGCTTGAGCAGGTGAAAAGGAGGTGTGCATTTACCTGTGTGTAGCTTCACGTGGCGGTCTCTGCTCCTCTTGTGTTTGAACAGACGGCTGCAGAAGGTACATTTGAAAGGCAGCTTGTCGCTGTGGATTTGCTCGTGGCGCTTCAGGTAGCTCAGGCGGCTGCAGGAGGACATGGATGACAAACTAACTGAGTTAACGGTATATTTCAGTTAAATTTTCTGATTTCTGGACTTTTTTTCAAAGTAAACAACTTAAGCATTTTATTTAATAATTTTAATGAGGATGTGTCTATCCTCCATGTGTCCATGTGTTTTTATACAGATTGTTTATGTTTAAATAAGATAATCCATAGAAAACACTACTCACAAAACCATACTTGGGTGTATGATGTGAGAATGAACCTTTAGTGCAGCATAACCTTCACAGGTGAACTTTGAAAGCACATGTTCAGTGTTTAAGCATTTATTGCACAACAAGCTGTTCTTTAATAATGTGGCGGACCACAAAAACACCAAAGAAATTTCTGAACAATGGAATGAGCACTAAATGCTCTGCTTCCATGACAACTTGTATCTAAACAGTCCTCTTCATCATCCTGTTCCCAGTATGGTATTATCAGACCCAGACAACACCTAACACATGGCACACATATGCCCACTGCTGCTGTTCGCTTTTCTCCCAGTAAATGACTGGAACTAAAAGACTTATTTTAGGCATGAGTCTATGTTTTACTTCCTATCCTGTATTTTTATCATGTATTGTACTGTGACATGTATTTTTTCATAGGCTCCAAAAAACTCGCAAAAACTAGTAAAGGACATTGTAGTAAACTGTAATTTTGAGTAATATTGAACTGATAATCTCTCTCCGGTTTGCTTACAGGTCAAGCAGAGGAGTAGATAAAGCTTTTAAATTTGTTTTTAAAACTCCTGAAAGGCTGAAATCTTTTGTTTTGGTTACTTTTAATTGAATTCTAATCTAGTTTTAGCTCCACATATCTGTACAGACTGGATGAAGAACATCTACAACACAGACATTGGATCGACCTGCTGGCGGTGAAGTGCTCCTGTGTTTCCCTTGTTTTCTATGTTTTATTTGTTTTATACCCAATAAGCATCACAAAATCATGATATGCGGCAGAAAACCAAACTGGCAAATGTGCCTGCTACTTGGGTGTAGATTAGAGCGCCACTCTTGTGCTCTTTAGTTTGGGGATCCAAGTAGAGCTTACAGAAAGAGACGGGAGGCACTTCAGAGGTGATTATTTAAAAGCTTTATTATAACATGACTAGTCAAATAAAATCCCGTATTTCAGGCAAAAAGGCCTCGGTCAGGAACAAAACGCTGGACATTCAACTGAGCTCCTTGTTGAACGATTAACTTGTTTTAGGAGAAAACCTGCAGCTTTGTGTGATTGACGGACTTTTGACCTGGTGCAGCAGAAAAAACATCTCAGTCTTGTGTTCGACTGTTTTTTATACTTATGCTGCGAGTGAAAACCACATCAGTTCAGGAGTTTTTACCGTAAGATTGATAGTTTTAATGCTGATACAATCTCTATCAGAAACATTTTACTGAATCCATTCTGACCTTGCCTTCAACCTACAGACAAAGGGCAAAGGTCAACGAAAAGATCATTTTCACAATATCTTAAGCTTTTTTTTTTATTCCTATTAGACCTGAACTTCCTGCATGAGGTCTTCTTTAGCTGACACAAACCATCTGTTAAGGTGTGACGATGAAAAGTCTTTTATCCTCACTGTCATCAGTCGTGCAGATGAAAACATTTAAGTCAAATCTGTCAGCGTGTGTATATCTTGTTTTTATGTTATGTCTCACTGCTGGCTCCAAACCTAATCACCCCCCAAGGACATTAAAGATGCCTTGAACCTTGAACCCATTTACCCGAGTGCTTTATTCTGCAACCCCTCCAGCTGAAGCATTAATATGGTCTTTAAGCAGTTGTGTGGACTGATCTGGCTTTAAAATGACCACTTTAATAAGATCCCTATAAGATAACAAGCACCTTTTGCAAATTGGGGGGATTGGACTAAAAGCTGGTGTTTAGAACAGATAAAGCTTTGTATATTAAATTAGTGAGTTAAGCTGTTGGAAGTTTAGATGAGAGGACCGTCCCAGCGCTGACAGCTACTCTTCAGTCAAAATCAAAATAAAAAATGCTGCATTTAGCAAATATAAAATAGTAGATGGATTTATTTCTATGTTACAGATCATCTGATCCAGCTTTCACACCTACAGTAGCTACAGTGTTACAAATAAATCAGGTCGTCTTTCTGGGACGACAATCATGCAAACATCAGGCTACTCTTCAGCTCTGAAGCCACGGCTTCAGACATCACAGACTAATAACTAAAACAGCCCAACCTCTGCAATATCAGCTTCAAAACCCTCATATGCTCTCATGCCTTCTGTCTGCTCCAGAAATTATACAGATAGAAATGAGGGACTGTGGTGTAGATCAGACCAATAACATCAAATAATTTAGTTTTTATGACAAGGACGATGTTGTGTCTGTTGCAGAGGAAATTATTTGGTGAAAAAAAGTAAATTGGGATTTTTTTACATGATTGAGGCCCGCTGAGACTGAGACAGGACTGTGAGTGGGACTGACAGGAGCTGAGGATGAATATCCGCTTGTATGAGCGAGTTCAACACGCTGATGCAACAATATGTGTATGAAGCCTATCCGTGGCTTCACGTCCTAAACAGAAACCTAAAGCTGCAATTATTTAACATTTTTAGTGCATGTTTCCTGAAAAACTGTTACTGGTGTAACATGTGGTGTGTTTGGTTGATGCAGCATCAGCAGCATCGCCCCATGCTGGACCATCTGCAGGTGTTTTCACTGAGCATGCCCAAACAGCAGCCTTAACCAGCAGATGACAACTTTATTTTTCTTACACTGTTAAAAACCCACAAGACGTGACGGATAGATGGATGCAGCCTGCTCAGAAGACAAGAAGTTCTTTTTAACGGATTTGCTGGGATGAAGAGACCTATCCAGCTCATATGGGGAGAAAAGGTTGGACATTGACTGCACTATGAGAAGCCATGAAGTCCGACAGGCAGACTCAAGGAAATTAAGTAAACCGATCACACCTTCATCTGGATAGTGACGTTTGGTTTTTGTAGCTGATAATCTGTCTTTTGTGAGGCGGAAACAAGACGTACACGCTGAATAATGAAGAAGAAAGAGAGTAACAGAGAACAGCCAGGCAGAACATGTAATATAGAGAATAATAATAATGACTGTGTGTGAGTGTTAACGTGTGTGTGTGTGTGTGTGTGAGACAGCTGTTCTTAAAATGGCTCTTGACTTAGTCCCTGGAGACGTTAGTGAGAAATGTATTCACCTCATTCCCTTTACTGTTGCTTTCATTTTCCACATTATGATGGAAACACTGAGGCTACAGTTTATTTATGAACACAGATATTCAAGAGGACACCACCTCGTCCCCCGTGTCTCTGCCTGTAAGTTGTCCACCCATGTGTCTCCTGCAGCATCGCACATACCTGAATGACTTGTCGCAGAACTGGCAGGGGTACGGCAGACCCGCACCTCCTTCCTCCTCGCCGCCGGTGGCCATGCCGAGGTCGCAGCATCCATCGGGCATCTGCGAGGGTGAGGCCACGTCTTTGCTGGAGGGCGAGGAAGGCACCCAGGACAGACCTGCGGGGTCGTCATCTCCGTCTGACGGGAGGGGAGAAAAACGTGGAGAAGCGTTTTAATTTAGCTGCGATAGGAGCATGGCTGCAGGGCTGCAAACGAAGACAGGTGAGCACAAGACAGGAAAAGTGGGGGTAAAACCCAATGATTAAGAACTTCTTTCATCTTTCTTAGAAGGCAAAAGGTAGAGGAGGAGGCCTGTGGGAGTTAAAATGAGGAGGGGAAATGATATAAACAAAAAATAAACACATTTATCCTCGTTTTTACACATACACACTCACAGAATGAAAATGAGGATGGCAGAGATAAAGAGAGAATGAAACAGAGGAGAGAGAGACGCTCGCCGGCTGTGGCAACATCTAAATAGAAAGCTCCAAGAACTATGTATCCCCAGTGGAGCCCAGAAATAAGGACAGAGTGTATTTTCTCTCCCTTCATCCTCCCTCTGCAGCCATCCATCGTTCCATCCCTCCCCTTGCTTCCCCCTCCCATCCCTCCATCCATCCCCGAGGACCACAGATCCGCCTCATCATATTTTCATTAGGGCCTTGGCAGATTGAAACGTCGGAAAAGCGATTAGGAGATGTGGAGAGCAGAGCGGAAAGATGGCGATATTCACTCCCTTTATCTGTCATACAGAGGAGATTATGCATTGCTCTTTTTTCCCCTTTTTCCCCCTCCTGTGTAGTCTTGTGACAGAAAAGGCCACGACTTCTTTAACAGACACTTCAGAATGGATTTGAGTTGACAAAAGAAGGGCTGAATAATGCTTGATATTGTGCTGTTGCTCTTTGTGCGCTCTGAAGCTGCACTGTGAGGCTTTCTTAGCATTTAGCCAGGAAAATGCAAAGGAGGGCAGAGAGGAGAGGCATTTTCTCCTCTTCTTTTATCTGACAGCTTTATCAACATGCCTGGCAACAAATTAAAGAGAGAAAATAAGCAAAAAAAAATATACTAATATGAAAAAGAACATAATGTCAGATGTGATTCAGGCCAAAAATTCATTACAAGTGCAACATTTCTGCACCGCAAACAAGACATGTGAGCAGTTTCTCCAGGTAATTCTAGAAAACTCTCCAAAGAAAGTAGTTTTAGCACCAGCAACTCTTTACATTGTTTGCTGTTCTCAGTGTGTTGAGTCTAGCATGAGGACTTTCAGAGAGGTAGGGGAAAACAAGTTCCTGTGATGGATCGCAGAGAAAACATAAAGCAAACAGAAAGCTGTGAAGGGAGGGGGTAAACAAAATTGTCAACTTTTTGAATTATTCATTTGTACAGAAAAAAAAACAGAACATTTCTTTATAGAAAGGGTCAAACAGTGCTCTTTATGTGTTCCTCTCGGACTGCATCCTGATCTGGGGAAGGTGTCCCCTTCTTCACGTGATGTTTTTAAATTCTAGTCATGCATAAATATTTTCTAGCCCGGGAATGAAATGGGCTTCAGCCAAGCTCGCGTCGCTGCTAAGTTCACTAATTCTGTTGGAGTTTGAGAGATTGAAATAACACGCAGTGACCAAATAATTCACTTTCATTGTTAACTCCTTTATTATAAACTTTAGCATAATTTCATAATGTAATTATGCAGGTGGGAGGGGTCAGTATCATAAAAATGTACTTTTCACATCACACTGCTCTCATTTCAGGTAGTTATTGAAGTATAAGCAAAATAATTCTCTATTTTTATGGTTCTTTTTATTTTCAGGTATTAAGTTATAAATATTGTTAAAAGCTCATTTTATTGAAGATTCTGGATGAGATGAGACAGTAAACCAACTTCTTTATCAGATGTGTTTTCATCTGTTTTATTTTCACAGCTTTGAAATCCATCCTGCTGATATCGCACCTTTAAAGAAATAAATCTGAAATTTTTCAAAATTCTTCATCATTTATGTTAGATTTTATCCCATTAATACTCAGTTAATTTAAGTAACCAAAAGTATATAAAAGAGTGATTTTGAATTTGTTCAAAACAATGTGTTTAATCTTGATGAAAAGCAGGCTAAATTATTCACATAAACAAGCATTCCTATGTCCGCTTCAACACTTACTATATGATCCCATGCACCAGTAAGAGCCAGTATCATTAATGCATTTACACCTTTAAAGTTTTAACTTTCCATTTTACAACATAAACAGCAACAATTAACATGTAACAAAAAAGGGACAATGTTGGTGCAGTGTACAATCTTTTTTCTCTCAAGAAAAAATCTTTGCTTTGTAACACACAACAGAAACTATTTACATAGTCACACTTTTTCCCTCATTTACACATATTTCTCCTACTCGGCTCCTTTTGCATCAAAAACATCTTATTCCAGATATGGAGGACCATTATTTTTCTGCTTGTCTGCTCACTTGTTGATCTTTGACTACTCATGGGGGGACGTTACCGTCAGTTTAAGCTCTCCAATTGGTGGAATGTTTGATAGGATGTGGATTCATCAATATATCAGTGGTCTCTTAGAAACAAAGTAGTGACAGTAATTTTTTTATGACGCAAATGTGATATATAATGGTGTTATCACAGATAATTGCGGATTTACCAAATAGAGTCTGAATAAACACATGTCGTTGCTATATTGAAAACTTTGTCAATATCTGGAAAAGTTTAACAGATGACCAAAACAGATGACCATTTTAATAGTTAAGAAATAAGTTTTTTCTCATTGAACTATTTTTTACTAAAAGATGTGAAACACCATGTGAGCGCCAGGCTAAGACGTGTTCGCTGACTTGGGTGAATCAAACTCATGTTCAAACCGTTGTTTAACTTTCCAACACAAAAAAGCAGAAATTTATTATTAAATACAGAAACAGAATTCTGAATTAAATTTTATCTATGAAAATGATCATAGTTAATGAAACATCATGCAGGATGGTATAAAAACCCCAATGCAGCACCCCCCCCCCCATGCTGCCAAACAACAGGATGGAAGTATTTGGCGTGAGCTGATAGAGATTGGTGAAACTGCCTCTGCATCCTTCATCTCTTTTTAGGAGAAATTCCACCAACCACGGTTGCTTCACAGCATGATTTGCTTTAATGGTGACAGTCCTGAACTGGGAAAGTGAGGTGAAGAGGCTACAGAGATCCAGTCAAAGCAGGAGGAGAAAAAAAATCACTTTTTCAGAGGGGGTGGGAGGTAGGGGGTTGTTGAGAAAGAAGGGTGGAGAGATTAGCGTCATTAAAGAGCCTTAATCCTCTGACTAGCGTGGCTGGCGCTAAAATGGAGGATCACACGGCTTTTTAACGGCGCCTTTGTCAGGCAGCCACGAGGGGACCTGGCAAGACAAGGCCGAACGGCAAACTGGGAGAAAGTGGAGGATGAGGAGGAAGAGGGGGGCGCGAAGAAAATTTCAATGAAAAGTTAAATTAGAGAAGAGTCCTCCAGAGAGGAGACGGGGAGAATGGATGGTTGGAGGAGGAGGGGAGGGAAAGGGAGAGGGGAAAGTGTTGGGAAAGAAGAAGAGAAGCAGGCAGGAACAGGAGCTTGCTGTTCCTACCCTCATCTTCTTCACCTCCTCGTCTTTTCTCCTTCTCTGGCGAATGAAAACGAGCAAGCGGAGCCGAGTGGATGTCTGGACCTCAACTGCTTTATCTCTCTCTGCAGTCTTCCCTTTTCCCATCCGTTCCCTCTATTCTTCATTCCTCCCTCTGTCCTCAGCAGTCCCTCTACTCTTCTGTCTTCATCCCCCCCTCTCTCGCTCCCTCCCTCCGTCACCTTTCATGTTGTTACTCATTACAGCGCTGACATCTCTCCCTCTATCCCTCCATGTCTCCAACAGTTTCTCCCCTACTGGTTCTGGCCTTCACCCCCGTGTCTCAACCTGGACGGGACCGAGGGAGTGAAGGAGGGAGGTTGTAGGGGGGAGGGGGGGCTGTGTGTTCCAGATGGACAGACTCTGAACTCCAGAAGAGAGGGTAAAGATGGCGGGATAAAAGAGGAGAGGAGAGAAAAGAAGTCAGCCCAGGGGTCTGAAATAAGAAAAAAAAATGGAAAAGACCAGAAAGGAAGCAAACGGACCGCCTGAGTCTACCTGAAACCACACACACACACACATACACACACACACACACACACACATAGGCAACACACACACTCCCTGCATGTCTCTCTAATAGGCCAGACAGCGAGGCAACATGTGGAGGACACAGCCTTGGTGAAAAGCTCTAATGAAGAGACGCACATGCTGATCAATTTCTCTTTTTGCCCCCCCGCCCCCTCCCTCCCTAATTCCAGACTCAGGATGTCTGTTATGACCGTCACACTGAGGGAGGCAATATGAATGAATTTTATTTACAGGATGGAACCATTATTAGCCGAAAATTCTGCCAATTAAAGAAGAAAGAAAAACAACACTATGTAAACGTCTTCATCACTAATTTCCTTAAAGATTTACAAGAAAACATGAAAATATCTCATATAAATACAGCATAGGATTTTAAATACCTTTAAAGTGAATATTTGGTTAGTTCAAACTCTCTTAACTCTCTCACAACTTTGTCATTTCTTCAAGTCAGAGATGCTCATGTCCGGGAGAACTACCATCCCACAACTTATGGATGCATTCCTTCTCCAACAAAGTCAGAACAAATACATGGTTAAGCTAAGAGACATTCATTTAAGGGAAATCAGATATTTAATTCAGGTGTGCTGGAGAAAGGGTGCATTTAAATATGCAGGATGGTAAATCTCAAGGACCAGACTTTAAGTTATGCAACAAAGGTTTGTTCATATCGAAGGACAACTCAAAATGCTGCATCTAAAACATCATAGCAGAGATGCAATAAAGATGTTAAAATGTACATTAATTATAGAATGAAAACAAACTAAAAAGAATAAGATAAATAGTGTCATATGATGACAGGACCAACAGTACACCGAAGAGGTTCAGTCACATCAACTTATTCAAAGCTTAAGTAGAAATCATAAAAACTCCTCTTTGATCAAACAAACACTTCCCACAAAAGAACATTTAATCTCCACACAATTAAAACAGAATCAGATGAGATCCTCATTTCACACAAAACCATATTTGTATTCATAAAAACTCCCCCATGGCTGTCACAGGGATCACATTGTGACCTCCAGAAAGACAGGACAACCAGAAAATACACAAACCTTCTAACTGCTTACATAATCCAACAAATAAGTGTTGCTAAAACCACCACAAATGTCCTCCTCTGGTGGACATTATACATCAGAACTAAAAGGTCCAATGCTGCTCCCTAATGTCATGCCTTTCATCTGCCACACCTCGGCTCCAGACCTCATCAGCCCAAATCACCGTCAACTGCCACCAAACTCATCATCCTGATCACCCGCACCTGATCTTCATTCCCTTACTCCTATATATTCCTCAGTTCACCAGTCGTTCCTTTGTCAGACATTGTCGCACGTACCAGCCTTTTCCCGTCCTCTGCTCCTGATACTGTTTCCCTTCCCTGGCTCTGACTCACCTCCCTGTCTTGAGATACCTACTCAGATTGACCCCCTGGTGTTGACCCTCGCCTGTTCCTGGACTTCCCTCTGCCTGATTCCCTGGTTTCAATCCATGCCTGGCTTTACGGACACCGAACTATGCATTGCTCCATTCAGTTCTGATCTTTATGTTTGTTTGGTAATGAGGCTAATATATGAAATTCCCCAACACCATCGTTACACCTTACATCCACTTCAAACATTGTCATACATTACCAGCCTCATAATTACAAGCACAAGCACACAGAGATCAAAAGTCAGAACACTTTATCAACGTGGCCCATCAACAAGCAAAACAGACCAAAAACAAAATCCAAAGGGCAACTTCAACCAGAAATAAGGACATGACTGCACCATCATCAGAGGTACTACAGAATAAACACAGTGTACATAAAATGAAGATTAGCTACTGGTTTATCTCATGGACAAAACAGGACAGAACAAATCCTGCAGAATCATATCTGAGATACCCTGCAAGTTACAAAGCATATATGTACAAACAGGATCTTTATTTAATATCAGAAAGAAAAAATATTAAATGAATGCAAGAAGGAAACATTTTAAATGCTTTCTGTAAAGCACAAATTTGCCTTCAAATGTCTGAGAAGAAACTGTTAATGCATCTGGAAAACTGCTGCCGGACAGAATCTGGGTCCTGTAAAGAGAAATGTATAGGAAAAAGTCCCGATCAGAACTTTTTCCTGTGTAATGAATCCTCATTTCTGATGCCGCTTTGAGTCAATGAAGCATTAAAAAAAAAAATAAACACAACGACATTAGTTCATTTAGTTTACTCTGGATAATGATGTCTGCAAAATGCCTGAGATGGAAATTCAATCTATGTATGTCATGCTTTCTATATTGCTTTGATGTCTGAATCAAAGGCACTCGGCTGGTTGCAGCAAAAGGTCCCAGCGCTGCTACTTCGACAGCTAAAACTGCTTCTACCTACAGCTGCGAGCAGCAACGTCTGAATTAACATTATAAATGAATAATACACAAAGTGATCTGCTGAGTTAAATCTGCAATTAACTGTTGGAATAAAATATCAGCTGAAGAAATTCATGCTGAATGGTGAATTATTCTCACATCAGATGAGCCCAATGTTCTTACCAGCTTTCATTTTGTTTGCCATTTGTTATTTCTGTCTTAATATCAAAAGCTCAGAGCTATAATGTTGTATTCATTCTCTGCTTTGTGAGCTTTTTTGCTTGAATTTTACCCTCCTGTCCACACCTCCCCTCTTTGCTTCCTCCACAGCTAACCCCCATCCGACCAGCTAACTCTCCTTTCCACCTTTCTGGCTGGCCGTGAGCCCAGACCAGCACCTTTCCCTGCTGGACCCCTGCTGACCTCCCATCCCTCCACTGCTTTTCTCGCTTCATCCCTCCTTCCACCACTCCCTAGGCCCCCTCCGATGGCCCCAGGCTGCCCCAGGCGTGCACACACGCAGCCCCAGACTCACCACAGGAGGCAGAAAAACAACTTCCACCCTTAGCTTCATTCTGGTTTCACTGTTTTGCACCAGACACACACTTGAACACACAACTACAATCGGAGGATAATTTCACATCCGACACCAACCATGATGAAAAACATAAATAACAAACACCTTCTTGGTCATACTTCTCTAGATCTATTTTCTTTTTGTATGAAGAGTGTCCTGCAGGTTTTTAAGGTGGAATTTTTGAGGCTCTCTGGATGTAAAACAGGAGGTTGAACGAAAGTCCTATCAACACCAATGCAAGTAATGATCCGCTACATCCAGTTGCTTCGATAGAAAAAAAAAAGACCACAGCAGAATTGTGATGGCTATCTGATAAGGAAGCAAAACAAAGATCCCCACCTTGCTGGGCCATTACCTTCAGTTGGCATGGCAACCAGCAAGCTATGCACAGCGTCTTGGATGATGTGCATAATGACGATGGCCCAGCTGGACATTTTCTTTGCCATGTTTGAATTTTAGTTAAACTGCTGGGAAAATACTTTCTTCTGCAGCAGAGACAGAAAACACACATGCATTTCCAGATTTAGCAACACACACAGTCATACAAACAACTCTGCACAACATGTAAAATGGGTGAGGCAGTTCATACATGGACACGGCTGCATCCGTGCCCTTTGCAGCAGACCCTCGGTCCTCTGCTGCTGTCCTTGCGATCACATGGGACGCAGCCTGTTGGGACGAGCACACATACACACACACACACAGGACGGATAGAAAGGACGATGCGGCACGCTGTCCGAGGGGAGGACACGATGGACAAACTTGTGCATTCACACACTCTGTGCGGGCCACGGGGACCCTCACTTCCTGCCCTGGGAATGGGTCCGGCTGCTTTTGGGCGCCAACAGCTCCATATGGGCAGTGTGTATTAATGTGTGTGAGAGTGTGTTTGAGGGCAGAAGGTTAGGGGCAGGGGGCTAAGGATGGGGGTGGGTGGATAGCAGGATGGCAGATGACAAGTTTGTCTCCAGCAAATATTCTATATGCGAACCACAAACGCATGACGATAATATCCAAACTGCACAATGTGGTTAGTTACCATTTCTAACCAAGCTTTCTAAATAATGCAAAAGAAATGCAAGACTTGCAGCCCAACTCACAAAAATAAGGTGAATGAGGAAATTTCAGAAGGTTAGCTCCAACTCCACCGCAAACTTCTTGCACTGGTTGAACTGGTGTGCAGAACTTTTTCATTTGGGTGCAGCAGCAAAAATAAGAAAAAAAAAAAAAACAGAATCTCAGCACCTTTTGATCATTAGCAATAAACATTGATTGTTATTTTAAATCACTGTGAAGAACAGAAGTGTTTACAGTAAAATTTCTTTTTTTGCTCACAGTAAACATCGTTGTTCCAAACTGAACTCAGTTACTTTGGGTCTGATCATTCGCACTAAAAGATTCAGTTTCAGATCTTCTTCACAATGGCTTTTTGTTCTTCCTCTGGTCTCAAAACCTTGAAAACATGGAAGGCAGGGCTCCCAAAACACTGTTCTACAGAAGAATGCACTAAGCGGTTTTCTGGGTGTTTAATAAAGATTTTATGAAAGAAAATATGTCAGGAAATTATAAGCCGATGATGATGATGTACACCTTCACCAGGAATAAATCCCACATTCAGCTTAGAAACACCAGAAAGAAGTTAAACCTGACATAACAATGACAGAAAAAGAGAATCCTTCACTATAAAACCTCATTCTTCTCTATGGAAACTAGAAGGACCTTCATCTTCACTGAAACTCTGTCATGTTGCTATGCTACATGTTAGCTTTGCCTACACGTTAGTGTTGCCTGGTGTGTCCAAATATCTTCTCAACTGAATTCATCTCAAGCTGCATCCTGCTTGTAAAGAAGCAATTAGAAGAACTGTAAGAGTGAGAAGTCCATATTACAATTTACTGGAAGTTTTAATAAGCAATCAAAACTCAGAAGCAACAGAAACGCAGAGATGGATGCATTTCTGCTGAAGATCTTATTTGCCAATCTTTACAAACATTGGCATTAGTGTGAACAGCGAATGAATAGACACATATGTGCAACACACAGTCTGTCTCCCACATGCTCAAACACACACCATGTGGTAGAGGAAGGCCGACATCTGCTTCCTCTTTACCACATCTCCCTCTTTCTACTCGTCCTCTTCCTCTCCAAACCATCTCAGCTAAACTTTCATCTCTACATTTACCTCATCTACACTCAAAACATGGAACAAGGAACCTAAACCACCAGGGTTGGAGCCCACCCCCCACCCCACACGTCAATGTAGCACATTTATTCATCTCATCTTCTTGCATCCGTCCTTCCCTCTCCCCTCCCTCTGTCCATCCTTTCTGCTGTTTGTTCGCTCAGAAATGAGAACCAGCTGTCAGGCAAGAGTTTTAGATAAACAACAACACCATGCCAACGTAGACATACAGTACACTACAAATACTTTCGGAGACGCACACTCACACGCACTTGCTGATCCCATTGTGTGCATGCCGCCGGCTACATCATCTATTTATAAGAATGAGGTTTGGTGGACGAGCGGACAGCTCACTAACCCAGAAACACATTCACCTGAGTCACATATACACATAATGCGCTCTTCATCACTTCTTTATAAATGCACACAGTCATGCACATAAGAGGACTTTTGGATGTTACTCAAGTGCCCACAAAACTGTGATACTACACACATTTATGACCTCTGAGTTATGTTACAGAGCATTATTAGTGCTACCTTGTGAATAGTAATGGTTAATTAGTGTTTAGTACAAAGCTCATATAGAAGCGCGAGTGCGTTTGTCCTTTTAAATAAACTGGATCTGCAATAAATGGGTGTGATTGATGTACCAACAGGATTCCTCGCAAACAAACTCCGTTCCGCCCACGTTCACCTACGTGTACATGGGACCTATAAATAAGTGATGTAGGCAGCTGGAGTGCACCGTTCAGAAACAAACAAACAAACCTACAAACAAACACAGCTACAAAACCTGAAGGTTACTGCATTTACAGCAGCACAATCTGCCTGGAGATGGATCAGAGCTGGGGAGGGACACCGAAAGGCAAAAAGGGTTCTAAGGTCCCAGGGGGAGGACAGTAGAGGGGGGTCTGGTGCCTCAAGGGAAGCCAAAAAGCAAGCTGTGAGAGGCGGGTACCTCCAAGCCCATCGCTCCCCTTTCCGTCCCTTCCCTTCTGGAAGAACGGGATCGCAGACAGCCCCCAACTCACAACTCCTAAACCCCCCATGAGAGGAATACATGCACACGGACACACACACACACATGGAAGAGGAGTCCCCAGAGGTGGAGCAGAGCGGAGCAGAACACCTGGACCTGCCATTACTGACACACTCAGGGATTAGAGGCACAGACGGCAGGAGGGATGGAGAGGGAGAATGCACAGTGGGATAGACAGACACACACACACACAACATGTAGAAAGTAATATGCATAAACACACACAGACACATGCAGCCGCAAACTAATGACAAATAAGCGAAAATTAGGGAAAAAACAGAAACAAGGAGCTGCGCTGTCGTCCTGTAACTACAGGAATCTGAAAACCCTGATGATCCCGTGTGTCTATATGCAACATGAAAACAAACTAAACATGCACCGATGTGTGTGTGTGTGTGTGTGGGGGGGGGGGGGTCTATTGATCTTTTTTTTTGTAATTCATCATGAAACAAATGTAGAAGTGCATTGCTGCATGTTTTATTTAGGTTTTTTAAAATATATTTAAGTTTTTTGCCTGGATAATAATATAATTAATATTATTGTTATTAATAATAATAATAGTAATAATAATAATGCTTTTGTCAACACCTATTTTTCTTAAAGTATTACGTTACACCTGTACATCAAAGTGCACATTCTGGATGAACTGATAGACGTCAAAGCATCATCCTCAGCACAGGCTGCATATCCAGTCCTGTTGACCACTCACACACATTTTTACACCCCTTCATATTTCATATGTAGAGCTCATTTCACAGTCGCCCGCTGTGGGAAATGTGGCCTTCAGTATTTTGCCTCAGGACTCTTCAGCAGGTGGACTGGAGAAGCTTGGGGATCAAACCACCAACCACAAGGTTTTCATCCAGCTTGGGTGAGTGTATGCAGTGCTCAGTAACAACATGAATTATATACAGTCAGAAGATCAAAATGACGACACAAATACATGTTATAAACTTTTGGTTGCAGATCCATGCAGGTCTGAGTCCTGGACTTCTCGGCATGTGTGTCTCCCCGTCTGCCTACATTCCTCCGTTCTCTTGATTAAAGGCCAACAAAGCCCAAAAATGTCTCAGAAAGATCGTGTGTTACTGTGTCCTATTTCATAATTACTGATGTACCAACAAGATTACTACCTGAGGGTCAAGAACACACAGAGGGGGAGAGAAAGGAGACATAATGGAGGTAAAGGAAACGGGCCAATACAGCCAGATAAGTATTTTTAGACGTGCACTCACTGGATCTTTATCAGGTTCAGCATGCTGGAGTTTTTCCTCCAGAACTGCTTCAGTTCTTGGTGTGAGAGACTCAAAAAGCGTTGAAAACATTTCTCAGAGATTTTCCTCCACATAGACATGAAGCATCACACATCTGTGACGAGGATCTCTGGTTCCACCACATCCTGCAGCTCTTCCATTGGATTTAGATGTGGTGACTGTGGAGGCCATGGGAGTCCGGTGAACTTATTGTCATGTTGGAGATGACGTTTGTGACATGATGCATCATCCTGCTGGAAGTATCCATCAGAAGATGCTACATGGTTACATGATGCTTTTAATTTGAAATTATTCATTCCAAAGTAACTAATTCCAAATTAAATACTTCTAGTTCGAGTTTATATGGAAATTTTCAGATTTAAGGTTTTCGTGGCATCACGTTTATTTGCCTTCTCTTAATTCCGAAGACACGCATTGACCCATAAAGGAAATACACAAATCTCTTCCTGTTTTTGGCTTTATCCGCTACATGGAAAACAATCTAATAAAAATGCTGTGCTGAAATATTACAAGGTCTGTAGGCAAACGTAAAGGGCTGGATGAGGTCTTCTGTTCAGCACAGTGTGTACTTCACATACGTTATTTGACTGTTTTTATAATAATGATAATGAGTCATTCAGGTATTTTGTTTCAATTTTGATGAAATTGAGGCACTAGCTTGTTACAAGTATACTACTTCACATTTTTTGAGCAGCTTAGAGGGAGAAGTAAAATAGACGGGACGAAAAATATAGAACAAGGAAGGGGAATGTTCTTTCTTTAAATTGCATTTACAAACCGGCTAAACGGGAGGGAGAATACTACGCATGTGTGTCATTGCAGCGGGAGAAGATAAGCATGAGCAGAACGATCGTAATTAACTCAGCGTGAAATAACGGCTTACATGAGAGGAATTGTTTAATTCTGCTTTAAAATGAGAATAAACCAATAAACTTTATTCAGAATTAAGCTTAATTCCAAATTGTCAGAAGTAGGTGTTTACATGGTTACTTTTCATCTGTTTTAAAGCGGAATTAACTTCTATTTGGAATTAAAAGTCTCATGTAAACGTGGCCATGGACATGGTCAGCAACAATACTCAGCTGTGATGGTTAAACCATGTTACGTTAGTACCAAGTAACACCAAAGCCACCAGATTCTGATCATATCTGAATGTGGAGACTCATCAGACCAGCAACGTTTTCCATCTTCTATTGTCCAGTTTTGGTGAGTCTGTGTGAATTGTAGCCTTCCTGCTCTTAGTTCCAGGAGTGGAACTTGTGTGGATTTCTGCTTCTGTACAACATCTGCTTCAAGGACGTGTTGTGTGTTCATATATGCTGTTCTGCATAACTTGGTTGGAACCACAGCTCATCTGACCTCCTGTTGTCTTTTTATCTGGTCCAGACAACATTTTCTCTTTTCAGACCATTTCTGTAAACACTAGAGATGGTTTTGTCGGAAAAATGAGTAAATACTTAAACCAGCAACATGCCACGAACAAAGTCACCTAAATTTTTTTTTCCTTCTCATTCTTGATACTCAGTTTGAATTTCAGCAAGTCATCTTCACCATGTCTACATGACCAGACATGGCTGATTAGGTATCAACAAGCAGCTGAACAAGTGCTATACATATACATATTTTCTACATGTTTCCTCAAATATAAAGTATTTCTAACATTTCAGCTGTTGATCTTCTTCACAAACTGTACATTTAAATGTCTTCATCGCCAGTAAAACTTTCTGTTGTCGAACAGAATCAGGACATAAAATACATAAAACACATGTTAACTATCACATATAGGATTTCACAAACATGTCGCCTGATAAACTCACATTAGAGAACATCTGTTCTTCAATTTCATTCATATAGAAAGTCACTGAGGATGACTTCAGAGCCAGGCTGCAGCTCTGCAGGGCGGACACAACCAGCAGAGCTCATCTTCACCCCAAAATAACCAACGTTTGTTTAACTCATCAATACGGAAACACAATATGCATGCAGTCACTCATATATGTTGCTCACAAGCATGAAATTTTAAAACTGTGAGGGTGAAGAAAAAAAGCATGAATGAGAAAATCTGCGTTTTGAGAAATGTCTCTAAAAATAGACAAAACTCACAGAAATTATTTATCACTGTAATATTTCAACCATGATCCCATCAGCGTGTGTCTGTCAATATTGGATGATAAAACCCCCTTCTTTCATAAAGAAGTCCTGTATGCACACACACACACAAACACACACAAACACACGAAAAAAAAGGTTCCTGTGTCAATTAAAGACCACACACTGTCCAAAACAAAAAATACAGCGCACACACATGGGGACGGACGTGCATACAGAAACACGGCAGGATTTGCTAAGAAGCATGTGTGTGTTTGTGTGTGTGAGAGTGAGAGAGAGAGAGAGAGAGAGAAAGCTGGTGGCATGAAACAGATCAAAGGGAGAGAGGTCGGCAGGACAAACAGGGAGAGAGATGAGAGAGCAAAGCTAGGGGGTCCCGTAATTACAACTTACAACCTCCAACCTGAGCTTTGTGTGTGTGTGTGTGTGTGTGTGTGTGTGTGTGTGTGTGTGTGTGTGTGTGTGTGTGTGTGTGTAGCCTGTCCAAGCAAGGCTGTGGAATGAAGGAGGTTGAGGTAAAATGCCACACACACACACATACACACACACACCTACCTCACCACTTTCTCTACCCCACTGTGAGTGCTCAACAGAAAAAAATATGCACAATAACACAATAACATAACCACACAATAACACAACAACACAATAAAATGCATCATCTCACTGATAAATTCACATTAACATCACAAACAACAAGAAAACTTGCTCAAACATTAGGAGACTTCTGACTTCAGTAGCGTCAGATCAAGAACAAAAACAAAGAAAGAAATAAAGTAAGAAAAGCTTCAAGCAGGTGAGGCGATGTAGAATCTAAAATGTCTCCTTCCACAATTTCATGGCACATTTTTATGATTAGTGTGACCAGAAATATCTGATTTTTCAGCATCTTCTGGGGATGTTTTAGTTTGTTAGCAAAATAATATGAAATGTATTTAAAATTATATTTATTATCCTTACACACGTTATGATTTATTCTAATGAACAAAGTTCTGATGGAGGTTTCCCATCCCGGTCCTGGTTCTAATGGGGGTTTTCCATCCCGGTCCTGGTTCTGATGGGGGTTTTCCATCCCAGTCCTGGTTCTGATTGAGGTTTTACTTCCCGGTCCTGGTTCTGATGGAGGTTTTACTTCTGGGTTCAGGTACTGGTGGAGGTTTTTCATCCTGGTTTTGGTTCTGATGGAGGTTTTCTGACTCATGCAGTTTAGGATTGAGAACTAAATGAAAGAGAAGATCCGATCCACTGCTTTCTTCAGCTCAGCCATTTTTCTTCCGAACACAGTTAATATGTGGATCAGATAATGGATCCGTTTTAATTGAACTATAATTAGATGACAAAGAACTGGTTTGAATCGAGCCTTTTTAAATAATACTCATCCTTCTAATAAACTTACAAATTCAAATTGTCCCATCCTCCCTCCCTCCCCCCTCTCTCTCTCTCTCTCTCTCTCTCTCTCTCTCTCTCTCTCTCTCTCTCTCTCTCTCTCTCTCTCTCTCTCTC
>JBAMHX010000011.1:6097546-6116571 GCA_037177515.1 Pseudomugil tenellus
CTCTCTCTCTCTCTCTCTCTCTCTCTCTCTCTCTCTCTCTCTCTCTCTCTCTCTCTCTCTCTCTCTCTCTCTCTCAGACACAAACACCTGTGTTTCTCTTCTTCTACCTGCAGGAGCTTCATCTCCCTTAGCAAACCTCAATCCCTCCATCCCTACATCTCTTCATCTCTCTTTCCCGCCCACCCCCTCCCCTCAGCGGAGGAGAAAGCTAAAAGCACTAGCATGCCCCAAAATTAATTTAAACAGAGGAATTAAATTAAAAGCGAGGCCTCGGGAGTTTTATTATGTACTAATGTTTGAACCGTTCACTTGGATTGTATTACTAAAATATGAATAATTAAAATCTGGTGGGGACGAATATTACATCAGAAAAGAGGAGGAAAAACACATCACAGTGCCTAAGTGGGTTTTCTGTTGGAGAGGGTTGGAGCTGGAGGATATGAAGGTGAGTAAGAAGTAAAGACGTGTGTGCTGCTACATGGAGATATCAATAAACACAATTAGTGTTAGTTAGGCAACGTAATGGACTCACAATCCTTCTCTTTTCAACTTTTTAGACCATATAAAATACCAGAAAACTACATATTGAAAGGAAATTAGATCAATTGAAAGGTAGATGCAAAGAGTCAAATTTTATGTTTGGAAGCAGAAAATCTAAAGTATTCATGCAGAACCTGCACAAAACGATCCAACTATAAATTAAAATAGGTGCAAACTGAAATTTTAATACAGTTCATGAGGTTATCCAGTTCTGAGGAATTAAAGTTTATATTTGGAATATTTGAGGATCCATTCTTCCATCAGACATGTTGAGATCCAGGTTCTGGGGAGGATCCATCCTTCCATCAGACATGATGAGCTCCAGGATCCATTCCTCCATCGAACCAGCTGCCACTGTTCTTCTGTCCATTTCTTTCAGCCTTTTTCCCCATTTCCTACCTTTAATAACAGCTTGTTGAAAGACATGTTTCCATGGAGACTGTTTCTTATGAGGCTTCGGCAAACAGTAGATAAACTGAAGGTCCAGATTCATCTCTCGGGTCCTGGTTTTTGCTCGATTTGTTTCTATTTCAGATCTTGTTCATAGTTTTTAGTCTTGTTTTCAGCTAACAGATGTTTAGGAATCATCTTACCGTCTCTGTATAAACTCTGGATTATTTTGGATTATTTGCCAGATAGTAAGGAAGCTGTTTTAAATCCTAAACTGTCTGTTATGTGTCGACACAATACTGGTTCATCGGTTGCGTTAGGATTCTTGGACAAATGTAAAGAAATGAAGGCTGGATCAGGACTTTTTCCTGTGTGGTATTTCTTCATTTCTTATAGTTTTGGTTTGAAACAGATCAGATAAACAACATTAGTTGGTTTAGTGTACTCTGGATAATGATGTCTGAAAAATCCCTCAGTGAACACACAGTCGGGAACCATGACTGGACTGAAAACAAGTGCAAAAAACAGGAAATGTCCAAAAAAAAACTTTACTTGACCTTCAGAAAGACGGAGAACTATTGATGATAAAGTTTAAAAGATTACACTAAAGTCAGAGATGAAGAAACAAGGCTGGATCCAGAGCTTTGAACTACTGGAACCATTAAGATGTTGATCTGCTGTTTATACAAAACTAGCTGTTTTACACACAAGTTTGAGACCAGCCTTTAAGTACCCACAATGCACCTGGTCTGCAGTCCCTGACACATTACAAGGTCTGTAGGCAAACGTAAAGGCCTTCTGTTCAGCACGGTGTGTACTTCACACACATTAATTTAACTCTTTTTATAATAATGATAACGAGTCATTCAGGTATTTTGCAAATTTACACATTGATAAGATCAATTTGTTGGGATGAATTCAACGCCATGGATGCATGTTGGCTCCAGAGTTGATGATAGGAATCTCCTCACGGAGCGTCGCGCAGCCTCGTCTAGCTTTCACCAACTTCACTCAGTGTGTCTGTGTGTGTTTGTGTGCAAGTTGCATTGTAGAATTATTAGTCTTCTCGTCATGTCTCTGATGTGTGTAACCCCCCCCCCCACCCCCCTTATCAGCCGGCGAGCAGTCAGTCACCCCTCCTTCTCTGCAGCTGTCACTGCACCCCCTCCCACCACCAAACACATTATTCTCTAAGGACATTCTCCCCAACACACATACCAAATACCCACAAACACTGAAAACACAGGCGCACACAAATCTCCGAACACAAGACTGAACGCTTCTTGACTCACATTTACAAACACACAATTTTATCTGCTTGTTCGCAGGCGGCCCGGCTTGGCAGTCTGCGAGTATAGGGGGGAGAAATATTCTCTCTAGCACCCAAAAGCCCCAAGTGCCCTCTGCCCACCACCCATATACCCCCTAAAAATCAGCCCTATGGCTCCAACATTCGTCTGGTGAGCAAGAAGCTGCTCTCATTCCAGAGGAGGAAATAAAAACGCAATGAGACAGGTGGGATAGAGGGCAGGGTAAAGAAGAAGAAAGTAAATAAAAATGAGCTCCAGAGACAGTGGAAGTAATATGTGGAGACAGCTGATAGATGGATTGATGAAGATGGAGGCAACAGAGGCTGCTGCCACTCCACAAACACCCCCTTCCTCCTCCACCTCAGTTCTCCATCTATCCCTTTCTTCCTTGTTTTTGTTTGTCTTGTTATGTTGTTTATTTGAGTGCCCCTTCTTGCTGCAGCTCCCCAGCAGGCTTTCCTACTGACTTATTTAGAAGTGTGTTTTCTATCATATTTGAGAAATGAGGAGCAGATTGGTTAATATTTCAAGACATCCCGCTTGTAAAAGGGGTGAGGTAGAGCGAGTAAGACAAAGACCGAGGGAAGACTAAGGAGATGGGGAGGAGAGGAAAGAGGGAATACGAGGGAGGAATCCTCTTGTTCCTTAACCCCAATACTAAGAATCATGCTGGGAGAAGAAGCACGCATGAACACACAAACACACTCACAGAAAACACTGGAGAAGAAGCCTGCATATAAAATGCTCTCTCACATCTCTGTAATAGCGCAATAAATGCTGAAAAATGAGAAGTTTGAGGATCAACACCTGGAGTTCACACAGATCTTTATCCACCACTCAACCTCATTACAGCTTGTTTCATTTTGACATCATACAAACTGATAACAACTCTTTCAATAAAAGTCCTAACATGTCTACGGTAATTCCTGAGCTCCAGCTTTTTATCCAGTTTCCTGATATTTGCCACAGCAGGTTTGACACAACTCTGCAACTCTGACTAGTTTTTGAGCTTTTTGCAGAAGTGCATGAAACAAATGTGTCACATCTGCATCTAAAATCGCTACAAGGCACTTTTACCAACAATGGTGGGTATACCAGGAAAAGAAATGTCAGTGTCTCAATAACTTCAAGTGGGTTCGGTGATGTCTTAGTATGATGATGTCAAAATTTTAAGGAATAATGAAAAGGACACAGGTTGGTGTTGAACCAAAACATTTAATGGTTTATTCATGGTTCAGATTCTCTTTTTGTTTTTTGTCATCTTTTACGATCAGTCTCCTTCTATACATTCATATTAAGGCTGCACATTAATGCAATATTATTTAGTGAATTTAGTCCATCTTGGTATTACACGATACAACTTACAGGTGTTTAATCTGTGAGATGTGATTTCAAAAGAGGTTTTGTTTGCTCATGTGAACAGGTCCATAATTTGTTTATCTGGACTTTTATTTGTTTATCTTAACTGCTTTTGGAGGTTTTTAAAATGGTTTTACTGAGCTTTTAGCTTATAAGACGGGCGGACGGACGGATGGGCAGACAGACAGACGGACAGACGGACAAACGGACAGACAGACAGACAGACAGACAGATAGATCTTTGTTTTGTTTTCCTTTCCAGCTCTAAACACACCTGCACAAGAAATATGTATGCTCTCAAAATCATATTAAATAACTAAATGCACCCACACATGCATGAGCACACATGTACACACACTTGACAATGGCCCTCCCCCGTGACTCCCCATAGCAAAGTGAATTCCACTCAGGCAGTAAGCAGGACAGCTATTTCTATTGACAAAGGACAGGGAGAGAAGTGAGGAGGGGTGGAAGGAGAGATGGAAAAGGAGGAAGGCAGGGAGAGAAGGAGGGGAGGGGGGGGTGGAAACAAAGGGCTCTGGTAGCACCCAGGGGAGAAGGCCCAGAGCAGCTGACGTCAGTGTGAGTGTGTGTTGGGGGGTGGGGGGGCGGAGCGTGTGAGAGGCTGGCAGAGTTGGTCCTCTTGCCTCCCCAGGGAACTCTTGAGGCGTGGAGAGAACAGAGCAGAGCTTGGCTCCCAGCCCCCACATAACCAGGGGCCCAGAGAGAAAGTAAAAACAGCCGTTCACACAGTGGACATAACAGTCAGTCAGCTGCTTAATGGTTTCAGAACACATTTATAAAACAGAAGTTTCTGTCAGTCGACAAATCAGTCTAAAATATCTGATAAATCAGTTGATTGATTAACTGGATTCATCCATTTTTCTTCACCCCCCACCCCCATACTCTCTCCCTGGAGTTGTGCTTTTCTCTGACATTTGGCTGGACAAAGGAGAGTCACACCTGAGCACTGGGTTAAAACTGTTATAGACCTTCTCCCTGTGGTACGCTGCCCTTTGCCACCACTGTCTGTGACTGAAGCTCTGCATGTGCGTGCGCATGTGCCAGTGCACCTGGGTGTACCTTTGTATTACACTTACAACATACCGTTTGTTTTTACATCTTTCATAGTACTCGACCCATGCGGCTTAAATCAATTTAAGAAGCAGAGAGGTAAGGTTAAGTTCATTACAACAGCAGAGTAGAAGAAAAGGTAAAAAGGACTGCTTCGCCACAGACATTCTCACTTGACAAAAGTGCACTTTAACATGAACCTTAATACCGAGTCCTCCCTTAGTCCAACTCTGTGTTCTGTTAGGGTTTCCCGTTTCATTTTGGGGTCATAAATAGCAATTATCAGGTTTACAGAGAGACATTTTAAGGATTAAACAACAATGAATGTTCATCCTAAAAGAGATCCTAATTGCAGTTTCCATTACGGACAGGTTGAGCCCACTAATATTTCCGATGCTGAGAACTGGTGAATGCTGAATACTGATTTTCTCTTCATAATGCACTTAATAAAGTTTACCAGCTCCATATTTGGTGTCTTTTGGCAGCATGATATAATCAATACAATCTGGTAATTACTTTTTCTCTTTAACCAATCTTTTTACACATATGGGGCTTGAAAATAAACAGTAAACATTCAATCCGAAAAAACTGGCATGAACGGTTAATTTGGCAGATTTTTGCTACAATGAAATTACAAAAATGAGAAACACGTTGACATAAACTAAACGCCCAATCATCCCATCCTTTTACACTCAGATCCAGGAAATATTAGACCTGTTGGGATCTCAAATTAAAAGCTCTAATGACATTGATGAACCAAGTTATGTTCACAGATTACTCATAAAAAACTATCCGACTTTCATCCAAAATACTTTATGGTTTAAATTGAACCTTGGTATTCATGAGTTTCAAACGATCAATAAAGTTTTCCTTCGCAGTTAAAAAAAAGTGGTTACATGCAAAGTTTGATCAGCTTCAGCTTTGAGCAGTTTTAACAGGGCCTTATACAAAGTCGGTTTATGCTACAAAGCTTCAACCATTAACATAAACTGTCCTCAAATAGGAAAAAATCTATACTGCTTCTGGGCAATCCTTAAAAGTGTTGAGAAAAACAGCAACTTTTCCTATATTGAAGCATGGTGGAGGGGGCGTCATGATGCAGTGTCTAAATTGTCTTTAAAACCAGCATAAACACTTTATTTTAGTTCTGGAAAATTTTAAGTGAGAATATGAAAAAGGTTCAAAGCAGCTGGTGATGCAACAAGGATGTAAATAAATCAACAACTTCTGAAGGCAGAGTTCTGGCTTTAAAACAGCTGAGATGCAGCAGTAAGACCTAAAGAAGGATATTTAATCAAAACATGTTCAGATTTTTTAAGAAAACTAGTCTCAATGTACAGCTTTTGCTTATAACTGTGACGAGAATAAAACAGCCTGTGTGAAGTGAATATTATAGCGCAGATAAAAGCATTCAATTTAAAAAAGTCAGAGAAGAAGATGTTTACCGAAGAGCTAAGAAAGCAAAATATCTGCTGCATTTATCTGCAGACTTCAGCGTACCAACTTGAGAAAAACATCCTGAATGAAGTGCACAAGGCATCACACAGGGTGTGGGAGAGAGAGGTGGAAGAGTGGAAAAACAGAGGGAGGGAGACAAACAGGGGCTGCTTTGGGGCCAGTCACCACAGGGTGCACGTGAGTGTGCATGTGTGTGTGTGCATGTCTTGGGAGGGCACAGTGGGGAGGTTGGGGGGCATGGAGGAAGGGATCAGAGCTTTGGGGCCAGCTCCACAGGGAACAGAGATGATGGGGAGAGAATGGAGGGGTGTTATGGGGGGAAGGGAGAGAGGGGTGAAAGGAAGGGATGTGGTCAGTTTTGAGTTTGAGAACTCTGCGGGGAACGACAGAATGGAGGGGGGGGGGGGGGGGGGAGAGAGACTGTGTACTGTGTGCTCAGAAAGAAGACAGAGGAGGTGTGCAAAATGGAGGGAGGAGGCACGTTCCAGTTGGGAAGACAGAGAGAAGACGCAGGAGAAGAAGGGAACAAACAAGAAGGGAAAGAGGAAAAAAGTCCCAGGTGTCAGCAGGAGGGAGCAGAAAAAAAAAAGAAAGAGAAGGAGAGGTTGTGGGGGTCCTGGTTGTTGGCAGGGGTGCAGGAATCCAAGGGAATGGCCTGTTCCTCATTATCCAGACACCCCCCACATATACACACATATGAAGGAGGCCCCCACATGGCCCCATGACGACTCTATCCTGACCCGTCCACACACACACACTGAAGAAAAAGACATAAAAACACACACATATGGATTGGTCCAGATAGTTAACACATGGGCACACACTTTACCTTCACACTCAGACATCCGCTGGTTTGCAAAACTAGCTAACTCAGAGTAAAACACAAAAATCAGACACTTTCAGAGAAAATCTAAGCATCTGCCATCTAAAATCCGCACCAAAGACCACGCATGATGCTTTCACACAGTTCTGCAGGAAGTCATGGGAAATTGTTGTAATTGCTAAACTTATCATTTGACCATATAAATTTTTATTTACAGTGAAATAGCAGAGAGAGAACGTCTGGAACACACAAGCTGAGCATAATGGAGCCAGAAAGGATGCTGAAGCATCAGAATCAGATTATTTAATTATTAATTTAAAAATCATTTCAGGTGCGTTTGGTGTCCTGCAGGTTTAATCAGAAAGAACTTCAGTTATTGTGTGAGATGCTTGTTGTTAGTGTTTTGGTGCTCCTGATGGTTGTCTGCTTTGTTTTCTTTCAGAGACTATAGTATGTTTTCTACTTTCTTGGCAGATTTTGTTTCCTTATTTAGCACCACCACAAATAGTACTGGAAACATTTTCATCTTTTTTTATGAGAATACGTTTTAGTTTAAATTAGATTCCACAGAATTATTTGGATAACCATCTGGATTTGAAGATTTCCTTATTATTAGGGTTTTCTTAGTACATTTACTCCACAATAAATGATCAGGGTACTTTGCCAAAACACACAGAAGTTCCCAACAGGTTTTACACAATATCATATCCTGGCAATATTCTGTATTCCATCATCCAAAACAGGAAAAAAAATGGGAACATTCATCACTGCATAAGGACCAATAAAGATACAAACAAGCAACAAACACCATAATATAGGCAAGATGCTGGCTATACTGGCCATATAAATACAGGGTGTGGAGAATTATTAGCCAAATGAGTATTTTGACAACATCATAATTATTAGGCAACTTGCATTCTTTTGGCAAAAAAAGGTCAGAAGAGAGATTTGATGTACTCTAAAAAGTAAAAAATAGTGAGATAAAATTGCCAAGCTTTTGAAGCATGATCATCAAACAATCAAGCATTTAATTAAAAATAGTCAACAAGGTCGCAAGAAGAGTGTTGAAAAACAAGTTGCAGAATAACTGCCCATGAACTGAAAGCATGAAGTTGCCAAGATGCCATTTGCCACTATTTTTGCCATATTTCAGAGATGCAACATCACTGGAGTGCCAAGAAGCACAAGGTGTGTAACACTCAGGGACATGACCGAGGTTAGGAAGGCTGGAAAACCACCACCACTGAACAAGACACAAGATAAAGCGTCAAGACTGGGCCAATAAATATCATAAGACTGATTTTTCTGGAGTTTTATGGACTGATGAAATGAGAGCGAGTCTTAATGGGCCAGATGGATGGGCCCGTAGCTGGACCAGTAAAGGGCAGAGACACCCACTCTGTGTATCAGACTCCAGCAAGGTGGAGGTGGGGTATTGGTATGGGCTGGTATAATCAAAGATGAGCTTGTGGGACCTTTTTGGGTTGAGGATGGAGTCAAGCTTAACTCCCAATCCTACTGCCAGTTTCTTCAAGCAGTGCTACAGGAAGAAGTCGAATCGTCCAAGATTTTCATGCAGGACAATGTTCCATCACACACATCCAAGTACTCCACTGTGTGACTGGCCAGAAAGTGTCTAAAAGAAGAAAAAATATTGACATGGCCTCCTTGTCCACCTGATCTTAACCCCAGAGAACCTGTGGTCCCTCATCAAATGTGAGATCTGCAGGGAGGGATACCAGAACACCTCTCTGAACAGTGTCTGGGAGGCTGTGGTTGCTGCTGCACGTAATGTTGATCATGAACTGATCAAGACACTGACAGAATCTATGGATGTCAGGCTTGATATTGAGTTGTTATACTGGTTTCCCTGGTGAAAATAAAGTGAAATGGGTATATTTGTTTTTTAAGTTGCTAAATAGTTATGCACAGTAATTGTCACCTGCACACACAGATATCCTCCTAAGATACTAAAAAAGCCCCACTCCAACTTCCACAAATAGCCAGCTTTGATATTTATTAATATTTTGTGTTAATTGAGAATATAGTTTTGTTCAATAATAAAATTAATTCTTAAAAATACAACTTGCCTAATAATTCATCACACACTGTAAATCACTATATGACTGGAAATGAGCTGCTTGGTGGGTGTCTGCTCTATTTTCTAGTTTGTATCTCTGTCATTTTTTCTCTTCTTCCCAGTTTTATTTCCTTTGTCAGGTCCAGCAATTTTAATCTACCAATTAAATAAAAATAATGCTTACATATGAAGCAGAGCCTTATATCCACATAGCTTCATTTTCATTAGATGCATAAAATACTGAATGAGGTTCGAGGTCCAGTAATTTGTCAGTTTTTGAAAGCAACACGTTGCATTATCTCCGAGCAGGTTAACATGTTTAAACATGCATGAGACAGGCACTGATATCGATCAACTTTAATCCATCGCTACCAAGCTGCAACCTTATAATCAGTCTGCTTACGCAGTGTCATGATTTGAAGATAAGCTGGTAAATCCATATAAACACCACATTATCTGAGTTATGTTAGCTGAAAAACCATCAATGAAAACCAGACAAATAACAGTGTAGGTGTCAAACTCTTATTCTTATGGGCCACTATCCTACTGACTTTTCTCATTCCTGTGTTCCAACAGATGTGACTGAAATTATTTGGGTCATTGTGAAGAACTTGACAACAAGATGTTGGATTCATTTGATTAGAATCAGGTGCACAGGAGCAGGGAAACAACAAAATCCTGCAAAATCTGACCCCCAAAGAGCAGAATTTCATACCCCTGGTCTATGTCATAAATTAGCAGAAAAATAAATCTATTAAATGATAACAATATGTAAAACATAATGATTTAAATAAATTAAAATAAGTGCGGACACATTAAACTTTATCATCCATCCACTATCTGTATTCCTTATTCATATGAAGGGTTGTGGATAGTTGGAGCATATAGCAGCAACAAGCAGGCAAGAGGTTGTATAGCTTCACAAGCCCATATCATCATCCCCCACCATCATGCTTCACAGCTTCTGCTTCCAGTATCATTAGCCAGGTAGACACATGGTCTTCCCATCGTATCATGCTACACATTCCCAAAAAAAAGTCTCACTTCGGTCAAGCGTCTTTTCCGTTTCCTGAACCAAGTGACAGGAATTTATTTATTATTTTATGCTTATCTGTTTTAAAATGTTTTCTAAAATGTAATGACACCTGCAACCCTACTCGGATAAGCAGCAGAAAATGGATGCATGGATCATACACACAACCTTGAAGCTTTTATTGTTGACACCAAAATAATCCTTAAAGTAACACTAGTTTCACATCTAAGCAAGCTAACGTGAAACAAGATCTCCTGGTTGTCAGCATTGCAGTCTGAATGGAGAGATCTGACAAACTTTATTTATTCAGAGAAATGTAAATGGATATTTCTATAATCTTGCTGTGTAAATATTTGATCAATACACACAAACAAACTGATACACACACACACACAAAAGCGGAAAACCCTTTGGCTGTGAGAATCCTAATGAATGTTTAAAACACAAACCATCATCGTCTGTTTTTCTGCCTTACGCAGAGAAAAAAAAAAAATCACACAGTCTGCACTGGACCGAGGATTTAGGCCGTTACATGCACACACTGCAACACAGACACACAAATATTTACTCTGCAAGTTCTGCCCACAGTCACAAAAGGACATAAAGAGAAAAGAGATGGGAAGAAGACGGGAACAAGGAAGTTACATTTTTAATCAAGTGTTTCTTTTCCTCTGAGCAAAGTAGGGCTGAATACAAGAGGGTTAGCTGGTGCCAACACACTCAAACACACACAACACACTTGCTCATGTACTTTGGCAAATTCTTCTTTTTCACTCTTGCATTAAGTAAATAAAAAAGGGAAGAGAGTCAAAGTAGGAGGAGAAAAAGGAGGAAGAATGGAGGGGTGGGGGGGAGAAGTGAAGAAAAGAGAGAGGAGAAGAGAGAAAACGTCCCTGCAGAGTCTTTCTCCCTTCCTGGAGCGAGCCCGGGCCCCTGCAGCGCCGCCTGTGTAATTTCCAGTGGCAGTGAATACAGGTATTAATAAAAGCCCCATGGGGAAGAGCACACAATATAACCCTACATTTTCAGGCATTATGAAAGGACGCCCCCAGGGGTCCTTGGGCTCAAATTTCTGAGATGCAGGCATTGTAAAAAAGACGCCCCCGGGGGAGGACCCTGCAATAGAAATCTGCTGAATTCAAAGCATTTCCAGAGTCCTGGTGGGAGCCATTACTCCCACTGGAAGGGAAGAGCTTTTTTTTTTCTTTTTTTAACTCTCCTCTCTCCTTCCAAACACTCCCTCCTTTTTTTTTACCAAACATGTGTTGCTGACATGTTGACAGATTGCTCAGTGAGGTGTTTAGGTGCATGCACAAGGCATGTCTGCTGAGACACGAGCTCCATCTCTCCCTCCCTCCTTCCATTTCCCTCCCTCCCTCCATCGCCAGTTCCCAAGTTCCATCCCTCCCTCCGACTCAAACCTCTCAGTGCGCCCAAAACTGCTCCCATCCATATTTCATAAAGGAGAAACTAGGCTGAAAGAGAGAGAGAGAACAGAGAGAGAGGATGGAAAGAGTTGAGACAAGAGGGAGAGAGGAAAGGAGAGAGATGGAGGGGGGGAGATGGGTGAAAAAAGGAAAAAGGGGAAGATAAAGAGAGACAAAGCGGGATCAAGGGAGGGGAGCAGGAGGAGGAGAGGACAGATAAAGAGAAATAGAGCGATGTAGAGACTGGGAGAACTCTGCAGTGAAAAATGAACCCTGTGATGAAAAATGACTTCACAACAACCCCTCTCCGTCTCACCCCCTCTCCTTCTCTCTGCATGTTGTACCCCCACCACCTCCCTCCTTCCCCCTTCTCCTCTGGTGCCGGGCTCCTGCTCTCTCCCTGGAAAACCTGAGCGGCAGCCAGCTGTGTCTGTGCACTTGTACATATGCCAAGGGCTTAGCACAGGAATCTTCGGCCCACCCCCGGGTACAGACTCACATAGGGAGGTGGAAGAAAAGAGGGAGGGGAGGAACCAGGAGTGGCACAAGGCGATGGATACCAGAAAGAGAAAGAAAAGAATGAATCTAGGAAGAGTGTGATGTTTATTTAGCAGATGGACAGCGGAGAGCGGGATGCTTGGCTGTAATTTTGTTTCAGATTACACCCCTCATACCTCTGCTAGAAAGTGATCTGTGGTTTTAATAAGAGTCTGGGCCTCGCAGGACTCAGCTGCTATCCTGACGACAGACGCAGCGAGGTGTGCGCTCTCTCTCTCTCTCTCTCTCTCTGTGTGTGTGTGTGTGTGTGTTAGTGACAGCGGGTTGCAACAGACGGTAAGAGCTTAGCAGTGGGAAGACGTCCCACGGGAGGCAAACCAGTCACCCAAAGGCTCCCTGCACAAACAGCCCTCCCCTCTGCACAAACTGCCCTCCTCTCTGAACATCTCCAAGTCCTGCCTCTACTTCCCCCCCCCGTCTTTCCTCCAATGCTTCCTTCCTCCCAGCTCGACAGGCTCTCTGATAATCTCTCCTCCCCCCCGCTAAGAGGAGACGAGAGTGCAGCTGTATGTGCTCAATTAACGCGGGCCTCGCAAATACCTTTGGAAAGACTACGAGTGGCATCGGCTGTCTTCCACGTAAGCCACTTTCCACCCACACCATTCTAGAAGTATCTAGCTGGGTTAATGACTCACTATTTGTCTCTGACAGCGGCAGTTTCCGTCCCCCCGCCTTGACTGACAGCTTCCTCGTTGACTGGGTTCTTACCTTTTCATCACTCCTTCTTCTTCCGGTGCTTTCTACTGACATCTTTAACAATGCCTTACTCTTTCTGGCTTCTCCACACCTTCAATTTTACGCGATGCAAGAATTTTTTTATCACATTGACCCAACCTTGGGATGTCGTAACCGGTTATACGGCTTTGGGATTCCCCAATGGGACAGTGTGTGTCACTGTGTGTGTTCATATGGCAGAGCAGGGCCAGAGAATGTTCTCCATTTGATCTGTAGGAGGTTTTTTTCCGCTCCTCCTCTCCTCGGGGAGCCCATGCTCCACATTCTGACTCCTACTGAGACCCATCAACACTCCCCTGACTCACACTCTCTGTCTGTCTCTCACATATCGTGTGAGCACACAGGATACAGACCCACATGTACTAAAAAGAAGTACATATACTACATATTATGCAGTATAAACCCTTGAATAGATGAATTGAGCCTCCAAACCACCAGATATAGGGTCAGAATATCAGGCAACACCACTCAGAACTCCTTGTTTAAGCAGTTCCAACACAAATATGAGTGTTAAAAGTTATTATAACGACAACATGAAGGTTGATTTGTTGTATCTTTATAAAAAATATCTGATCCTCAACTAAACCACAGTCGTCACACACTGGCTTAAAGCTTCAGTGGTGTTGTAATAGAGGCATGTAATCTCCATCACACACACACATACACAGCCAGCTGAGCTATCAGGCTCATGAACATTAATGTGGCATTACATTAACCAGATGTGTGAGATCTGTGGGTATGTGCGTGTTTGAGTGGGTGTGCACACATTCATGTGTCACTGATCTGCACAAGCATGTGTGTGTGTGTGTGTGTTTGTCCAATTTCCACTTAAATTAATGGTTCCTCTTTACAGGCCTTCTGCTAGAGTGGCACTGAATTACTTGGTGCTTCATTCTCGCACCTGGGACCCATCAATGTTACAGCGGCAGCTAGCTGCTAACCCGGGAGCCATTTGCTTCAACAGTATGGTTAGCATTACAAATACCAGTGCTTTTCCAGTGGACAATGCTGCGCCAGTCTGAAGCCACACCTGAGGTCACATCAGAAAATATTCAATAACTCATCGCTGACATAGCTGTTCATGGAAGATGGTTTTTTTTTTAAAAAAAAAAAGATATTTCTTTGCATTTTTTTGCAACATCTTGCATGAACTGTAATGAATTGTGGGTCCATAATTTTACATAACGATATAGTTTTTGTTAGAAGCTCATATGACTATAAGAATATGTATGATTTCCTGAACAGGAATGGATAAAGTGAGTTACTGTGGATGGATGTTCACACAAAGTTTTTAGCAGCTATATGAAAGCATTTAGAGCTGCAGTGTACTAGTGATCAATGTGTGCAGACTTCCAGAAGACAGGGTCTGTGACAGGAAACACCCAATCTCTCTTAGTGACAAAATATGATCTGATAACGGTCAATGGGGCTGCACCCATGGATGTACAAGTGTGTAGAGATAATAAGGACATGTCCCAAACAGCGTGCTAAGTTGTCCCGATCCTTTTCCATTACACAAACAGCTCAGTGATCAGTGTTTTATGTACTTAATACAATAATTGCTTATTTAAAGAGATTTTATATAAATATTTCATTGTTTTATAATTTAATTGAGTTGAAAAAACAAAAATAAACTGTTCTGGACAAATGAAAGCAGTTTGGTGGTGGTTAGTGGGGAAAATAACCTGTCAACAGGTGCAGAAGTCTGACAGAGTTACAGAAAACACTGGATTGCAGTGTCTTCCTAAATGAATTGTTCAACAAATGTGTTTCACTGATAGCATATATTATTTTATTATTTTTATTATTGACAGCATATATTATTTTAATTTATTTGTTTGCTTATTTTTTAAAAATGTCCTATGTCTTATTCTTATTTCAGGGCTGCACGGTGGCGCAGTGGTTAGGGCTGTAGCCTCACAGCAAGCAGGTTGCCAGTCTGATCCCCATCTCAGACGGTGGCCTTTCTGTGTGGAGTTTGCATGTTTTCCTGTATTTTCCTGCTCTCTCTTAGCTGCTAATAATACTAATACCAATACTTACAATAATAAGTACAAATGTGCTAACAAATTTATTGCTAACAAGACTTGCCTTTGAAATTTGGTAGAGCAAAATAATTTAAAAAGCAAACAAAACTGTCCTGCAGAAATTAGAGCACTTTGCTGATCTGCAGTGAGTCAAAATATCAAATAATTATATCAAACACCACAAAAAAGAGACTGGTAAACTGTCCAGGATGTATCCTGCCTCTCACACGATGACTGCTGGGATAGGCTCCAGCTACCCACGACCCTGAATTGGATAAAGCGATTGGAAAAATGGATGGACCATAAAAGAGAAACGGTCTAAAATATATAAACTGCAGAGTGCAGCGAATTCAGTTTAAAATATTAGAAAATAATCTGGAAATGTGACCAAGAGGAGGGTATAATGTATAATTATATCTGCAGACCATGTATAATCTAACATACATGTTGCTATTTGATCCATTGTACCACATTTCATCTTTTTTTTTTGCCTTTATGCCCAGTTACATGTTCTATTCACTCCAACTACATGATGTGGCAACGAAACAGTGATCAGTTCAAGTTCAAAACTTTTATGTTTATGTTATGTAAACTCTGGAGGCTACTGTAAAAAGTCAAAAAGGTTATTTAGCCTTAGACCAATGCAAGAAGCAATAAAACAATCCAGACCTAAATTCTGCAACATACATATCAATTTCTGTCCATCAAAAAAAGAACATTTATACAAATGTTTTAATTTTATGACATGAAGGATGGAACATGTTTGAAAAAAGACAGAGGTTTATCTCCTGGTTAAACAGCGGAGCTGCTGCCACCGGATATTCTCAAACCTCAGGTTTTGGCTCAGTCTACACACGTATTTTTTCTCTTTTAATGCAAAATTAAAATTCTTGTAAGAAAAATGAGTCCTTGATTCACTTTTTTTTCATCACAGTGATGCAAAGCTAAGTGAGATAACATCAGAGCCGGTTACCTCTTGTAAGATGGCTCCATCTGTCACCACCCCCCAACCAAGATGGCTGAGTGTTTGCTTTCTGTTCAGGGACAAACATCAAACTACATCAAACTACAAAATGCATGAACACATTAACTCTCTCATGCAGATTCAGAGTGGCGTGTGTTTATTCCCAGAAGGATGTGTACTAATATTTTTGTGTGTTTGAGTGTGTGTGCGTGTGTCGTGGCATGCCTTGACCTCCCTGGGGTCTCCCCAGGATTTAAGAGGATTCTCTATTCTCTGTGTTTTCATTTTGCTTTCTCCTCAATAATTACTCAGCTGCACTCGTCCTTCCACTGGTTTCCACTGGTGGACACACACATCTATCACAGTGACACCAAGCATCACAAATAGGAACACAAGTACACAAAAGCCTGAATGCAAGTGCACACAGATCCTGCAGAGCACTGGGATTACTCCACAATCTCAACCACTCTTTCTCCAGGGAAAAACATGTTTTATCATTTCATTTCTTCTGCGTTCCCCCTCACCCTGCACTCCCTCCCTTGGTTTTCTCGCTCAGCAACATGTAGCCCTCAACAGACTCCTCTGCTGAAATCACAGGCCACATCCTGTGCTCTGACAGGAGCCCACAGCGTTTGGCTGTGTGATGCTCTGAGCCTGTGCAGTGTGTGTCTGATGGTTACAACAGAGACAAGTACAGCAGTGTGTATAAAATACACTATACACATGGTTTATGTTGTGCAGTCATGTGAAAAGGACTTGGTCCATACCGAGTCATAGCACTGAGGTATTGTTGCATAACATTTGACACCATTTGACTATTTACTGGAACAGAAATCCAAAATACAGGATCCTCTCCGACCCACGGTTCAGCAGCATTAGTTTGCTATAATGGTTTTCTGGTAATGTTTTTAGCTCCACTCTTCCTTCCAGCAATGTTCATTCATTGGTTTCTGCAGCTCTCTGAAGGTCCCACCGCAGCAATGTAGCCAGGTTCAGGTGAATGGATCATGTCAACAGCTTGATTCTGTTGCAGATGTGCTGCTGTATTTAGATCAGAGTTCTGCTACAAGAGGCAGTTTCAGACGAGCTTTGGCTGTCAGATTGACTTTTATATCCAGAAGAGGTCATGGTCCACTCAGTGAATGCAAGGTGCCCAGATCATCATCTGGCATGAGGTGTTTGCTGTGTTTGGTTTGGTTTGTCTAAAGGACATTGATCCAGAAGTCTTGTGGTTTGTTCAGATGCAGCTTCACTAACCTCGTTGCCATGTTCTTTATAGAGAGTATCGTTTTTAATCCTGCAACACTTACAAACACTTTTTTTTCTAACTAGACTGTACTTTAACATTTAACATACAAACAGAGCGATAGAGAGACTGAGATTGTAGCTCTTTGGCTATTTTACTGTTTCTCTGAGCATCACATGGTTTGATCTTGGAGTAAACTTGTTGGAACGTCCACGGCTAAGAAGACTGTCTTGTTTGTTTTCCATTGAATGATGCTCCAGATAGGTTAGGCAGCAGTACTGGCCTTTTTTTTTTTACATCATCACTGATGTCTTTACTCTTGGCGTCATCACTCTGCTTTTAAGGGCAACTGATGAGCTAATCAAGTATTGCTACTGACCCTTTCTAGATGTCGTCAGGGTGGACTGCTTCAACATCTTCACTAAGTCTTCGCTGAAATAATTACAAAACAATATAATAAGAATATAATAAGCCATATTTTGTTGTTTATCTGAAATTCTATTGATCACATTTTAAAACCCAATAAGGAAAAAAGATACATAAGATGCATAATCCAGACATTTTCCACAAGCAGCTGCAACAGCATCCGTGTGGTCACACCGTGCTGATAAACTGAAGAATCGTCCTGAACTTCAAGCCTTTTACTGCAGTTCTGTAGCATTTGTCTGCACTAACGTTCTAAAAGAAAACCTTAAAAATATGTTCTGCTCTGCATGACCACAGCTTTCCTCACACGTTTTTCTTTAAAATCCTCAACTTTCCGGTTGCTCTTCACTGCATGAAGATGTTCGCTTTCTGCTGGGATTGGATGATAAGCCGATCCCAGTTGAATAGGAGGTTGCTGAGGTAGGAGTCTTACCATCTTATATTACATGGTCTCTGGAAACACTATCTTTACCAGTTTAAACAAAGCCCTCCGCTCCACTGCCACCCCCTCCCTACCTCTTCATCCCACTATCAAAAGTAAACACACACACCCAAACACGCCAAGAGGAGAGCTGCTTTGCAGTAGCAAGAAAGAGTGTGTGTTGGCTTGTTAAGGGAGCGTTTGGATTAATCTGTAGGAACCAGATGCCCCTGCCGCGTTCCTTTCAGCCACTCCATTAATTACACCAGTACTAATAACGGCCTTTGTGTGTGTCCCAGTGGAACATATGGGTATTACTGATTCCAGTAGCTATAGGTGTTCAGAAACAGGGGAGGGCCTGCATCACCCAGGAAACTGTACTGCTGGTGATTATATAGGATGCAACTCATCTGAAAACCATCCTTTCCATTTAATTATAGATGTGTTCATGAGTTGAATGCATGAGGATGAGGTTGGAGAGCTTACCTGCCGGGCAGTGGTTGGTTCTGTGTTCTGTCAAATCCGCCAGACACTCAAAGTCCTGCTGACAGTTGTCGCAGGTGAAGATGGACTCATCGTCCAGGTCGTCGTCGTGATCTCTTTCATCACGGTCCTCATCCTGTTCTCCATCCTCAGCACCGGCCCCCTGACCATTGGTCTCTGTCTCTCTATCAGACGCAGGGACGTCTGCAGACACAAAACACACACATTTATGCATCCTTATGAGCTGCTTGCTTCATGCAATAAAACAACTTTTTTTCTAATTAATTTCAGTTTTGTCACTTTATAATTTGTACATGTACAGTGACATCTGAGTTTCTCCACCGTCTATATTTAACCGACGATAAGTCCTGCTCGACACATCATTGGTAATTACACAGTGTCTGGATTATCACTTTAGCTTTTGACGTGATGAGTGTGAATGTGTGTGTCCTGGTTGCAGACAGAGTGTGAGAGGAGGCCAGTGGAGGGCTGCGTCGGCCCAATCCTCACCGCTCCATTGTGTCTCCATTTTCACACCTTATTATCACATTATAAACGCTAAGGATCCAATAGGACTGACACCAAAGACACTAGGCTGGAGAGGAGAGGAGAGGAGAGGAGAGGAGAGGAGAGGAGAGGAGAGGAGAGGAGAGGAGAGGAGAGGAGAGGAGA
>JBAMHX010000011.1:6136853-6151343 GCA_037177515.1 Pseudomugil tenellus
TTCACTGCTGGACCACTAAACCTGCTGCAGGAAACAGTTTGAGGGAACCTTTTTCACTGCTGGACCACTAAACCTGCTGCAGGAAACAGTTTGAGGGAACCTTTTTCACTGCTGGACCACTAAACCTGCAGCAGGAAACAGTTTGGGGAGAATCTTTTTCACTTTTGGACCACCGAACCTGAAGTAGGAAACAATTTGAGGGGAATCTTTTTCACTGCTGGAGCACTAAACCTGCAGCTGAAAACATTTTACGGAGGACCTTTTTTCAGGGGCAGTTCATCAAAGCTGGAGTGAAAATTACTCAACATAATCTAAAAATAACAAGAAAGTAGGGATAGGCTGATTTAATATGTAATTTATTCATCGCAATGCAACACACGCCAATTAAATTAGGATTTGTACTTGTTCAAAAGGAATAAAATTTTTTTATTATATTTAACCCATTAACGTCTTACCTAAGAACAACTGGGCAGAAAATGCCCAGTGAAATACCCAGGGTAAAAATATGTCACCTTTCAATTAAATCTAAAAAAAATTAAATAAACAATTCATTTGTTGGTATTTTTACTATTTATTACTTTGGGAGAGGTCAAAATTATTGTTGTGTAATCTAGTGCTTTCTGATAGGGCAGGAGACCAGTATCATATAAATGGGTTTTGAATAAAGTTTCTGTCACAGATATGATAAATGTCTCAGAAACTATCAAAATTATACATTAGGCTTTAAGGGGTTAAATGACAAAAAGGGACACACACTTAAGGGAGAACGGACCAGAACTCTGTCCTCCCTAAAGTGTCTGGTATAGTAAACAACAGAGGTAGCAAGAAGCTAGCAGCTAGCCCTGCAGTTATTGTTACTTTGATATGTACTCATCAGGTTTGAAGGCCAGCGTTTTGGTTTTTATGGACACAGGAACGGATAAACCTTCGACAAGACTTACTCCATACATATAAAGTACTATGAAGATAATCAGAGTGACTGAAAAAAACTCAATAGTGAAAAACAGATGCATTGAAAATCCTGATAAATTGTTAAATCATAGCACCCTGAACCCTAATCAACCCATAAGGTACCTAACATGTCACAACGTTACTGTGTTTCTTTTGGACATCTTTTCACATCCTGTTTATATATAATTTGAGTGCTGACACATTTTCAGTGTCCTCAAACATTTGAAGGACACACTGATAAGATATTCCAAGTTTTCCACCAAAAGTTCTTTGTGAGTCACCTTTTTGCTGCTAAAATCCTATTTTCTTTCTGTCAAACTGTCTTATCTTTGCTTTTTCACAGATTAAACTAAAGAAATGTCTGCTGGGAAGTAAAATACGAAGAAACGAGGACTGAATCGAGACTTGCAAAGAAAGACCTGTGTAATTCATGATCAGATAGAAAAAATGATCACCAAGGATCTCTGTGAGGATTCTCAATTATCAGTAAAACACTTCCTGTTTTTATAAATCCCAGTAAAACCAGTCTAAGATACCTGGCTGCCAAACAGCTTCTACAAGCACACTCCAACACATTCACACGCCGAGCAGATCAGAGCAGGAATGTGATACCGACTTCCTGGGTACAACAGGAAGGAGGGAAGTGCTGCTGGCACACAAACAGGAAAAGGCTGGAGCCACCACACAATGGGATTTCCCGTTCATCCCCTCCCCAACACGCTACGTTGCTCCTCTCATTTACCAACCTCTGTTTCTGATCTGTCCAAACCCCTTCCCCTCACCCCACTCCCACCAGTCACCTCCATCCCTCTGGTTCTCAACACCTCTTCTTGTTGTCCTCGCTGAGCCAAGAGCTCACATCAAAACAAGAAGTTATAAATCAGAAGAGTTCCTTTTCAGAGACAAAGTGCTGGTGACTCCCAGTTCCAGCTTAACCTCACTGCACTAGTACGGTCCATGTGAAGCCCAGTTTAGCTGGCAAAACCATGATGTTCTGGGTTTTATTTTCTTGCAAACTGATTCAACAAATCGTCCTTTTTAATGCATGGAGGGCAGAATGGATGCCTGAGTTTATCAGCCAGGACCTTCACACAAAGTGTACCAGCTCTGCCTCTGTGTGCTGTAAACTCAACGCTGTGATTTCTACAAAATATTTTTTGCATCACGTCCTGCATCCTGTGAGCCCAGCTCAGAACTCCTCATCTGAAGACATCAGTTTCCTCATGTGTTGGACGTGTGTAGCAGTTTCCTCACCAGCTGCTTCAAACTCTGTCCACAGAAAGCAGCTTCAGTCCAACAATGACACCAAAAACTCCTTTTAACGAGAAAAAGATTCAGATTTAGTACTTATTTACTGTTTTAATTGTACTTTTTTATTGGTTATTTTATGCTGCATTGGGGCTAAAATGTTACTTTAAAGACATTTTAATATTTGCAATCTGGGTCACCGAACATTCTCCATATTAGACTGTCATTAAATGGCTGTTGATCTCTGAGACGAGCACGAGACATTTTCATCTAATACACGTACATAACGTCCCTCATCCCACTCCAGTCAACTTGCTGGTGGAATTACTGGGATTCTACAGCACATTTCAAGATAAAAATCACAAAGTGTTTCACAATAAAAGACATAAAAACAAATAAAACAAAACAAAGGAAAGTTTAAAAAAGCACATTTAGTTGCTTTTTAAAAGAGATCACAAAGGGTGCAAGGATGAGGAGTTCTAGAAGGATGAGGCCACTGCTGCAAAGGCTTGGTTTGGTTTTCAGCCATGTTTGCTTCAAAAGCTGCAGATCCTGATCATGTGATCTTGTAGACCTGCTGGGAACGTACGGCTGCAAAAGGTCACTGATTACCTGGTACTCTATCATTTAGATCTCCACGGATTAAAACCAGAAGTATAAAACCTACTCTGTAATGATACGGAGCCAGTGCAGCTAGATTAGTGCAGACAAAGTTACAGGGTCTGAGCAGAAGCCTAGGAGAGAATGAGTGTAGCTGAAGAGATCCATGATACTGAACTCATGGTATTTTCCCCAAACAAACTAAAAAAAAATCCTGTCAGTTATATAGAAATAGTAAAAATAATTTAAGGACCTGCAGAGCAACAATGGCTCCAGGTACATGCTAAATGAATATCAATCAGTTAAAATGAGGTAGAAACAGAACGTTACAAAGAGTTGCTTCAAGGTATGTAGTGTATTAAAAAAAACTGGCTTTATGCACAGACAACTCCTTTATTTCCTGTCTTTCATTAATGGACCAAATGATTAATCCAGGTGTGTCTGGACGTTGAGAATTACATCTGGATTACACCTGGATTAATCAATTCGTCCAGTAATGAAAGACAGGAAACAAAAGAGTTGTCTTAAGTATGCAAGTAGTGAACCTGTGCATAAAGCCAATTCCAGAGTGTGAATACATTAAAAAAAAAAAGTCCATTCACCTTAGTTTGTAGGAACTGCAAGGACCACCTGATTGGATGATAATGAATCTGACTGGAGTAAAAATATGATTCACCCCATTTACACCCAAAAAATAGCAACAAAAACCTTAAAATTAATTCTTAAATAGACAATAGATTGATGCCGAAACTTGGGAAATATGCTAATATTTCCTGGTCCCAGTCAATGGATGAGCTAATGATAGATGATGGATCCAAGCCAGCATATGAGGACCTGCAAAAATCCAGCTGTAGGGTTATAAACTCATGTATCACTCTTTCAAATCCATTATTAGATGCGGATTGGATGAGGCCTCTTGCCAACAGTTTTGATGACAGAACTGACATTTATCAAATCTGAAAAAAAAACAAACAAACTAGTAAATGACCCTAAAAGGGACTGGAAGCAGTTATCTAATCTAAAAACCTAAACACAAAATCTTTTCTTTTTTACACATGTATCTGAAATTTTTCTATGAAAGGAGGCAGCAAGTGAATCAGAGTCTGGACTGTACGGGTGCATATAGCTGGATATCATCTGCATATTCTGCTTATCTGCTGTGAATAGGTTTTTAGTCCTTTTTTTCAGTATCCTCAAACATTCGAAGCACATGCTGGTGAGATTTTTTCAGCTAATGATTTTTTGTGAGTCACCTTGTTGTTGCTAAAATCCTATTTTGTGTCTGTATCATCTTTGCTGTTTTTCAGAGATGAAACTAAAGAAAAGTCTGCAGGGAAACAAAATATGAAGAAACAACTGAATCAAGACTTGCAAAGAAAGAACAGTGATTCATGATCAGAGACTTAAGTGCAGCTGACAAACCATGATCTCTGTGAGAATTGTCAGCATTTTTAGGGTAAATTTATGATTAAAGTCAAGGTGGTTGGGACTATTTAGAGGTCTTATAAACACTGGTAAAACTGCCAGAGATAAAAGCCTATTTTTCCTGATGAGGCTGTGGGGAATACAGTGTGTTTCATTAGCCAAGCACACACAGCTTTTTTTAGATTCCCACATCCTCCCGCTGTCCCCCACAGAGATGCACACACCGTTACTGTGAACTTTGCGCGCACCAGGGGGCCTGTGTGCTGGTGGTGGGGGTGCAGGTGAATGTATGCATGGGGAGGGTTAGACGTGCTTAAAAAGTAGCGTAAAGGAGGGAAGGAGTGTGTGTGCTGCTTTTAGGAAAAAACAAGCACTTAGAAATCTGCATGTGGTCTGTGGTATATAAAGGGAAGGATGTGTGCGGGGTAAAAAAACAGGGCATTAGCCGCATCCAATTAATGGTTTCAGCGCAAGTGTTTGTTGCCTCTGTATCCTTTTCGCCGAAGTCATACTTCCCTTCACACTCTCTAGTTAGGAAAAAGGAAGTTGGTCCAATAAATTGATTTAAAGAGCCAGAACTACCAGAGTAGATTTCATACAGGATGCCATTTCATACTTTTAAAAAAGCATCCATCGTTGTTATAAACAATGAATGGAAATCCGTCCCACAAACACAGACAGACAGGTGTGGCATACCTGTAGGCAGCAGAGAAGTGGAGATCAGACAGTTTGCTCTCAACAGCACTACACACTGCAGACACAAACAAAAACCCTGGAGCATGATATGTGTCTGAAAGCGTGTGACGCAGTGCAAAAGGAAAAGCTGCTGGGGATCCTTGAAGCGTCAAAACAGAAAAAATTCAGCCTTGTAAACCTCTGATACGTCTGTGCAAACAGAGAAAAAGGGATATCATTGAAACTGGGCCAACTTTAAACTGGAAAATCCATGCCGAGTCCAAGTTTTTGTTTTAAGTGGGAAAACTAGGTGATTTCCAGTCTGGCAGGATGACAGAGAACTGGTTTGTCATTGATGACTGGACCTTAATTTACGTTTTCGTTGAATTATTCTATCAGGGGCAGAATTTGTTTGTTTAGTTTGATTATTAGAAAAATAATAAGAAGCAACTGGATAAAGGAATGTGGAAACCTATGTTTCTGTGGGATAAATGCTTATCTTTAAACACTTTTATGTTCCAGCGCCAAAGTTTTTAATAAAAAACATAATAGCTAATTCCATCTATAAAGTCAGTTATTTAAGAATAAACACATAAACAAGCGAAATTTAGATTTATGCTTTCAAATTTTCTGAAAGAAAGTCATAATGGGGAAGAAGGTGAATCCTGGAATTCACCTGTTACTCTGTGCAGGAGCTCCCAGAGTTGCTGAGGAGGAAGATCCTTATGTCAAATTCATTTTGTTAAAAAAAAAAAAAAAATAGAATCATCCAAAAGGAAAAACGCTGGTTGCATCAAACTTTACAAGACTGAGAAGACTCCATTTCTTTCTGACTACAAGAGCCACACACTCATGGAGTGGACGTGTCCAGTTGCTTGTTATTACAAATAACTAATCAGCCAATCACAGGGCAGCAATTCAAAACATTTAGTTATGTAGACATGATGAAGATGACTTGCTAAAGTTCTAACTGAGCATCAGAATGAGACAGAAAGTAAATTTCCTGGATTTTTCAGAGGCTTCTGGGATTTAAACACACAACCATCTACAGAGTTTATCGAGAACAGCACTGGTCCCACAGAAGGTATCCAGAACTTGAAGCAGATGTTCTACAGCAGGAGAAAACCACACCAGGTGCCACTCCTGCAGCTAAGAACCTGAAACTGAGGCTACAACTCACACAGATTCACTAAAACTGGACAATATAAGATGGAAAAACATTGCCTGGTCTTATGGGTCTTCATGTCAGCTTCAAATTTAGATATAGGATCAGAATTTGGTGGTTTGGGTGGCACTTTGGTCCACTTAGTACCAACGTAACATGGTTTAACCACGACAACCTACCTGAGTATTGTTGCTGACCATGTCCATCCCTTTATAAGCACAGTCTAGCATCTCCTGATAGATACTTCCAGCAGGATGATGCACCATGTCACAAAGCTCAAATCATCTCCAATATGACAATAAGTTCACTGGACTCAATGACCTCAACAGCCACCAGATGTCATTCCAACAAAGCAGCTTTGGGATGCGGTGGAACTGGAGATTCTCATCATAGATGGGCAGCAACTGTGTGATGTGTCACATGTCTGGGGAACAAAATCTCTGAGGAATGTTTCCAGAACCTTATTAGGAATTAAGGGAGATCTGAAAGGAAAAGTGGTCCATCTGAGTAATCGCAAGGTGGATCTAATAAAGTAGACGTCGAGTGTAAATAAAGGATTCGCCTTCCTGATTCAAACTGGTCAGTGGGATCAGACTTATAAAAACATGTTGACAAAATAACAATCCATTTAGTTTAATTTGTTCTTTTACTAAAGAAATCTTTAAAGTATTAAAGCAGCTATACCCATTCAGTGAACACAAAACACAAAGACAAGATAAACACAGCATTGCCACACACAATCAGCTGTAAACACATCCGTCACACACACATAAGCACAAACATTAACACTGACTTCCACATTACAGCAGCTGCAACATGAAACAACAGAATACTCCTGTCTCCATTGTAATGGGATGCTGCAGTTCATTAACCACACAATTATATCAGTCTTTCCTCAGAGACTAAACACACACACACACACACTCATTTTTTAATATGCAAATAGGGTGTGATATACAATGCAAAATTGACCAATTTAAGAGTCTGTCTGAAAAAAACTAAAATGAAAATAAAATAAAGCAGGAATATTTGGGTGTCTTCCGTTAAACCCTGCAGATTTCACCAAAGTGGGAAAAACTGCTTCTTTTTGCACAGTCTGTACGCTAACAGTGCACGTTCAGACATCACAAAATCTAAAAACTATGCCATTTCCATCTGTGTCTTATTTTAGCTCCACACAATGCATAGAAAGCTGAGGACAGTTAACTTCATTTCTCAACACAAGGCCTGCAGTTAGAGAGTCACAGTACCACCCACGCTGTGTTTTTGGCTGCCATGCTATGAGGAGTTGGGTCAAATGTGATTAGCTAATGATGTCATAAATACCAGCTATTTGTAACATAAAGGTGTGGAACCAGGTGTGTGCAGAAATTTCTCTTCTTCATAATCCATCTGGAGGATTGTTGTCTTGAGTTTTGCCTCTGAAGCCGGTGGTGAGCTGTAACAGACTGGTGGGAGCCATAAGGGCTGGCCAGGTGCCTGGAGGGAGAGTCAGGTGGGTCTGGCTTAAGCTTGGGGGTGAATGCTGGAAATGGTAAACCAGCAGCAGGTTGAACTGGGACTATTCATTTGTACTTATTAGATGAATGGTACGATGTAGGGATGTCACAGCTGATTTTACAAGTAATAGTATTAAAATTCTATGAAAACTTAATCATAAAGATTCCTCAAAATGAAAAGATTATATGAACCATTTTAGCAGGCCAGTATAACTCACACAAGGAACAGAAAAGGTGTGTTAAATTAATTAAGTTTTAATTAAAAAGGAAGAGTAAATGAAAGAAAGTCATTGTTCAACCACCTACTAATAAAAGGTAAATGTTGGGTGACTGGGTTACATGGCATTAATGTTTGTCTAATGTAACACTGAAGTTGCAGTGTAACAATAAGATAAACGGCGCGCAGTGTCATTTTCATGATACAAATGAGTAAAAGTGGAACACTAACTTTTTTTTTACAATGTCAGCTTGAGCTGTATTTAATATCACATATATTAAAGTGACCAGAATTGAGTTGATAAAACACTTGAGTTGGGGGAGGATTGTGAAACACAAATGATGTAACGACAAAGTGGGTACATTTAAGGCTAATGCAATATGATAAAAAATATAATTAAGAGAAAATAAAGTGATCAAAATTTTAAAAGTGTTAGCCTAAATATGGCATTCAGGTCACTTTCAGTGCGGCGGAATTTAGTCCAAGTGTCTTTCTGTTCAGTGTGTGTCACTTTGTAAGCAACAATATAATAAATTAAGACAAACCGAAACACATCTTATTCTGAACTGATGCAAGCTTCCAGCTCCCTGATTTGCACGTGAGCTTTTCATGCAACACCAGCAAGATAAAAAGAAGCTTGTATCTACAGCTTGTCTCTGAATTTACATTTTTGCATTCTCTAGTTTTTCTAGATACTTGTATGTAAAGCTTCTGAAAAGCTTCTTTCCAAAGTGAAAGCTTTCAGATTAAAACATGAACCTTAATCTTAATATTGTGATAGTTTTTCTGATAATAATTGTAGCCGGTTGCAATGTTTGGGAATGGTCCTGAACCATTTATGTAAATGTTTGCACAGCTGTTAAATGTCCTTAAATTCACATGTCATGATTATGTGATTTCACAATTAATCACAGTAATAAAACACAACAAAATTTAAATTTGAAATTTAATCAGTAGCTTCACTTTAAATACTTCACTTTTTCCATTTGCACATAGAATGAAAACAAATGGGTCATCTTCGACATGTATGACAGTGTAACAGAAGCTTTCTCCAGATAATGCCAAGAAAATACTAAAATAATGCTGAGATGATACAGAGATAATGCTGAGATGATGCCAAGATGATGTTGCGATATTGCTGAGATGATGCTGAGATGAAGCCAAGTTAAGAGATAATGCTGACATCATTCCAAGATGATACAGAGACAATGCTGAGATAATGCAGAAGTGATGCTGAGATAATACTGAGATCATCCTGAAATGATGCAGAGAAGGTAATGATATAATACAGAGATAATGCAGAAATAATGCTGAGATGATGCAGAAACAACACAGAGATTATGACAAATTCATGTTTTATATAACACTCGTAATAACGGAGTTTCTGGACATCTCATGATCACTTTCTGAATTTTAAGATTTGAAAATTATAAGAGACTTAATAAATAAGTAGGATGAAGAGTTTTTTGTCACAAAATAAGCTTGCCTCATCGAAACAACTTCAAATCTGGATTTTTGAAAAATAATTCTTCCAATGCCCCCCATTAGTATAGCATATCCTCCCTGCCTCTTATACACTCTACACACACAAGTACGTGAACAGATCATGCCTCATTTTACTGGACAGTTACTCTATCAGGTCCCTCCAACATCCAGTTTGTTAACACACCTAAAAATCACAGCTCATAGGAGAAGTCGAGCCCACTCATCACAGCCATTGTAGATGTAATTCACAATTTATTTCTGGACTTTGTTTAAGCTATTCTGTGTTTCTGTGCATCCATAAGCCCAAATAAAAGATTCATAGATACATGTTGTTTGCATGAAGAATATGACTTGGCAAAAATAAAGAAGTGTGTTGGACGGGTGGTGTTCTGACAATCTGTGGAGGCTGCTTGTATTTAAATCAGTGACCTACACTTATCACTAACATCTCAAGCCGATCTTGCATAAAGTGATGTCTCTGTTATAAAAACACTGTTGTTTATGTGTTAAGGCAAAAGAAAATGAAAATGAATTTTTTTGCAACACAAATTAAAACTTAAAGGAGCTTTGATGTAATGTTGTACATTTAGAGATTTGGAAAATTGATTAACGCAAAGTAATTGTATAATTGTAAAATTGGGACAATTGTTTGGTAAGAATTACAGCAATAAAATCTGTACAATACAAAGGTGACTTCCCTTTCCATGACTAAGTTAACTTATGATCCTCTGCAAGCAGGGCCTGCAAACCAACATGTGGTATGTTGACAGAAAATTTGCTTTATCTGATCATCATGACTGTATCTGAATGCGAGCTGCTTCTCTTAAATCCTGATTAAAATAAAGTTTTTAAGTGCCAATCTAATTCATTTCTCTTTTACAACGAGGACTTTTCTGCACTTGTTCATCAGGAGATCAAACAGCAGAAAGCTGCAAAGTGGAACAGCAGCAGGAAAAAATAAATCAGGTTCCTCCTCTGCATCATGATGATGTTAACATGGACAAATATTTATACAGTCGTTGTCATTAATTATCTATACACACATGCAAAACACACACACACCTGTAAAGGAGAACATCATTCCTCCATCTTTTCCTTGTGTTTTTCTAACCTATTTTCTCTCTACCTTTGCTTGTTTATTCTGTCATCCTTGTCATCTTCCGTTATTGTCTCTTCTTTCTGTATCTTAACTGTTTCTGCTTTCATCACTGCTCACCAGCCATACTTTATTTACTCCCCCCCCTCCCCCAATTTCTCTCCTACTCTGAATTTATCTTCTTTTATATGCCAGACTCTAACATGCTCCCTCCATCTTTCCCTTCCCTCCAGCCTGGCTAAGAAAATCCTTTGTCTTTCTTCCTCCCAAACAACGCCTGCATGCATGCACAGTATCAGGGCCATTTATTCCCAAAGCAGCCCAAGGCTCTGGTGTTCCCACATCTCTGTGACGGACGGGTCACTGTGGCCAATCATGTGTTGGCCAGGAGGCCCGGAGAGGCGGGATGTGAGTCAGAGTAGCCAATGATAGGTGAGTTCTTTACCCAAAGGGGCAAGCTGATTGACAACTGGTGCTGGACAGAAGTCAAGAGGGTAATTGTCATCTGACTCCCTCTCCCTCTTTATCTGCCTGTCTCTTCATCATTTTCTTCTTGCACCCTCCCTTTCTGTATGTTCAATCCACTTCCTAAGCCCCCACGTCCCCTCTATCCCCCCTAAACACAACTGGCTTTTTCCTTGTAGTTCCTGGAGGACTCTCTCATTGGCTGGTCTTCCTGTCCCTCAGGAACAACTTTGTATTGCTACTGGCCTGAAGCTGATGCCAATCTACATCCCCAGCCTGCCCCCAGGGACCACCCCCCCTCAAGCCCCTACCCCCAACTTCAATGGCCTGTGTCAAACGCACACATCCACCAACACATCTAGTCAGGGGACAGGGACAGAAGCTGATTAACCAAATACTTTTATCAGCAGTAAAACCACTCTCTCTGCCTGCCTGCATTCTGCACAAAACAGCCTTAAAACACAAACACACACATCCCAAACAGTGAGTCACTGGCCAGAAACACCAGCCTAGTCCGAGGTTTGGGACAGTGTCAGTGTATGTGCACGTACGCTGTTGTTTGTGGGAGTGTGCTTATGTTAAGGGACAGAGTTAGCAGAGGGCTTAGATGGATGGCAGAGAGAAAGAACAACAAGCACACAGAGCCTGGCGGACAAGCTCCATCGCCCTCTCTATCTTCCTCCTCCCTCTGCTTCTCTGTACAGCTCTTCCTCTCTGGTCCTCTTCCTCTTTTTTTGGAAAGTGTTTCTACTATCTGATTTTGTTACCAGCTGAAAGAGAAAGGCTAGTTTGGTTTCAGCCATGTTTGTCTGTCAGTCAGTCTCAACTTTAAAGCAGTAGAGCTGACGTCCAAATAGTGTTTGACAGTGTCTCTGTCCACGTCTTTAACAGACGGTGCAGCAAGACACCTCATTGCCATTTAGAAGACAAGTCCTGGCTTTTTTTTAACTTTAATAAACATTTTTTTTTTTAACAAAAACGCATCGCTCTGGCTCAAGATCTTCCTGATTGGCTATTTGCAATAATAATGTTAAAAATGTCCTTTTTATTAATTTTTAATTAATATAATAAACAATATTAAAATAAATTTCAGTTGTTTTTGCATCTAACTTGCAAAGAACCTTAAAAACAACCATATCCTCCACTTTATCATTTAATCAGCATTTTAAAAATACATCTAAAATCATTCTTTTCAACCAGTTGAACCAGATAATCATCTTACTCCTGCACACTACTTGCTAACATGATACCACAAAAACCTAAGAATCTTTTTAAACGAAAAAGCTTAAAAGTATCAGACTGAAAGTTATTTTACGTCCATCATTGTTCCATAGTTCAGAAATGCAATATACCACAAAGCTCATAAGATGTAACATGGACCTACTTGCCCCCCCCCCACACACGCACAATGCTAAAATTCAGTATTACTGGGAAAGCAACACACTTTTGGCGTATTTACACAGAATATCTCATCAGTATGCATTGTGACTTTTAAATAAATTAAATAATTAACTAAAAAAATGCATTAACTTATATGTATTTAAGTTACTGTGAACAACTTTACACTCTGCTGGCTACTTGGTTTTAACTATCCATGTATTCTTTGCCTGCCAGTATCTTGCACCCTGCTCAGATGTGCTGGATGGTTTCAGGGTTTTTTTGCAGTCTGCACCTGGAGTCCTGCCTGTTGTGGTAGATCTGAGCCTTGATGGCCCTGGTACTCAAGACCTGCTCCTGTTCTGCTATGATTAGCGTTTCTGTGCTGTCCTTCAGTCCAGTCCTTTCCAGCCACTGGTAGCACTTGTTAATTCTTTCGTGAAAATTCATACTCTTAGGTTAAACTGTTGTTAAGATTCTTTTAAGAAGACAGAGTAGCTTGTTTATCTGCTCGACATGTAGTAGTTTAACATCGACCTGAAGTAGTCGAAACATGTCAAGCAGGTAAACAAGACACAAAAAGAACCTTAAAAAACAGTTTAACCTAAGAGTGTGAATTTTCACAAGAAAATTGTCGGCCACTTCGGCTATCTGTCGGTGGTACATCCCATGTTGTCTGTGCACCAGCTGGCCAAGAGGTCTGCCTCCTTCCTGTATTTGGTTTCAATGTCATGTTGATGAGAGGTAAACACCTCCCAAGTTGGTAAAGAACGAGAGGGCTTAGATCCTGTGGGACTTCCAGATACAGACCGACTGAATGGTGGTGGCCAACCAACCAGACATGGTGATCTAGGATGAGCAGCAGAGGGAAGCCGACGTGATCTTTATAGCCAGCGATGGAAAACTGGAGAAACACCAAGGCATCAAGGAAGAACTGGAGAAAGTCTGGAAGGTGAAACCAACCGTTGTACCCGTGGTCCGTGTCCCCCACACTGGAGAAGTGGCTTCAGACATCTTCATCCAGTCTTAGGAACAGCTAAGACACTGCGTAGAGGACCTGAGCTGGACATAAACAGCCACCCAGCCCCTCCTAGAGGAGATGGTGGTCAGGGAGGAGTTATACATATTTATATATATACATATTGTGCATAAATGTATTTGTTTTATTTGTTATTCAATGACATTTTGCCTTATGGCATCATTCCTGTCGTTCTGAAGCAGATGTGAGCTTTGCTTTCCAGTATAATCTTTTTCCAAAACTCCCTGCAGTCTCAAACATAAACACAAAAACTCTGACAACATAACCACACAAATATGTCTCCTTTCTATCTCCTCTTGCTCAGCCTTCAGCTCAGCGTACCAGTGAAATAACGAAAAAACTGCAACATGACACAGAAAGAGATTACATTTTACAACAGACAGAATTTGTTTTGACTTTGTTTCATCTTTTATCCTGTTAAACTTGGTTTCACTCACAGGAAGTCAACCGTTCACGAGAACTGCTCATCCACATGGTTTTTCAGCGGAGAACGCAAGAGCACTACACTCATTTCTCCACACATGTGCACACGCACACGCAGACGAGCGCAGAGTTGATGTTCAGGGCCAAACAACACAGCTTGAGATTAAAGAGCCTCTCTGATCTGACATTTGTTTTTCTGTCTGTCAGAGAGTGTGGCGGGAAGAGGAATCAATAGCATCAGAGACGTGTGGGGGGAAAAAAACGAGAACCGAAACGAGAATGAGGAGTAAATGGGGAGCCGGGAGGGAGGGGGGGGGATCCAAAAAAAAAATTAAAAAGGCAAAGAAAAAAGGTGAGGATGACATCACCAGCGAAGAAAGATGAGAGGTGAAGGAGGGCAGCGAGGAGAAACATTCCGCATAGGACAGAGAAAGAAAGAGAGGACAGGAGGAGGAGAGGGAAAGCATTCCTCTGGAGTACCTCCACTCTGGGGAGGCCTCCAGAAATAACTGAACTAGAAGTCCCCCCCAGCAGCCAGGACTCACCAGTACACACTGGTGCACCAGCTCAGAGTTCAACATCAGAACACCAAGCAGGAAAAACACAAACGCTGCGGCAATGAGACCAGATAAATTAAGCATAGCAGTTAGACTTCATGCATATTCTCTCACACACTCTTGTACAGGACACCAACATGAGTGGGGAGGCTGCAAGGCGGATGAGATGGGAGGGTTGGGGGGGGGGGGGGGGGCGTAATTTCCTTCTCTTTTCGTCCAGGCTCGGGAGTTTTTTTTGACCGAAAACCCCAATTTCCCACTCTGGCCT
>JBAMHX010000011.1:6151443-6183380 GCA_037177515.1 Pseudomugil tenellus
CCCCCCCCCCCCCCCCCCCCCCCCCCCCCCCCCCCCCCCCCCCCCCCCCCCCCCCCCCCCCCCCCCCCCACCGTCTTCAGCTGGGGTGAAAAGTTAAGCGTGAACCACATCAGATGGGTGAAGTAGCTGCTTTACAAGGCTGATAATGGCCACGTTGAGCCAACAGTGGCAGACTGCTTACAGCCAGGCAAAACGGTAAAACCACAGCAGACTGTGGTCCTGCTGGCGGGGCCCTGGGGGGGTCAGAAGATAACTGCCAGCATAAAACAGATCCTACGTGGACACTGCTGCAGCTCACTTGTTTCTTAACCTCAGAATGGAGAACAGATGTGCAGGATTTAGAGGTGGAAGCCTCTTTCCTGCATAAAGCCCTTCCAGCGGTTGGACTACAAGCGTGCATGTGTGTGTGTGCTGGAGGAGTCACTGTGAAGGGGGTGCATTACAGAACTCCCCCCTCCCACTTTGATCTCAGTGCACCAAGTTGTCCTCGTGCGTTTTACTCAGAGACTCACAACTTGCATGTAATCAGCAAACAGATGCGGAGAAATGAAGCCGGACTTACCGCGCGTGTCTGCTTCACCAGCCTGGAGGAGAGAACAGAGAGGAAAGCTGTTCAATCACTCTGACATGTCAAAGTTCCAGCAAACAAACAAATGTCTGTTTCAGCTTGTAGCCTGCGCAACTCGTGCACGCGCCTTTTCCGCTTTAAAGAATCCAGATACACACTTACCATGTCAGCTGAAGTCAGTGCAAATCCTACAAGAAGTAAAGTTAGTGGCAGGACAGCCATCACGAGTCCTCCAGATGGTCCAGAACTTTATCCCAACGTGAAAATAAGAAGTTTACGCAAACGTGACGCGGCTCATTCAAAACTTCCACTCAGTCTTTCAGTCTGCTCTGTACGTTTAAAAAACACAAATATAAATATTAAAACGAAGGTTTAAAAGTTGTTTAAAGTTTAATTAAAAGCAGAGGGAGGCGTGCTGTTTGTCTGTGTTTCTCTGGTGACTTGAGTTTCCAGAAAGTTTGTGGAAGTTTGGAGAAGGACACCCTCCGTCTGGCCGGACAGAGCTGCAGTGGGAAACTCCTGCAAACCTGGCATTTGCCTCCTCTCGCTAATAAACTGCAAGACCAGCCCTGTGTGACGTCACTCTGCCCGCTGCTCGAGCCCGAACACATGGAGGGACAGAGGAGGAGGAAGAGGAGGAGGAAGATCCCCCACACCCCTAAAAAAAAGGCAAACTCATCAGAGAAATGATGAGCTGAATAAGAGTCATGACGTAGTGACGCTTCCAGCCGCGGTGCTGACGTCACTCAGTCCGCGAGCTGCGCACGTGTTGTAGTGACAGTTTAGTTATTTGTTTGTGTTCTGCTTGGTAAATGCTGGCAAGAAGCTAAAATGAGGAAACTTTCAGCTCAGAGGCACCATGCAGCATTCTGATAAATGAGGAAAAACTTTTCAACGGATGACGTAAAGTTATGACGTCAGAAATACAGCAGCGCAAAAACATGAGGCCGGTGTGTCATCTTGTCTGGGTCACTGCAACTTGGTTGGATCTACACAGAAAGAAGTGAGACATGGAAATGATGCGTCTGCATGGATGGAGTTCTGCTGCAATCACATTTTCCCAAATTATTTTCTTCTTCTCAGTTTCTTTTTATTATTATTATTGTGACTTTTTTTTACTTTATTATAATTATTATATTTCTTTTATTATTTTATTGTAATATTACTTCATACTTATTATTATCACATTTATTATTATTATTATTAGAGCAAGAACATGAAGATGAGCCAATAAACTAAAAACACATCAAACAAACGTCTGATTTCCTGCTTTTCTTCCGCTTTTCCATGTCTCCATGAAATTCGACATTATTCACATGTATTCTTTTTAAAAAATCTCTAAGAAAGAAATATTTAATTGTTACTTCTTCAATACTTTAAAGTGAATTTAGTGTGTTGGAAATGTTTTAATGTTTCACCAAAAAAATGTGAAAAATGTTTCAGTGGAAAGAAAACAGAATAAAAAGTTGGATTTAATGTCAGCAGCTCATTTTGTAAAACGCTGACCGCTACGTTGCACATGCTGCTCCTTCTGACAGGCTGTAATGCAGACCCTTCCTTATCTGGACACATGGTGGGACAGGAGGACCAGGTACAGAGCAGCTCCTGCAGCTGCTCATAAAGAGACAAACCGAAAAAAAATTGAAAGGAAACTTTACGATATGATGGAAGTTTGGTGGATTTTTTACTCGACATGTTGCTGATAAGTGTTATAAAAATCCAAAAAGTGAACTTTTCCCCTGAAACATCTCATCTGTGGTGCAAACCGAGGTGCTTTTAGCTCCAGATGATCAGAGCTGAGTTGGGAAGAGTTTCCCTCCTTTACAGCACATCATCTTCCTCACCTGTGTGGAGATTCTATAAAAATGCAGAAATGTCAGGACTTCTGATAAACATACGGGGATTTGTGGTGTTTGAATCCTGCTATGCAGAGTTTGCATTAGGAAATCAGGACAGCTGAAGCATCTGGGAATGTTTCCTTTGTGTTTAATTCATTGCAGTTTTACTTTGCTTCATTTGTGTATCACTAATTCACAGCAGCGTCATCTCAAGACACTTTCACAGACACAATTTGATAAAAACATCCTCGTAGTTTATTCATATGTCACTCGGGATGCTTGTAACCACCTGCAACAAATAATAAGGATTTGGAAATTCAGCCACATATAACAGAGTCTAATAAAAAAACCAGTCTTTCTTGTAAGTGAGTCATCGAAAGATGAACGTTAAGGGGTAGTGGCCTGATCGTGCAGGAAATAGAGTCCGAGAGAGTCCTGAATGCAATGACATACGTCAGAATGCTTGGAGACAGGTGAGGCGCCGAGTGTTGATGATAGGCGAGGATGGGAGGGTTCAATAGCCCGGTGAGGATCCGTATCCAGAGGTAAGAACAGTCAACCAGGGACATGAAATGGTTGGTTGGCAACTTGAGAGGAATAACCAGACGGCTGGACTGCTGATGATGGCAGAAAGGGAGAGACTGGAGAGTGTTTTATTTGCACTGAGTCATGAAAACCTAAGCAGCAATGGACCAAAACCAGGTGGACTGAATAAGACTAATGAGCACAGACAATACAGAGTAGGAACCACTGCAGAGACAAATAGGAAGCTCCAGGCAGGCTGAGTTCTACTGATGAGTACCAACATGACAAGGAAGGAAACACGCCAACTATCCGAAAGCAGTGAAATGGCCGTTGCGAGTCGTCTAACCAGGACAGTCAGGACAATGCCTGAGAGTTGGTGTGCGTTTCACTGTTCCAGAAGACACATAAACCTGTGAAGGTTTCAGATGAAGAAACATCAGCAAGCAGCCTGGATTTGTGCAGTTGGCTACACAAACTGGAAACCTGTGTCCTGGCACTGGTTTTACGGTGCTTATTTTGTCTCTGGTTGGCCATCCGATGGCTCCAAATACATCAAATATTGCAATAAACTGTAATGAAAAAGCAGTTTGTTGGTTAAAGGAGCACTAAGCAGAAATTTAGCATTCCTAGATTAAAACAAATAATAAAAAGTCTTTGTAAAGAACTAGAAACGTAAGTTTATATATAGTATAATGTGACATAACACACACCGTCTCTCTGCGATGACCTACAGCCCCGTGTTAACCAACCAGTCCTACTATGTATACATCTTTGTTCACGTGAGTTGCTGTCTCAGATGGGAGGGAGCAATGGCAGCAAGTATCAAAGCAAAATGGTGGAGACACCTAAAAACAACTAGGATCTAACATTACCTCAGGAAAAACAACGGTGAGCGAAGAAGTTATGGTGTAAAGAAAGGGGCAGAACGGCATTAACATCAGTCATGTATTTGCAGAGTGGAAATCAGTGCAAGAGCTGAAGGGAAACAGTTTGACTGAAAGCTGGATATTCTTCTCAGATAAAAACATTCAACATGTTCTGCAAAACGGTGACATTCTGCCGTAAATTCATGTCAGACAAGGTGAGAGGACTAGGTAGCACATGCAACACTGTGCTTTGGTCTACGGCCGTGAACAACAGCAAACCTTTAGCAGGTTCTATAAAATCACTAACACACACAGAGGAAATGATCCAATGAAAACACACTCGCTTCTCTGGAGGCTACAGTCTTATTTGTTAAATTTATCTCATAGACTTGTTTAAGATATTGACTTGGCCTCAATCTTTTTTGCTAACCTCAATATTTCCCAGTGGAATTAAATCCATCTTTATTTACATAAAAATTCCACCAATACGTAGCTGCAGGATATAATAAACAAGGTTTTCAGCTTTTTTTCACCTTGAAAAAAATTCCTGAACCTGCAGTTTTTCATGGTATGACCTTATTTAGAGGCTAAAACACAAAAAGAAATCAACATTAAGCTGCATGTAAAAACAATCAGACTTATAATGATTCATTTTCTACGTCAGAAGAGCCAGACGAACAAAACAGATGCAGAGTTTCAGAGGTGGAAGATTTTCTATTTAAAATGTTTTCGTTTATGCATTGAACTTTGATGAGGGACGTGGTGAAATTTAATTTATACGTTTTACATATGATTCAACTTTCGCAGTTATTGATGTGATGAAACATGCTGATTGTTTTCAGATGAGGTCTGAACCCAGACGTGATTCCACCACAGACTCTTTTCTGTTCTCAATGCATCTATTGGATGTTTTAAAAACACATTCACATAAAACAAAAATACTTAACAGATCCACAGTATTGCACACAATTGCCAAAATCCACTCACACACACACACACACACACAAGGGAGATAGAACAACATGCTCATGTACAAAAAATATAACACGCAGGGTTAACTGCGCCGTTACTTTGCAGGAAGACTCTTAAACAACCATTAAAATGGCTGCAAAGCCTTTAAATTGTAACTTTTTCAAAATGTAGATGTGCCATCGAGGTTTTTCCCACTTAAACAAAATGAGGATCCGAGCTGGGATCAATCTCCAGACATCAGCTGGAAACCATTTAGCAAGTTTGTTAAATGGAGGAAGAAATGGAGTCAATAAAATTGGTAAAATTAAAGCAGCTCATGTTCGATATAGATGAAATATGTACCCAACAAACTGACCCACGCCTAGCTTTTTACCTCATTAGATGTAGCATATCTCCACTGTATTAACCCCGAACGGACTGTTGGGACAGAATGGTTTCACCCCGACATCCTTCCTGTTAACGCAATAACCTGAACAATATTTTCATGTTGTTCATGTGCATAGATATCAGAGGGAGGAGTTTGAGCCATTTATCATTTTTAGGTTAGCCACCAGGGGGCGCTCACACTTGGAAACTGTTTTGGCTATATCCCTGAAACTATTCATCCAATTTACCTCAAATCAAGTGCAAATGAAAGGTCATGACCTGAAGATGTGTCAAATGGTGACATTATACCAGAATTTTTAAATAATTGTAAATATTTTCCAGGACTGGGAAAGTGAAGATTGGGATGTTTGGGGATATTTTTTCTAAGCAATATTTATTTTTTTCCTGTTTGTATTAACCTGTTTCAATCATTTGGCAATTTTTCATATTCATTACCTAATAATATAAATAATAATAACAAATGATAAAAATCTGATAAAAACTAAATCAGAGAATTCTCCAAAAGAAATGGAAAAACAGGCTGGAAAATGCAGACTTTGTTTTATTTTGCAAGTATATTTAACTCAGAGTACGTATGAAGTGATTTCTATTCCTGCTCATTTTACGTCTGGTCGTTGTTGAACGTGGTGACACCCACGTTTTTACCGCTAGCGGCTAATATAGGATCTAATTAATTCATTTTCTAAGCCGCTTAAACCAGTTCAGGGTCTCGACGAAGCTGGAGCTTAACCCAGCAATTAGCAGGCGAGAGGCAGGGACACCTGGACAGGTCGCTTGTCCATCACAGAGTCAACACAGACTGACAAACAGCCATTCGTGCTCAAATTCACTCCTGAGGGGAATTCAGGGCTGGGTGTAGCAAATGGACCATCCTGCAAACCAAAATGACGACCATAGAGCACAAAGCTTTTTGACTATTCTGCTGCTCGTGCATAGATTACATCATAGATTAGATTAGTCATATTAGATTTAATCCTCAAAGTTAAAACAGAAACTTTAAAATGTTCTGAAGCTGCTGCTGCTTCAGTGTTTACTTGTCTAAATGAGCCAGATTAAGCAGAAGAGTTTACACTCGGCCAATCGATGTGTTGGGCTCTTCATCCTTTTCTTCTTTTCTTGCCCTAAGTGCCTTCTGCCACCAAAGATAAAGTGCAGAGTAAAAGCAAACCCAAAAATCCCCTGGACCGGCCTGCTGCGAGTACCCGATTCAAACGGTGATCTCTGACAGGAAGGCCACTGAGTGGAAATGTCATCAGCAGTACAGGCAAAGCTGCACAACAGCACAGACCTGAGGGAGGAACGTCTTGCTTTTGGACTATTTTTAGTCTTAATTATGTTTTATGTGTCTGAATCTGTTTTTATCATAGAGCCCAAAATCAGTTCTCCGAGGCTTTAAGTCCAATGATAGGAGCTATGACTTGAAAACAGGCTAGTATTGCCACAAACCCCCTGCATCTCATCGTTAGCTATATATTTTTTTAAAATAAGGACGTTAAATCCTTAGATGCTGTGTATGATTTAAGCTCATTAATGGCAACATGTTCCCAGTTTGTCAAATGTCTGAACACAGTCTCTCTGCATCCAGGGCCAGGTTCCCTTCCTCACTGCAAGCAAACCAAACCAAAACGAGATGTCTGCAGATTTTCTTTCTACTGCTTGTGGAGACTTTACGGTCAGACAGACAGTTGCACCGCATCACACATGGAGGACACATGATCATATATCACTGGTTTTATTGGGCACAACGAAAGGGCCGTTAGAGGTCTTGGTCAAGACATTCTATTCATTTTCAACTTTTCCCCATTATCTCCCCTCGACCACTCTCGCCCCGTCTTCACCCTTATGACTAGGAGCTGCCTTCTCATTCTGCTGCAGGCCTGATAACAGAACAAAATAAGATTGTTGTTATTGTTTGCTTGTGTGTCTGTATGTGATTAAGTCTGCTTCACAGGCTCTGAGGACCCACCTCATATGAACAGTAAGATGCCTGCAGATAAGGAGACTTAATACTGGCACATCTGCACACCTCATGGCCTCACTGCCATGGAGGGGAGAAAGACGCGTGCAGATAAAGGTGAAAGGAACCAGGTGACGAGGTTGAATTTAGGCAAGATTGAGGAAGATGATGTAGACTTGAACAAAGATAAAGAAGGAAAATAACTCCAGTAAAAGCGTCACAAGAGTTCTGTTTTGCTTAAAGGAGTCAAGGTTTCCCTGCTTTGTTAGTTTATCAACATCTGTCCGTCCTCGAGCCGCTGCAGAGACCCTCTCACGTCCTTCATCTGGCCTCACAGGCCAACATCTGGTCTTCCTCGCACTCGCACATTGAGACAAATAAGTTGCTGTTGTAACTGGCAGTGAATCGCAAGGCAAATGAAATGCAGGCCTGTGAGGCCAAACTGGATTTCCATGCAGATAACGTGTTGAAATACGGGGTGCCGGGAAAAGATTTTAGTGTTCCAATTTCACGCTATGGCATTATTTAGCTTGATACAAACTTGATTAGGCTTTACAGGAGAAGGAGAACGTTAGAGAGGAAAGAAGGGACATAAACAGCTTTGTGTCATCGCTGGCGGACAGATTAACTCACTCGTCATGCTCCTTCTGGGAATAAGCGAGGAAAACATACACCCAGTCCTCACGCTCGGAGTGTGGCTCCGTGTTTGTTTCAGCAGTCGAGTCAAATGTGTGCCGTTTTCAAAGGAACGTTTCAAACCAATTATTTAAGGTTTTTCTTGTAAAAAAAAAAAAAAAAAACAGAAATTCTCCAACATTTGGACTAATAATGTTTAATTCCCCTGAGATTCAAACTATTAAGCCAAAGTATAACATGCAACCGTGATTCAGACAAAAATTTTAAAAAATCATCATCACTGAAAGCAGCATCTTCGTGTTTGCTGAAAGAAATCTTCACCCAATTAGCAACGTTCATTTAAAGCTACGGCTACAGGCGGCGGCGGTTTCAGCTCCACTACCACACTAATTGCTCTTTGGTAGAGTAAACTCATTGGCTCAGCATGCTGGTGTCAACAAAGAGAGACGCTACAGATATTTTCCTCCTCAGCTTGTTAGTTATTTGATGGAGAGAGGAGAGAATAGGGAGAGAAAAACTTCCTCTCTGCTCTGTTTTCAGTAACGATGGATCAATACTTCTTTCCAGAAACCATTACTGATAGATATACTAGATCTTATTTGTACTATATAATATTGGTATTGGCTTCAAAAGGAAATATCGAACATCGGCCGATCCACCGATTTAATTAGCAAAAGAAACCCCCAGGGTGTTTCTCCTACATCGACTCAGCCACAGCAAGCAAACCAATTGAATTCAATTCAGCTTTATTTGTATAGCGCCACTTCACAACCATGTCATCTCAGGGCGCTTTACAGACATCAATTGGAGCCAATTCATAATAAATAGCCTAGTTCAGGTGAAGCAAAGGATTGCATCGAATCTTGACTTTGATCCAATCTCCAATCCTGAAGTGCATGAGACGACAGTGGGAAGGAAAATTCCCTTTTAACAGCCATACTGTTAGCGTCACAGATTCAATCCCAAGAATGAAATAGTTCTACATAACGTCAAAAACTGAAACTGCACTGATGCCTCCAAAGCGCAGAAGGATAACTGCAGTTCAACATGTGCTCTGCACAAGAACCCAGCGCGTAGAGTGAGGAACGAGGAGAGGGGGCGTGGCCTAATTAAACCTCATTATTTACGCATCACAGACAAGGTAAAGTCTGACAAGCTCATTACATGCAAAGTCTGGAGTCAGGAAAGGCAGCTGCTGCTAAGTGGCTTAAGATTTTACTTACAAAATATTTTACAATCAACTTTCTAGAAAAAATTTTGGATTTGGCTGAAATCTGACATTATCTCTAACAGACATTTTCAGAAATCTCTCTTCTTTATTTACTTTCGTCTTTTCCCTCATCTATTATTCCTCTCGTCCTGAGTGTCTTCTCTTCTTTCCCGTCTTCCTTTTTTTCCCTCCTTGCTCTCCTTACCCTTTCTTCATCTCTCTTCTTCCTCACCTTGTCTACTCTATCTTCTGTTCCAGCTGCTGTTTGAGCTTGTAAACTATAAACTCAGCTATTTGCTAACAAGCAAGTTGATAAAAAAAAGAGGCGGATTTTGAATAAAAGGGCAATAAATGTCACTTTTCAGGTGATAACTTTGTATTTATTGGGCAAGTGTTGTGATAAGTGTCTAACTGGCCTTTACATGTTGGCGTGGGCTTACCCATCAGGTGAAGCTGTTCTCACTGAAATACAAAACTGTTGGTAGCCCCATCCATTTGAGATGGCACACTGAATAAACCACTTTTAGACGTAGGGTGAGGTCATGACCTTTTAATAGTTCAAATAAGCACTTCACATTTACAATTTGCATCATCCGAGTAGTACTTATACTTACATTTACTATATTATTATTGAACAAATTAAACCTGTGTTTATATTTTTTTTGGGGGGGGGACATCTTCGACTTCTGCCTATGACTACAGTATACCCTTTCAGAAAAACACAAATAAAGTGCATCAGGTTATATTCAAAACTGCAGGATATATCTCATTTTAATATAAAATGTATATTATTTTTCTCATTTTTGAGGCTGTAACTTATAGATTAATGTGAGGTCATTTTTATTTTTATTTTATTTTATAGGAAACTTATCAACGGGTCAGATGGACTTAGTGCATTTTCTATATCATGTGCACACTTATCTCATACAAAAATGAACAAAACCAAATTTCAACTCTTCACTGATTCCATATTGTTGACTTGTTAGCATGCATGATGTTGCTGTACACTTGAGGTTCACTACCATATAGGTCACATTTAAATAAACATTTAATTAAATCTCATTTAGAGTAAATTTAATTAATTTGAAATCTTTCAAATTCCTAAAATTAGATATATCTAACAATTATTAACAATGTTATATTGTTATTTTTATGCCATGGACCATACATGGGGCTGAAATAAAGTTTGATGATGATGATGATGATGATGAATTAACTGGCTATTGTAAAAAGATTTTTTAAATACTTACAGTATCATATGAAAGATAATTTAATCTTTAACTTTACACAACTTTATACTTAGAAATGTTTTATCCACAAGCGACCACATACAATTTAAATATTCGGTGCATTGTACTAGTTAGCTTTTAAGCTCATTTACATCATTTTTCCCTTAACAATGCACACTTAACATCCATTTTTTATAGATTCATCTGTTCATCACTGGTTGTTAAAGATCTAAATCAGCCAGTCGTGTAAACATGATGAAGATGACTAGTTGAAGCTAAAACTGAGCATCAGAATAATGACTTTAAATGACTTTGAATGTGGCATGTTTGTTGGTTTGAGAAGAACACACTGGGTTCCACTCCTGCAGCTAAGAACAGGAAACTGAGGCTACAATTCACAGACTCACCAAAACTGAACAATAGAAGATGGAAAATCTTGCTGGTCTAATGAGTCTCCATTTCAGCTCCACATTCAGATGATAGAATAAGAATTTGGTGGCAACATAACATGAATTAACCATCACAACCTACCTGAGTATTGTTTCTGACCATGTTTATCCCTTTGTGAACACAGTGTAGCATCTTCTGATGCATACTTGCAGCAAGATGATGCACCACGTCACAAATCTGCCACCAAGAATAAAAAAAAAGAGGGTGCAATCTGACACTATGGGGTGGATAATTTACTAACAAAGGATTTAGAAAATAATGGCTGTGGAACAGCAAAATTAGGAGCTAAAAATGTTTTAATTTTGCTCCTTAAAATATATCAACTGTATGGTTTAGGCTGTAATATTATTTAATTCACTATTTGCTTTCTTTGAAAAGTTTACTATTTCTTCTTTCCTTACATAAAGAACAAAAAATGTTAGAATGTAATTTTCTTTGATGGTATTTAAGTGATTTTTTTCCTTTTCCTGTGTGAAGCTTCTTTCTCACCGTCTTTCTGCTGCTCCCACTCGCTCCATTGTAAGTCTCTCAGCAGGGCACCTTTGCCTTTTGACTGGGAGGTGAAAGGAAAGGAGTTAGAAAAACCAACTCAAGACTCCAGCATTGAAAAGAACTGTTGGTAGGTCTATAGCGGGGTGCACCACAAAGACCTGGCAGAGTGCTGGATAAAAAAGGAACGCAACACAAGCAGCTTGTTCAGCTGAGGACACCACACTCTGAGGACAATGCACATTAGTCTGGGTACTCTCTTTCAGTGTCTGCTTGTGTTTCCACTCAGAGTGCTTGTGTGTGCAAAAAAAATAGCAAACAGGTGAAATTATGTATAAATCATGAAGGAAAAACACTTTACTTTTAGCTTTATGTACTAAAGTCTGAACATTAAAATTATAAAAAGAGGCAGGACCAAAACAGGACATGTTCCTGTTTTAAAACCCTGGATGCTGAATGTGAAGATGAGGAATGTCTTTAAATAATCATCTTATGCAAACTACAAACAAATATGAACCCTAAGATGATGTTCCTGTACAGCAACAGTAATTATTTTGTCCGAAAAAATGACTAAAGGAGTGACTTTCAGCCCAGATTAAAGCTTATATTCAGGTTGAGGTCAGAATAAGAGGCTCAAAGCTCTTTCTCACACACAGACACACACACACACACACACACATTCCCTTTTCCCAGAAGTCACCCTTTCATCAACAGCAGTGTGTGTCAGAGAGAGTGGGAAGGTATCCCAGTAAATATATTATGCATCAGCCAGGTGTGCATAGGGGAGCTTCTAATTGCCCTCACCACTAATGTTTAATGTACAGAATTAGAGGAAAGGTGGGGGGATCACAGAGAGAGGAGTGGAAAAAATAAAGGTAAGAGGAGGAAAAGAGAGCGATGGAAAAAACTAACGGCTGAGAGAAAGTGAAAAAAAAATTAATCTTTACGTACTACAGTTGAATTAATCCATTACAGACGGACATTTCTGCCCCACAAACCAAACCGCTGAGTCATGCGTTGTGTCATCCTGACCTACACAGGTGGATTTATTCCCATTTCTATAGGACATCACTATCAGATCCTCTTCATCTGCTGTAGATACTCCGATTCTCAAACTGTCCCGTTTTTGGCTTATAGCTCTTTGGGAAACAACTTGTTACTGCTAAAATCCTGTTTTCTCTCTATAAAACTGTGATTTCTGAATATTATTTATAGATATGGTTTATAATGGGTTCTTTGCCAAGTCATCCTACGTGTTGACACAATGGTGATTCATCCCTGGAGTTAAGCTCTATTCATGTTGGATTAATAAGAGATACGCAGACAGTTGTGTCCATCTTCTGCATCAGTTACATTTGTAACTTACAGTTACATGTGTAATGTGGAGGGGACAGTGTTGAGTTAGATAACTTACACACAAACAGCCAAAGGAACGAACCAATGAGGAAGAAGAAAAATAGAAGTCAACTATTAAAAAGGCACCCAAAGAAAACAAAGGTTGGGAAGTTGGGAACAGCAAAAAAAAAAGGTCTTAGTGGTTTACTCTCTCTTTTGTTCTGGTGTTTCTGGATAACTAAACTGACTGAACCACCATGAGAATGTAAAAGACAGATGGTAGTATGAGAATGGTGACATAACATTTGAAACAAACGTAAGTACATAATCATTTAATAGATATTTTTATATAGCACTTTAAAATACTTGAAGGTCATCAAAGTGGACCAAACCAGTCCAAATGCAAGAAAAATATAATCAAAGATACAATAAAATGTCAAAACGTTACTAGGTATTAACCAGGCTGAATAAATATGTTTCTGTCCAGACTTAAACACTGTAAATATTGAATAAACTGCATCATCCATACACAAAGAACTCGTGTCTATATCATTATATGTCCAAATAGAAATGCTTCTTATTAACGCGATAATTTAAATAATATTCAGAGTCTTCATGTTTTGCATATGCATCGATTTCATTACGAGGATGAACCGATTCGATTTTGAGTGATTTATCATTTTCAGGTTGCCCACCAGGGGGCACTCAAACCTGAAAAATGCTTTGGCTATATCTCTGAAACTATTCATCCCATTGACCTCAAATCAAGTTCAGATGAAAGGTCATGATCTGTAGATGTGTCACATGATGACGTTATATCTGAATGTTTCTATATTTGTAGATATTTTCCAGGATTGGGAGAGATTTGGGGTGTTCGGAATATACCCCTAGCCATCAACCTCCAGCGACAAAATTTCTAGTTGAATTTAGACATCGTCATGAAGCCTGAGATGCAAATTCTGAACTACATCCGCATACATGCGCTTAGCCACAGGCAATTCAAGAACCTCACTGCTGAGCTGGACTAAAGGCTTCCATGTGACCTGCCGCTGCTTTGCATTGCTAGTGAAAAGACCAGATACTCTCGCTTCTTTGAGCTTGGATGCCATGAAAATGTTCATGGAAGAGAAGGATAAGGACTCTTCCAAGCTCTCGGACATAAAGTGGATTCTGGATCTGGGCTTTTTGGTCGTCATACAGTGTTACTTGGACAGACTGAACGTGGCCCTGCAGTGTAAGCTAAAAATGCTGCCTTGCCTGGTGCATTTGTCAACAAAATTAAGTTGTTCAAGGCGCATATTTGAAAGGAAGATTTAACGCATTTTACCACTCTGCTAAAAGCCAGCAGGCAAGTCACCAGCACTCCACAACGGAAGCCAGATTTGAGGAGGATTGTTCAAGGCAAGGAATGCCAGAAGTCCCACCAAGCAACATGCACAGGAAAAGAAAAACACTATTGTAAATCATTTCATTTTTGTTTGTGGACTTAGTTGAAATGACAGTTTGTGTATGAGAAAGTGCACACAATGTTCATTGTTGAAAATGACTGGCCTGTTTTCTTAGTGTGTCTTATCATGCTGGTGTGTAACATTAAGAATAAATCTGGGTGAGTAGAGGTGTGTGTGTGTGATAGGAGGGGATGGGTGATGTTCATGTGTCCCATGTGTTTCACGTGGCTCTTTGCAATAACAGTAAACAAAATGTGGCTCTTCCTCTCCACTTCTGAGCTAAGTTGTGCCTGGTAATAATTGAACCAAGTGGCAACATATCAAGTGAGAATAAAAGAGAGTTGAGCATAGAACCTTGTGGTACGCCACAAAACAGAGAAGCTGAGGAAGAGGACAAGTCATCAAGCAGAAATGGGAGCTGTTCTATGCTTTTATTAACTCATTATTCAGAGTAAAGGGGTTTCGGAAAGAAAAAAAATATTTTTTAGAAACGGTAAGGTACAGTGATTTAATTAAAATTGTTTATAAAAAACCTGAAAGACCTTTACAAAGCTGGAGAAACTTTAACGACAAAGTGGGTTGCATGGGAGATATATAAAAAGAATTTCAGAGCATTCTCATAATTTACATTAAAGGTTAAATCTGTGTTTTAAAAAACTAACTGAGCTATTTTTGCTTTTTAAAGGTTCAGCTGTGACAAAAGACGAATGAAACACCACAAATGTGCTGCAGGCAAAAGTCAGCACTGAACAAAGAAGCCATCTTTTATTTGGAGGCTGTTAAGATATTCTGACACACACACGCACACACAAAGAAATGTTAGAAACTTAGAAGGGCCCATGTCCTCTGAGAATATAGCGTGGTGGGGGTATTCAGACTTGGCAAGCAGGGTCTGCACTGACTGAGTGGGCGTGTGTTTTGTGTGTACGAGTATACTTACACCAGCATCATCTTTCTCTTCTTAAAAGCTGAGAACATGGGCATACACTGCACTCAGCTACACGTATGTGTGTGTGTGTCTCTTGGGAAGGGGGGGGGGGGCAATGAGGTCCAGTAAGTTTGCAGCTGATAAACGAGGCTAGCTAAGCTGCTAGAATGGCACAGTCCAGGCCCATGATGCCGGCTTCTCTCTCTCACACACACACATATGCATTCACAACCACACTAAGCCGGTTATTGATAAGGAGTTGTTGCTGGCACACGGACACACAAACACACATCTCTCACTGAACACTTCTGTGTTCAGTAACACTTCACATAGTCACCAACAATACTCAGGTAGGCGGCGGTGGTTAAACCAATCAGACCAGCAACATTTTCCATCTTCTATTGTCCAGTTTTGGTGAGTCTGTGTGAATTGCAGCCTCAGTTTCCTGTTCTTAGCTGCAGCAGTGGCAAACGGTGTGGTTTTCTGCTGCTCTAGAACATCTGCTGAAAGGCTGGTGGTGTTGTGTGTTCAGAGATACTTTCTTGCATAACCTGATTGGAACCAGTGCTTATGTGGCTTCCTGTTGCCTTATAATGATTATTTATTCTCTTTTTCAGACCATCTCTGTAAACGAGATGGTTGTGAAAATCCCAGTAAACACTCAAACCAACAAACATGCCATTTTCAAAGTTACTTCAATCCTCTTTCTTCCTCATTCTGATGCTCAGCTTGAACTTCAAGAAGACCTTCTCACCAGGTCTACATGACTAAATATCTTGAGTTGCTGCCTTGTGATTGCCTGATTATGTATTTTTATATATTATATATTTATTTCTAACAGTTGAAGAGGTGGAGCTGAAGGAAAAATCTTGGTTTGAGAATGTAATTAATTAAAAGTAAATGCATGAATTCTTACTACTTCTTACCACATTTAAATGTTGCTCAAAGGTTTTTACAGGTAAAATAATTTGTTATAAACAGTTTGATGTCCATAGTAAGAAAGAAGATTTTTCACTTCAGAATAAAACCACTGTGTACTTGCTTCTTATATCAATATCACTGGTTTTTGTCAAAGATAATTCATTTAAAATAAATTTCCTGACAATATGTTTATTTCCACCTGCACCTTGTTTTCCGTCTCAAATGAGAAAGGTATAGTCCACCTCTGCGTTGGGCTCTCCGAGCCTTCAGTTGAGTGGTAATTTGGTTCTAATTGAGTGCAGATCTACATGAGTTCATTACATTCAATGCATGGTACCGCCAGGCTCCACCAATCACCAATTACACGAGCTTGTTTTGTCCCATTAGAAAACAAGTACCCAAAAACTGAAATGCACCTCCTGCTGAGAAGTCAATGGAATTTTTAACAAAGCTTTCAGAGAACCATTTAATGGTTCAGCAAGCTTTAATACCGAACCACAACATGCCTTTCTAAAGGACTCACCGTACACGTACGTGCACCGACTGCATTATTAGAGACACAATCTATAGCAGCACAAACATGATCTGACTTTTCCAGATGAATAAAAGCGGTTGTTGTGCTTTTAAGATCTTCTCTACTCAGTTTTACTTTTAAAATTACATTATTTTATTCAATCCAAGTCGCATGTGTAAGGTCTGGCTTTCATATGAGCCAGTCGGCCTATTAAAGTCTCTGCACTCTGCCAAAGGGTGACATTAAAAAGCTCTCTGATGGCAAAGCCAGATGGGAAGAAGGAGGCAGCAAGAGAAAGAAAAACAGAGGGGATAAGAGCCTTCACGCAACTGACGAGTTTCCACAACTTTTACTCCACCAGAACATGGTCTCTGTGTCCTGGTGGAAGCAGCGTTTCCAGTCTGTTTCCAGTCTGTTTCACCAGCCTCTCTTTTTTTTAACATGATGATGTCCAATTTTCTATGTTTAGTTGGCCACAAACTTTCCTAAGGAGGTCAGGGGAGACGGAGGAAGCAGCGGTTATGAGGATTTGTGGTTCAGCATCTAAAAATCAAGACTTGCTTACGTCCTCCAAACATGAGCCATTGTTCTTTTATACTTCCCTTTTTATGTTCTTCTCTTCATTAGCCTTAAAAATACATGTTTGGGTTATAATTCATGTAAGCTGATATGTGGCATACCAAGCAGGTGCAGATGTGTAACGCAGCCCCCAGCTGAGACAAGCATTATATGATCCCACATCACATTTTCTGATCATTTCCATGTTAGATGGTTACACAACTGACTTGTGGATTTTCTTTTTTGTAAATCAGCCTCAAGGTGCATCACCACCTCAGTTTACAACCCTGATGCTTTACATGTTGCTTGGTAACATGCAACTGCAACTGGAATCTCCGTAAAGCTTCAACATATCCTTTTGAATTCTGCATGTTATTAGAATTAGATCCAAACCACCAGAGCTTTAATGGAACTTTGACTTATCTCAGAGCTTGCCCTGTATGCGCCGTGCACTTTCTGATTGTGGAAGAGCAATGTGTCACATCTGCAGTCTAAAATCTCCTTCAGGGACTGTGCATGATGCTTTCTGCATGATAATAAAGTTTTGTTTTTTGGTGGACGACAAACTAATACAATAAATGGACTTTTTTAAGAGAAAACACCAACAGACAGATGAGGCAAAACAGTTTTGATGGAGTTTATAAGATCCAGAGGTGATGCAAATTATGAAGGAATAGTTATTGTCTTTCTTCCAACTTGCTGTTTGAACAGTAAAATTACTCCCTGTGTGTTTGTTTAATAAAGATAGTTAGAATTTCAGAACACCTATAACATATGCAAAAAATATTCTACATAAAATAAAGTCTTTTTGCAAAAATAAAACAACAGATTTAAACCAAGACAGATTTTGTTGCAAATCGAGTATTCCAAGTTACAAAATTCTGCAGACTTCGTATCCTCATGCGTAGTAATCAGGATACTTCCCCACTTTACAAGCACGGACTCTGATGTTTATGTGACTTTTTTAGTGAAGTTGGGGTGAGTTTAAGCTGTAACTGGAATCTGCAGAATTGATTTCAAGGTTGTGAAAGGAGCAAAGAGCTGCATGATGTCTGAGAAAAGACTAAAACCAGACTTTTCAAATGCAAATAAAATAAAACTACATCAGTTTCCTTTTCAGGTTTGTACACGGAGATGAGTTTAGTCCAATGAAACCACCTGACTGTGTATGAAAACAACCTGAGTGACTTTTCTCTTTACATCATCCAGTTTCATCCACCACCCACCGGTTTGTCTATGTTTTTCCAAAACCATCAGAGGAATTAAAAAAGTATTCTTTGCCCACATTAAGTCAGCTGATGGCACAAAAGAAAAAAAAGATAGTGTGGGATTGATTTCATCAGCTCTACACACACCAGCAGCAAGCCCAACATCCACTTCTCCTCCACTTGTCTAAAGCACTCATTTGGCTGCAAACACTAAAACAAACCAAATAAACCCTAAAGTGCTTCTTTCCTCTGCCATCTTCCCGCTCTCCTCCATCTCCCCGTCACATGCGCTCAACTCCCGTTTAATGTCCTGCAAATGAAGCGGATTTATTAATGTGTAATTAAGTAATAATCATCACTACATAATGCATGAGAGACTCAAGGGGCTGAGAGCTGAGAGGGAGAGAGATAGGACAGCGAGGCTGCTGGAGCAGATGCAGAATGAGATTTTTTTACTTTCTCGCCTCGCTAAAGACACACATTAAAAACGGATTAATCCACTGAAATAATATTTTGATAAGAGAGAAACTGGGCTCTTTCATTTCCTCCTCCCGCTCCCCCCTCCTTTTTTTTCTTCCTTTCAACCCACTAGCTAGTTTCATGGCCCATCGTCGCGTCATTAGTCCATGTTCAATTAACAGGATGTAATTTAGTCCCATCCCCTCCATGCTAACGAGGCCTAATCACTGTCGAGGCTCGACTGGTCAAGTAAATCCATCAAAATATCGGTGTAGTGATGCACAAAGGAAGCAGGATTCAGACTTTTTATTTTAATGGTCGGGCATCGAGTGGTGATACTGTCTAAACAGTAACTCATTCGTGTGGAATTCGGGCATCTGGCTGAAACTAAAAAAAAAAAAAAAATCACTTTTATTATTTAGATTGATGCTGCAAAATCAGATGATCCAGTTTGTAAAGATGAAATGTGGGAAATCAGAAGAATGGCTCATGTAAAAGGTAAGCTTTCGAGAAAAACTTGATCAGGAGTTTGGAGCTGTGACCTGATTTACTCTGCATACACACACAAATATGACATTTTAAAAAACTTTTCTGCATCTTATGCAGTTTGCAAATAAACACCTCAAGAAGTGTGCCGTGTTTTTCAAACACGTTTTGTTTTGGGTTTGTTAAAGTTGGAAAAGGAAATATTTCTCTGGAAAAACAAAGAGTGGAGGCATTTAAACACTCACCAATCACACTTTAAACATGATAATGACACACAAGAGGCTAAAAAATCCAAAGTGTGTGTGATGGCCTGTAAGATCCACTGGGCGTCTAAAAGACACAGATGTAAAACTTTCTTTAAAAAAAAAAACCTGGCTATAAAAAATCTTTACTTAAACGTCAGCTTCTAATTTTTTTCACCATCAACATTAAAAGTTGAGCTTCTGTCTTATTTTAAACCCACACTGACATAATGTTGATTCCTGCAAGCGCTGTTGCACACAACTTTTTTCCAGCCTGCAGCATCACATGACAACTGCGTTCTGCGTTACGGCAATTCTGAATCTGCAAATGGCTGATTGAAAGAAACACTATAAACATAATATCATCAGAAGAAGAGAAGAAAGAAAGAGACTGAAATGGCAAAAGATCTAAGAAGAGTTCACATCTGTCTGACTTTTGCTGGATAAAGAGATCTCAGAGAAGAGACAGGATGCAAGATGGATGCTAAACTACCCATTGTTATGGGTGCCTACATATAAAAATCTGCTTAAGTTTCAGTCCTGTTGCTTTAAAATTGCAAATATAAATAATCAGTTTGTCTCAACAAGACAAATTCTAACTTCATTATTACTGCAAACAGCAAAAAAAAGACTTTATATCATCTAAAAACATGTGGTTTTGTTTGCACCAAACACTTAACATCTTTATGATAATGCCAGGCTGGTGCATCGACCATCAGCTCGATAAAGAGGCCCGCCGCGAATCCTTGCACATCTCCAGCAGGACAGATGGATGAGGTGAGACTCTGCAGCTCTTTGTTATTGTTTTGGTATGCCTGGCTGGACGGTAAGCCAGCCAGTCAGAGTTGGGTGAGCAGGTGAAAGACAGGAGAACATGAAAACACAGATAATCCCCTGACGATGTTCACCTCAGCCTGCCCTCCATCCCTCCCTCCATCCCTCCTGCCCCTCACCTGCTGCACTGCCCTCAAACACCTCCCCTCTCTCCACCTTTTGCCCTTCACTGCCCTGTTTTCTCTCCCGTCTTCCTCCAAAACCTGGTCTTGCCAAGCTGACAGAGGGGACAAGGTGTGGACAGGAGATAGCAAATGCATGTGCATGCACAGATGAGCACGCACAAAAAAAAAAAGAAAAACAACCAAACAAACACACACACGCAGCTTGTGTATATGCAAGCTGGACAACGAAGGCCGTGTTACCTCTGCAGCACAAACAGAGTGGTGGTCGTCTGCCTCGGCTTTGCTTTGCTTTGCTCCTCTTCGCTTGGCTGCCTGACTAAAGCTAAGCTCTGGTTATCCAGGCTGCTGAGACCTGGCGGCCTCTGTGACACACGCGCAGACACACAAGGCTTCATCTTGTAAGCATAAGCGCACACTCGCAAAGCAATGGCAGAGCAGCGGCAGACAGAAGGGTTCAATGGTCCACCGAGGCTGACTTTCTGTCTGACAAAGTGCACTAAGCATCAACAACGCTGCAGCATGGACAAAAACATCCATCTTTACCCCAAATTTCTAATTAGACACAAATCCAGCTGATGTTCACTTTACTCTGCAGAAATTAAATGAAACATCTGAAAATTACCAAATGAACTCAAACTAAAGGCCAATTTGTAGATGGAAAAAAACAAAAGTGTAAGAAAACACCTCTTACACCTACAAAAGGTATTTTTATTTAGGAGAAAAAAAAAGTCAAGAAAATGGGAACCATGTAATAGTCAATGTTCCCAATTCTTGTTTTTATTTTAGATCATCACATTTCGTGACAATAAAACTTCCACTTGATTCACTACAACAAGCACAAATCATCAGACAGCTTTTTTACTCTACAAGTGAAAACCAAAACCAACTTTTACAGTAGATTCCTGAGGAGACTGTGGAATCTGTATGCTGTCACTGCCAATCATATTCTCCAGCTTACAATAACCCCCTCCACGCCTGCAAAGAAGTAAAAAACAACTCTTTTAAAGCTGCTTTCTTGCATGTTGCAATGCAATTAAAACCACAAAAATAACCCCAAAGGACATAATAACACATTCTGTCAGTACTTCCTGTAGCTTTTCAAACTGCTGAGACAATGAATCACCCTGAATCAGATGGAACATCATCTGCAGGGATCACGCTGCAAATCGAACCAAGTCTGGGTAAGAAGACTGGAGAGCAACGAACAGGAGAGCTTTCATGGTTGAGGATATGATGGGTTGGGGGGGGGGGGAGTGGTGACCACATGGTCGGCCAGTCTCGTTGCCCATCTGGGTCCCATAAAGGAAACGCAGAGGCCAAGGACACCACATGCACCCCTTTATGCATGATGCCCACTCACCCATGCATTGAAGACCACTTTATGTTGATGGCACAAACTTAGCTCATATTTATTCCAAAACATCCCATAAAATATAGATTAAGCAAAGCACAGCGTTGAATAAAAGTAATTATCTTCCACATGTTTTTTTCTAATAAAAGGAAAAGTGTCTATAAAAATGTCACCAAAGACATACAGCCAAATGGGTTTTCTTCAGGAAAAAGGCATTAAATTACGTTTTAGACGGACATCATTAAACATACCAAATGTAGCCTACTCAAATAAATGGGGGGGCTTCCGTTTTAGGGGGGAAAGTGCACCACATCATATCACAAGTTGTGGCGACATCACGCGCAAAGTCATTATCCATAAACCACAAAAACAACCTGAAACAAGGACACGGTCCAAATGAAGCAGAATCTCCTTTAAATAAGGTCCAATTAGCAGCAATGAGCGAAGCACAATGAAGCTCAGCTGGAGCAATAATTGTCCAGGTACGAGGCTGAATTTACCTCCGAGTGAAACTACACTCGTTGCTTGCAGCCCTTTAAAGAGGGGGGTTTAAAATGAAATTAGTTAACGTTAGGAGAGTTGGCTTTAAAACCCAGCTATCTGTTTTATGCTGAGAAAAGTGTCCGTGAACAAGCCAACAGCTTTCTTTCTTACCTTTAACGGAGCGCGGTTTGGCCTGTTTGCGTCTGGACATCTCTGCCGTCGAGCCCCTCTTCTTAATCTTTATTCTTTTTTAATTGTTTTCGCTCCGCTCCGTGTTTTCAGCTGACCATGCAGGCGGACACGGCCGGGATATGCGTCCTCCTCCTCTTCTTCCCCCAACACCACTCCGCTGCTGCTTCTTCGCCTGTTGCAATGCGGCAGCTTCAGCCTCTGAGTGAGTTAAACGGCGGCTCCGAGTCCGGCGAAAGCCACGGAGAACACCGCACCGCACCGCTCCGTGCCGCTCCCGCGCGCGCGGTAACCGAACGCTCGCGCAACCTGTAGAACTGAACGAAGAAGAGGGGGAGCGAAACAACTTCCCCGGTTGCGGTGAAACCGACAACCTTGATATTTTTGCTTAATTTCTTCACGCAGTTTATGCCTTCTCTCCGAGCGCTCGCGCCCACGCGCGTGTCAAAACACCTGAGCAAAGTCCCGCGGCTGTGTTGGAAGGGGAAGGGGGTTGGGGGGTGGGAGAGGAGGAAAAAGGAAAAGTGACAGCGGCACCGTCCGAGTGAGAGCGTGACGATACCACAGGAGACGCGCGTGACGGTCCCGGTGATGAGCGTGTTTTTTGGAAATCGCTGCTATCCCCACGCGCGTTCTTCTCGTCTTCCTCAGTAGTTCTTTAGTATTAGTGAAAATGTTTCAGTCTTTTTTTGTTTTTTGTTTAGTTTTATCTCTCTCCAGGAGCCTACCCGAACCGACCAGCCTCCTGGGTTCCGTCCCGCTATTTTACTCTAAGCTGTGGTAGTGGTGGTCTGGTGGCATGGACATTGCGCTTTTCCCCTGCATATCCACCCCTGAGGGGTTTGCTGCTTTTACAACCCACGCTTTCTTTTCTTTTTTTTTTCTTTTTTTTTTTTTGTTAATATTTCCTCAATTTCCTACCGGCGGTATTAATAGATGCCTGATAATTTCAACCAGCCTAACCCTCCGCTAGCCTCTGTCTCCCTGCTTTTTCTTTGTCCTGACTCTGGCTACCAGTCTCCCTCCTCCTCCTCTGCCTGCCTCTGCTGGCGGGGCTGCGGCGCAGACACACATAATAAAGCCAAGGCAGGCAGTGCTTGGCTGGAAATGTAGCCGCGTCCCAGCAGGGGGATGTGAGAGAAGGGTCCCGGCGGGGGAGCGCTCTGATCCCGCAGGGAGCAGCTCGGCACAGCCCGGGTTGGCTGAGGCAGAGAGGCAGGAGAGAGGCAGGCTGGGCAGGCGGAGAGAAAGCGAGAGAGAGGGAGGGAGAGAGAGAGAGAGAGAGAGAGAGATGGCAGGGGCTGAGTTAGGCAACAGCCCCCAGCTGTGGCCGACCGGCGTAACTACAACAGGGATCCAGAGAGTTCACAAGGAGGAGGCAGAGGGAAAATGTGGAGTTGGATTGAAGTGATAGGTGGAAGAGGTTCTGTCGTTTACTTTTACGGATAAATAAAAAAGAGGGCTGTTAATCAGAACCAGCCTCTCAGTGTGATCTATGGATGGCTGCATGCTACAATTTAATAGTAAACAGATATTGTGAAAGAACAGACAGCGATTTAGCTCTTTATCCAAAACTTGAGTTTGATTGACTCTATATATTCAATAAAACGCATTGCTTTATACGGTTTTGGATTAAATTAAAGTGCAGTCATTATCTTGCTGATGTAACGAAGACCTTCTGTTGTAGGAAAAAATAATCTCAGAAGCATGAATACCCAGGGCTGGACACTTGCTGCTCATACTACAGGATTATATCGCAGACATACAGTCCAGATCTGAGACAAATCAGTTGGAGTTGCAGATATAAAATCTTCAGTAAGCTTTTTAAAGCCACAAAAACAGTCACATTTGACCAGTTTGAATGGAATAAATATACATTTTTTATCACTGTGATTCTGTAGAAGTTCTAACAGGAAACAAACTGGGAGAAGGGAAAAATAACTGTGGACATCCACCAAAAAAAAACAAAAGGAGCAGTTTTTTGTCTGTTACTGCTCAGTAATGTGAGCTTTTTGTTTACCGGTTCAGATTGTAAATGTTACCATCCCTTAAGAATAGCACAAGATCTACATAGAACCAGTTAATATGTCCATGTGGGGTCCATCAGGGTTAAATTTGGGCTCTGTAGGTACTGAATAGGCATGGGCATGTGAAGCCCCTGTGTAAGACCCATAAGGGATGTGGGAAAGGAGAGAGGGAGCCAATGTGGACTACCTAAATGTGTGTAACACTGAAGACCCAGAAATTCAACCTCACACAGGTGTAAATGTTTTAATGAAAGTTTATTAATTGAAAAAGATTACATTGGAGATTGAAATGTGGAACCTTGAACAGTCAGATGACATGGGGTATTCCATTACTCTGGAATCTGTAAACCAGGAGTGTCCAAAGTCGGCCCTTAAGGGCAGCTGTCCTCCAGGTTTTCAATGCATCCCTCTTTCAACACACCTGGCTTCCTGTAAATGGATCCAGCAACCTATAAAGTTCTGCACAATGACTGATTTGAGTCAGATGTGTCAGAGCAGATATACATGGAAAATCTGCAGGATTGTTGCCCTCAAGAACTGGAGCCAAACACCCCTTGGTATAAACACTCCAACAAATAGGGCATAAGTTAAATATCCAATAGCTTAGTTAAGGGGTCAGGCAAGAAACCATGGTGCTCCAGAGCAGGAGTTAATGTCCAGACAAACACCGGGCGAGATTTATCCAATATGGGCAGGGAACAGAGACTCAATGAAACATAGAAAACCAGTGATTCTCAACTAAACAGGTTGTTGACCATCTAGCAGGGAAGCAGACACTGGAGAGGGTTTAAGTAAGGCATGGCACTTGTGAGGAGAGGGAGTAATCAGGTTAGAACATGTGGAACGAGTTACCTTGATGAAGGAAGAGACCTGGCAGAGCATGAACAATGACAATTAGTCCCAGTCGAATTGCAGTCAGAACCAACTTTGGACAATGAAACCCTGAAGCCCCATCCTTTCCGCAGCTGACAGAGCAGCCTCTATGTCTACTAAATGTCAGTCAGAAAGAGCAATGGAAACGTAACTGGTGTGATTTATACAGTTATAAAAATAAATCTTAACTCAGTGTCAGATATCCAGTTTGTTATATTATTTGGAAGAGCTTTTGAGTGAAGAGCTTCAGAGATAGGTGAATAAACATAACAGGGAAACATGGAAGAAGAAAATGGTCTGTTCAGGAAACAGAACAGAATTTAGTTAAATGCTGGCGATAACACAAGATGCCTTTCTGGCCACATTTTTCAGCAAACTTATCTGGTAACAGAAGTGAAGTCTGGTTGTTGCGTTCTGCAAAGAGACCCTGCATCCTATCACTTCTATAGTGTTTAGCCAGACATATTTTAAAACTCCAAATCAGAAGAGAAAGGCACAGATCAGTATGAGCTGTCAATGATTCCAGGGCAACACATGTTTGGCTCAGCTCAGTTTGGCTTTGCAGAGCATTGTTTTTCTTAATAATGGCAGACAGAGTATTTCAGAAACTGCAGATGTCCTGGGTTTTCTTTCACACTCAGCTATCTCAAGGGTTTACAGAGAATGATATGAAAATAAAATACCCAGTAAGTAGCAGTTGTCTGGACCAAAGAGAGTTCAGAGGAGAATGGGCAGGCTGGTTGGAGGTAAAAGAACGGAAACAGGAAGTCAAATAAGCACTGGTTCCAACCAGCAAACTGGGCTACTGCTGGTGGTGTAATGTAGTGAGTAATGTTTTCTTTGCATATGTTGACCCCCCTTCCACCAGGGTCTTGGATTTGTGGTAGAGTGTGACGCAAAACAGTCTATGAAAAATAAAGGAGGAAAAGTAAAGGTCTTATATTTTGCTATATTTGCCTTTTTGTCTATCTTATGCACGTTTACGATAATATTATGCATTTTACAACATGCACCATACTATAGTTTTGCCATACCACTCATTTCTTGGTACGAAGTCTCTACCTGGAACTGGGAATGGCTTACTATGGCTACAGTCTACTTACTACAGTCTACCGGAGCATTTTTTATGAGCACAATGTAGCATCTTCTGATGGAAACTTCCACCAGGATAACACACCATGTCCAAAAGCTCAAATCATCTCCAACATGACGATAAGTTGATTGTACTCCAATGGCCTCCACACTCACCAGATCTCAGTCCAATAAATCAGCTTTGAGATGTGGTGGAATGGGATAGAGTGTATATTACATATTACTTGGCTGCTTATTCTTACAGAAATAATTCATGGATTATTTCTGTAATTAATTGTTTTTTAATGCATCAAATCTTTATTTTAGAATGGACCATATTATTCTCACATCGTTATGAGGGCTTATCTTTTACTTATATATGTTGGATTAATGTCTTTAGGACAGTTTCTGACAGGATTGCTTCAAGCCTTTTCATTCCAACTAAGCAGAACCTATCCATGCATGATGTACATTTTCCGCATTATAGATTGAGACCACATTAAATTGCTTTCCTGTCAGCATGGAGGAGCACAAACCTTTGTGCAGCAGTGACGTAACATCAAAGATTTGAGGTCTGCTGAGGCATTTCCTTAAAAATCCTCCTGTCATCCACTGGCCTTTGCTCTGGTGCTTTGGAAGTGCCGTGCTCCTTCTGAGAGCAGCTTTCACATCGACAGCAGAGTGAAAATAAACCATCTGACTAACTGTATGCACATAATTCAATTAGCCACACATGTGTGTGCAGTAATGTTACATGCTTGTGTGTGCCTCTGTCTTCTTTGAAGCTTCTTTATTCCCAGTAAAGAAAAGAGGGACACGTCTGTAGACAATATAAAGCAAACAAAGAGGGAAAAATAAAAATCACTGGGTGCTTTGTTCTTGTCTCTCTGCTCCAGCCGAGCGCTCTCTGACCACAGCTGAGCTTTTCCATGTTCTCTCCCTCCGTCTGACTTTCCCTCTCCTGTCTCTCGCTCTGGTTGTCATGGATAGCTGGGCAACGTGGAGCTCCCTGTGCTGACCAGCAGGGCCGCAGATTGAGCCTTCCCCCCACCTTCGCCCCAGCCCGTCCTCCCACAGAGCGAAAGATCAGCCTTTAAGATTGACCCCCTGCTGGGGTTCGGGAAGGTGGGGGGTTCTTTTCTCTACACTCTCCGTCCCCTCCCTTGTCTCCCTCTGCCTCAGCCTCCAACCTTCACCCTTCCTCCAAATGAAATGAGTACACGCCAGGAGACCAGCGTGTGCACTTCAGTGTGTGTGTGCACACACATGCAAAGCTCCCCCAGTATGTTGCCACTGGCATGGAGGGGCAAAAGCCCCCTCTCAGTGGTTGGTCCTCCCTCCAACCCTGTCTCCCCCCCTCATTTCTGCCGGTAAACACAAAGAGTTGGAAAAAAAAGCTCCACATTACAAGCTCCTTAAGGGTCAAGGACAGGCCCCACTCTGAATAGCTTCTAAGAGCTTTATTGTTGAATCACATAGCTAGCGATTACACCCTCTGTCATCTCCACACGGATTTGGCTTTTTTATACACACAACAAGAGAACATCAAGTAGCAGCCACTGAATAAGTCCGCCAACAGACATGCAGTGGGAATTGATACAGACAGGACATCAATGGAATAAACCAGGGGCAAATGTAGCATCACAGCTCCAAAATGGGGATTTGGCTTAAAGACTTCATACCTTAACAGCGGTGGCTTTTACAGTGAGGTGGAATGTGAAAGACAGAAAACAAGGAGCCAGAACTGTATATCAAAAATAAAAAGAACATTCTGCAGATGTTTCTGTGGTTACACTCTATAAAAACCAGCTGATCCACTGATATGTTAAATATACTCCCTGCAAGTGAGAAGTGTAAAAATTGCCCCGAGAAACAAATGAAAGCTTAAGCAAAATCATCTTACAGTAAAAAAATGAGTGTTATAGATCAAATAAGTTTTTTCCTCTCTGCGATGGACTGGCAACCAGTAGATTTATCTCCATTTGTTTTAAACTCACATCTTTAAACTGGTTTAAATCCTATTTTTCAGTTTGTCAAACTCAAATCTTACACCTCCAACCTCACTGGTGTAACCTCATGGATCTGTCCTGGGGTTCCTTTCCTTCAGTATCTACCCACTTTTCCCTTGGTCATTTTTGTATATTCATTTTCTCTGCTATACAGAGGACAGCCATTTCTGTCTTTCCAGTTTACCCAATTACACCCTTCCAATTTCCTCTCATACCCTCTGTCACAGATTTGTTGGAGCAAGGAATAAAGCTCCTCCTGAGGACCTGAGTTTAACATGTGCTTTACATGGTAAATCTGCAACGATCGATGATAACACTCTTGTTTGTTGTGTTTTCATAATAACAAAAATAAAAAACATTAGTATTGCTACGGTGTTGCTAAGCAATCTCAATTTTGACATGGAAATTCCTGTCAAACTTTCCACCAATCAGAGAGGTTACATTGACAGTAATGTCCAATCAGAAGCAGCAAGGCAGCAATGGTCTTCTGTGGCTGGAATAAAGATGCTTCAGATGCAGCTGAATTGGTTTTGTTAAGATAGTGGACTAATAGTAGCATGAATAAGTTTAAATGAGGAAAAAAGTGTAAATATGCAAATCATTTCTGTTGTGTGTTTATTTCAATGCCAATATTTTTTTCCCGAAAGTCAACATGAGAAAATGATCTGCAAAAAAGGCTTGGTTGCTGTTGATCTGTGTGTTATTTCTATAAAGTTCTGGTTTTAATAACTTCTGTTTTCTTTTTGTCCTTTGCTTTTGTACTGCTATATATATTAATGTTTTCATTTTACACCATATTAGCCCCATAATCTGATAACATGGGTAACAGGGATTCAGCAAGATTCAGCTTCTATATTTTTTCTTAAACTAAAAAATTAAATTAAATTAAAAAGCTAAACAAAGAAAAAAATAGTAAAAAAAAAATGGCCTTTGAGTTTTTAAAATTAAAATCCTGCTTTTTCTTAAAACTGGAACTGGCAAATCTGCATTTCCTTCTATTGGACACAAATCTGTGAGATGTTACTTAACTGGTTTTAGATTTATGTCTTGTGATTTTTCTGTTTTCACCCAGTGGATGATAACAAGAGGCTGCAGGTTTAATTTAAAACAATAATAAAAATATTTATTAAAAATACTAAAGAATGATTTTCTTGTGTGAAAAGTGAGAATCTCTTGTCATTTTTCTTCACACATAGAAACTATTTGTGTTTGCTGTCAGACACACCGGTTTTTCCAAGCTAAGGTTCTCGAGGGCCACAGTCCTGCAGGTTTTAGATTTTTCCTAGTTCAACGCACCTGCTTCTAAATAAATGTCTCTCCTCAACAGCTTATTGGCAAGATATTTCCAAGCATGTGACACATTAATCCAATTCAGGTGCTGCAGCAGGAAAAACACATAACCTGCAGGTCTGTGGCCCTTTAGGACCATCTTCCCCCATCCCAGGACTAGAGATGGCAACACTGTGCTGGATGTGAGCATCCTTAGCTAAAGAAATGAGATTGAGGAGCTGGGAGTACATCTTCAGGGTCAGACACTGCTGAGAGCTGACTGCCTCTACAACATTCTCTCCATCTCACAGGTATGAAAATCTGATATTCCTGAGGTGAGGAGGTGGTGCAGAAGCGAAGGGCTCGTGAACATGGGTCCACTGTGCTATTTTCTTTGCTACCACTGGTGGATATGTTCATGTTATATGTATGTCGCCTAAAGCACCCTCTCCCTCCTCTCTGCCTCCCCTCTTCTCGCTCTGCTGAATTGAACTCTTGCCAGCTTCAGCAGGTCTTCCCTCTGCAGACAATATCCTTCCATCTTGTTCGCTTTGCTCCACATATTCTCTGTTTTTAAGCAGAAATGTAAATACCAGCACATTGCTGTTCTCTTTTGTCTCTAATTTTTGTTGGGCTGCTACAAAAGATGCCAGCATGGGTTCAACATAGTCTCCAGCACTTCTCCAAACTTATATTAATTCCAGTTAATTCAAGTGAGAATGTCTATGCTTCACAGAGGAATATGAAAAAGAGTTTTTGCAAGGTTTTTTTGTCGTTTTTTTTTTTTTTTGTGCTCGGTGGGAGAAGAAGCCTGTGGTGTTTGTGTTTGAATAAGCTGCATTTATTTTCTGTTCCAAACGTGAAAATGAGGGAGAACGTTTGACATGCAATCAGTTAATAATAAATATTTAGCATAAAAAACTAAAAAAAAAGATCAACATTTGAGTTGATATTTATTATAAGCACCTTTTACCTTCTCTTGGGCCTCATGTGCAAGATCTTTGAGAAAGTATTAGTGTGTTTAAGTGTCACAGCTGTTGTGAACATCTTAAAGTGATGCTGTTTACTGGGATTATAAATCTACACAACCAGATATTAAAAACAGAAATAAACGGAAGAATGCATTTCATCAAAGAATTTCATTATAGACAACATGAAGGCAGTTTTATATGCACTTTGTGGTCATTTTATGGACGACACTTATCCATCTGCTTGCTCCAAAAATATCCCAGCATACAGCAGCAGCTTAGCATATTTCCTCATGTAGACATGATAAAAACAACTTGCTGAACTTCTGTGGCTGTCCATTCTAGTTCCAATTTGAGATGGTTAACTCAGAATTTGGTGGGAACACCATGATAGTATGACTACTTCCTTCTTTTGGTTAATGCTGTAATGGTATGGGGGATAATTTTGGCACCATTCTTGGCCAATTCAGGATCCATATTGCATCTTGTTTCTTTTCAGAGCTCTTTCCAGTCATTAAGACAGTTTCCTCTCATCTTATCTCTAGCTCGGTCTCTTTCTCCCTTTCTTATTTCTTTGTAACTGTAATGTCCTTGTGCATTTCTCTGATGAATTAGCCATTAGCCAACAGTTGCTGTGTTGATGTCCAGTTACTAGCGTGTGAGGTAGGGCTGTAGCAAAATGCACCTCTAACGTGATCTTCTGGGATGGAAAAAAAAGTTCTGATTTGCTCTTTCTCAGCCTTGTTATGCTACAGGTCAATAACAGCTTCAGAAATGTGCATAATGAGTGTCAGTGCACCATTAAAATGACTTAGAAGCACAGAGTCATGTGAGTATATTATCAGAGTTTATTTTCATGTTTTGACACCAGTTGGTTGCAGCAATGCACCGCTATAAAGTTGTTTACAACTGTCTGACAACTACAGGAGTCAAGAACAGTCATGCTTGACCGCTGTTGACTTCCGTAGAAAGCATGACCGTCAGTTGATGCAGAAATACCACCAGAAATCAAAGGGGCAAAGTTGAGTTGTATTGCTGACATGCTACTAGCAAAAAGGAACAAACCAAAGAAGAAAAACAGGAAGAAGCTGAAACTAAACTGCTAAACTGCCTTATAGACCCTGGTCGGTTTAACCTTTTGCTGAGCGAATAACAATTTTCTGACAGGAGTTGCATGTTTTGCTCCTAGTAATAAATCAATTTTAATATATTTAAACAGGTTTAAAATCATTTCAAACAGCTTTGAAATTTTATATTGAAACAAGCTGACCTTTACTAAACCAGACTGATGGATGTTTGGCTGCTTCAAGAAAGCAATACAAAATGTATCGCATCCTACAAGTAATTATACTTACATAAATATGAAGCAGAACTGGAGCTTATGTCACTGTAACACATGAATAATTTCTCAAGTTATCCACAAACACCCACACCCTATTATTATTATTATTATTATTATTATTAATAATAATAATAATAATAATAATAATAATAATAATAATAATAATAATA
>JBAMHX010000011.1:6194400-6219683 GCA_037177515.1 Pseudomugil tenellus
TATATATATACTTTTTCATCACAATGCACTGAAATACATAAATGAAACCATGAATAAATGAGTGATAACATTTTTTATTTTATGAAGATTGTGGATGACGGTTTGTAATTTTGAGTAAGATTAGAATATATACAGATTGTTCAAACAAGAGGAGATGAGTTCTCTGATGATGATACGGTCCAGATGTTCGACTGCGGGCTTCCTGGTGATTCAGCAGGGCAGATTTCCAGGATGCATTCTGCAGAAGATAAAAAAGTGAAGATAAATCTAATTTATTTAACTGTCATCTGAACATAGGGTGAAGAAAATGTTCACACAATAAATTGGAAAGATTTGCTGGTTTACCTAAAATAGTGGTTTCTGCTCATTGGCAAAATATTCCAATTGACTAAATTTTTGGTTTTATTTGATGTTTTTATATAGTAATACTCTTTTGTAGTTTTTATTTTGCACCTTTTTAGTACAAGCCTGTGTTACCCTGAGAAGCTGTGTGTGCAAACACAAACGACTATGGTTCACTCTCATTTTTCTGTGTGAAGTTTTCCTCTAGGGGATCCAGACAGGCTTGACCAATGGATATCCAATATAAAAAGAACGAACTGGGCCCCTAACAAGTCTTATCGCCTGTGCAGTGAACACTTCGAGAGTCATCACTTCCACACAGACTGCAGGGTACTAAGACATTTTTTATGCATTTGTGTAAATTGATTAAATTGAAATCTTGTCCATAAAATGTATGAGATGAAAGATACATCCAGAGATGCGCTGGGACACATCTTCAGTGATGTGCCTGAGATCATCGGACGTTTCGGGTCTTTCAACATCATACACCCTCCCTCAGGTGACCCAGCCAGGGTTGATCAGGCCCTGGCTTGTGTCCCAGCAGCATTAGTCCACTGATCGCTATAATTACTGTATATTACTGTGCTGAACTTTACCATGATTTACCACACAGCTCTGTAAATGTCTGTGACCAAAGACATAATGAAAATTGAAAGCAAGAAGCTTTGAGAACACCTACATATACTTTTATTAGCAACTGTACGATTTAAAACCTGGATGAACTGCACTGTCTACATTTTTAGAGTGATGGCGTGACCTGGTAAATTAATCCCAAACATTTTATTGGGATTTATTTTTTTTTGTTCATAGGGAAGGAGTTGCTTGAAGGACACAGCTGTACCTACTATTTTCTCTGTTTGTTAGGACAAAGAACATCTGACAAGAGAAAAGGTACATACTAATGGCACGGTAAGGGGCACCCCCGATGCCATTGTAAGTCGTAATGAGAGGTTGGTGGATACAGACAACACAAAAAGTGCCAGAAAATTTGCTGCTAATCAGAGCAATACCATTATGTTGAAAGATTCACCTCAAGAGCCCTTTTTGGATAAAAAAGTCATGGATTATAATACTACTCTGACAGCAAGTGAGTGTAATGACACCTTGAGTGGCTATGTTCTGCAGCGGACGGACTCGGCATCTGATGAGCCTTGCACTATGTCATCACAGCTGCAAAGCATTAGGATTGACCACTGCTACATGGTGACAAAGTCTCCAAAAACCCTTAAACGAAAGATTGTTGCATTAGAGGAAATGTTATGTGCAGCACGCAAAAGGCTTAAGTTGCAATCCCAGGAGACAAGAAGATGGAAGGCAAGAGCTTCTTCCTTAAAATCTGTCACTAAAGATCTGCAGAAGAAACTTTTAACATCAACAAAAAGTGCCTCTGTTGTTGATACTCAGAATGTTGTACCAAAAAAGGCGTCTCAGAGAAAGAAAAAGTAATGAAAAATATTTCTTTAGATTAATTTTTATGTGACACTTTTAAACAAAAGTCAGATTATCAAAAAAGAGCTTTATACCCATCCATCCATCCATTTTCTACCGCTTATTCCTGAACGGGGTCGCGGGGGGAGCTTTATACCCATAAATCTCTATTTGGCAAAACAAATTTGCTTGGCTCAGAGCAGCAACCAGATCATTCAGAGCTACATCCAAATTTAGTCTGCATTAATGTCTTTTACATATACATAATTCTCGTGTTTTGAAAAAAATCTATAGGTCATAATTATTAAGCAAGGCAGGAATTGTTTGTTTTTTCCTCCAGACCTTTGCTCTGACCAGATCTTTGAACTAAATCCTTTTAAATTACAGTTCTGTATTTGTCTGTTTTGTCATATTCTTGTGATTGTTTTATTCCTTGTTCAATAAACTTTGTTAATAATTTTCACTTCAGAACTAGACTCCTCATCTTTGGTAAACAAAAATGTCAACATTTTTGTGTCGGAGAAATGGCACTGCTAGGTCAGTGTCGTGATTTTGCGATGTGGGGTCTGGCCACGCTGGAACTTCCAGCCTCTGCTTTGCCTGAGGTCCCTTTGTGGAACGTTTACTGCCCGACGCTGGGATCTCCGATGATATGCTAGCATCTGCGGACGTCTTCTCGAATTGTATATAATCATCTGTAATGTGTAAGTCCTAGTTGATTGTCCTTTGTTATGAAATCATGTATTTTTTATTTTTCTTAACTCGCCTCTAACCTGTCACACCTTGAGATCATTAGCTGCATTTACAGAGAAATGCCTCAAATAATCATTCTGATTAGATTCAGCTGATACAGTTGATCCCATCAGATGCGTTTACATGATGTAATTATTATATCAACACTTCTGATGGCTACAGGTTCTGCTCAGGCTTGTTTCTATCAGAGAACACATCTGAACACAGGTTGATTGATCTAGAAGTCATTTATTTATGTTAATTTTCTCTTTTAAACAGAAGAAAAGAAATCAGTTTTCACACAAAAAACAAAATAAACATTTTAAGACTTAACATTTACATTTCTCTACCTTCTTTCTACCAGCAGAAATTAAACACTGCTGAGTTTTTGAACCTTTAGATCAGACAAATATTTTACATAAAAAAGACAGCATTTAAAGGATATCTAACAAAATTGAAAAAAGCAAAAACATTGTAAAGAGTGACTTCTGTTTATACAGATGTGTGATGTAGAATAATTCCAACAAAATGCTTAATACTTCCTGAACTGTGACGGCAAAGTTATAAAAAAAAAATCCTGTTTCGCAGCTGAATTTACAGAAACCAGCTAGATTTCTAACACATCCTATATCTAAAAACATTTCGAAAAACCCAATTAGTGAAGAAATTCCAGTTACTTTAGGATAAATCTCTTCACTCCAAAACCATTTTTCCCCTGACAAACTCATTTAAATCACATTTTATCTACAGAAAAGAAAAAAAAATTTAGTCCTTTAACCAACATATAAACCAGATGCTGACTCTTCATGTTCGTGCCAAAAACCAAGATACAAAAAGTTGTCTGATGCCTGAGAGAGCTGGAAAAAAGACATATGTCTCAGATTACCATCTGCACACCTCTGAGGATATGTAAACGGTGTCCTCGAACTTTTAAACGGTCGTGCTTTAACATTTAAAGAGAAGAGAATGTGGTGCTGCAGCAGGAATCCTGCCATCCATGCTGAAATGCTTTAAACGTTCTGGGTGTTTGCTGCAGATGTCTTCAGTGTCGCGGCCCACCCAGTCGGGACAGAGGTGGACCTGAAAAAACAAAAACAGCATAGATTAGAGCTTTTACCTTCCTTTTACTTTTTTTTGGTCGCAAAGCAAACAGACTCACCTGGAGAGGCGAGAAGAGGAGGGCGAGAAGTTTTCAAAGAAGGAGGGTTCACTCTGGACCCATGGGGGCCCCTGGAGCCCGAGTGGAACAGAGGATCATGGTGAAGAAGAGGCCCCCAACCCCCACTGGAAGGACCATACAGGTTATGTGTTGACAGAGGACCTCGAAATGTCGGACCCCCCAACGACGGGCCAGGGACCCGATGCAAGGAGAGCAGAGGAGGAGGTTTGGTTTTGGAAAAAGATCCTGTAGAGGAAAATATTTTAGACAATTATGAAGATCAAACCACACACAGCAGATTTATTTATAATATGCTTTTAAAGTGGTCCTGATAAACAGTCAGGACCACAAACCACCTCCCTGGTGTCTATTACTTTGCTACATGGGGGGATTATTTTGTGATTGGGAGAACGCTGCTTACACCAGACATCCACTATCCGGGTTTCAGATGTGCTCTACCATCCTGAATCACAGAAACAGCAGAGCAAGTGCAAACAATAAATGCAAGTTTCTCTGTAAATGCCCCCTTAAAGTGGTCTTCATGAGTTGTTCTCAATTTTTCTGAAGGTTTTATTGGGACATTTCCTGATAGAAATGGATCCTCCACAGAACCCAGACCTCAACATTACTAAAGCAGTGTGTTTTGGAAAGTCCTTCAATGATCCTGGAGAACTATTTCTAAAAGATTACTTATTAAAATTAGTCTAAAAGAGTTCTCATGGAGGATGTCTAAGAATCAATAAAATTTCCATTTTTACAAGTTAAAACTAAGTAACCTTGGACGTGGGCTCAGAGGTTTTTTCACCTGCACGTCGCCAGCGCGTAATGTAAACAGACCACCATCACGTCGCCAGCGCGTAATGTAAACAGACCATCACGTCGCCAGCGCGTAATGTAAACAGACCACCATCACGTCGCCAGCGCGTAATGTAAACAGACCACCATCACGTTGCCAGCGCGTAATGTAAACAGACCACCATCACGTTGCCAGCGCGTAATGTAAACAGACCACCATCACATCGCCAGCGCATAATGTAAACAGACCACCATCACATCGCCAGCGCATAATGTAAACAGACCACCATCACGTCGCCTGCGCATAATGTAAACAGACCACCATCACGTCGCCAGCGCGTAATGTAAACAGACCACCATCACGTCGCCAGAATGTTATTAGCTTAATTCTAGCATCTTATCAACATCTCGCCAGCATGTATTTGGATGCAAAAATCCAATAAAACAATTTAACTTCATTCCTGACCTGGTGAAGGAAGCAGCGGGACGGGCCCAGGAGGGGAAAGGTCATCAATAGACCCCCCTGCTAGAGATGCAGATTGGGGTCGTGGGGGTCCTGGTGGTGTAGGAAGCAGAGGGGGTGGCTTTCCCAAACCCGGAGGTAACATTTTTCCTCTGTCACCTTCAGGGTTTGAGGCTAAAACATTAAAAAGAAAAAATGAGTAAAACATAAAATGTATCGTCCAATCAGAGACAAGTTCGGGTATCACCAATAAACCAGGGGGGGTTTCACCTTCTAGGTGTTCCAGCCGGGAACTGACATACTGCGAGATGGTTTCCAGCTCCTCGGGGTACAGATGCACCCCATCCGCTAACAGCATAAGGAGCTGGCGAGTTTCAGAGGGAACCGCATGGCGAGCAACTTTTTCTCGATCCAAAAAGTCGTCTAGCAGCTGCGACGCCTGCGCTGCGATATCTGCAGGATCCTTCGGCGGACGCTCTTTGGGGTGTCCACGTTTGTACTCAGCATATACAAAGTCCATGGCCTGGTCTTTGGGCATGTTGCGATGAACTGAAGGGGGGTGGGGATGGGAATGTTAAGAGATTAACTACAAAAGACCACTTAAGCTTAATTAAAAACAATCTACAGAAAGAGGGAGAAAATGTGGAATTCTTTAGCTGTTTGTTTTATGTAACGTTATGATTAACATCTTTTTATTTATTCTTTTGGCACTTGAAACTTCAGACAATAGTTTTAGTTTGTTGGAGTGGCAGCGGTGAAATCTGATCATTCCTTTTTATGTAGCATTGTGCACGTTCCTGCACATGCAGAGTAACCTGCATTAAATTGTGGGTTTAAATGTGTTACCTAGAAAAATGAGCCCATTTTAAAATGATTTGTGCGTTTTCAGGTGCAATAAATAAGGAATTCAATGTTTTAAAGTAATGTTTTTATTAAATTAAATGCATTTTGTTTTTCTTTTTTTGTCATGTGCTAAACAGTTGCATCGCTGCGGAAACAGCAGCTTTGTTCCTGTGTAGATAAAAGGAAAAAATAATGTGTGCTATGTTGGTTTGTTTGTAAACGGTGTGCTGGTTAAAGTCTGAATGTAAAACTGTTAAACGAAACTATTTATTCCCTCCGCCAAGATGGAGGTGACCTCCTAGTGCTTCTAGTTAAAATGTGAGTTTAATTTATCGAGGTGTAATGCGGATCATCTGTTCTGTTGGCAAATCCTGATCCAGACCTTTTCCAACGGGACCACAAAGACTGAAGTCACCCATGATCTCTGATGTACTCGTTTTCTTTATCACATCCCTTCAAACAGGCCGAAAAACAGCGACCAACATAGCCGTCGAGAAAAATGAGGTGCCTAGAGACTTGCTGCTGTCTGCTCTGGTTGAGAGCTTTAACATATCTTCAAAATAAAAAGCTTCAAGTGAAAGTAACAATAAGCAAAGAAGCTACTTCGGCGGTGGAAAACATTTTATGCATGGTATATTTGGAATATAAAAGACTTTTAAAAAGTGGTTTAATTTGTCAGTGCCTGAAAAAGTCAATACTTCAATATTCCACCACAAGCAACATGAACAAAGTAAGAGAACCTGAATTCAATGCTTATGCTTACATTAAAAGGGCAAAGCGCATGATGACCATTGCTGTGTGTAGTCGCTTTAATGGCTGCTACTTATTGGGACGCCCTACATTCATGTAATTGCGGAATCGGGCAAATTAAAACAGAATATTTTTTTAACGCGGAACATCACCTAAGTTGACTCAATTTGACAGAAACGCTGTTATCGTGTCGAGGAGGAATGTCTGTCTGGGGAAAACTGCATGGAGGCAAACAACTGAGTGGCACTAAAATCACCTTCCACTTGTTTAACAAGTACATCCCACATAAACAGGCAAGCCAAGCAATGACAGTCTACAAGACAAAAAGGCTGCTCATGTTTGAAGGGTTCGATTTGGGCGGCCTTCCTGTGTTAGCTGGTTAGCTCCAGTCTTAATTACATGCAGCAATGACAAGTGTGCTGCTACCAGGATAGCGACAATGGGAACCACTTTAAATCACCTCTTCAGAAACCTGCGGGTGACATTATGGAATCTCCATCCATTTTTTTAAATGATGCCGTCAAGACTGGAGAAAGATCTTGTAGCGTGTCACATCATTTCTCATCAGTCAGAAATTGAGAATCGGAGAAATCGCGTTCAGCTGAGTGAGACCATGTGCTGGAAAAACCAGCTTTTTTAACAGAACAGATGACCCAAAATCCACAAACCTACATTTTAAGTTGTAATCATTTATTCTTTGCATAGAATGGATTTTTTCAGATTCTACAATACATGGTTTTATCTAATGTTGTGTAAAAAGTGCATGAATTAAAGTCTGAGATTACTTTACTAATAATGTACACACTATATCAATACTGTGTATATCTGATGATCTTTGGATGATTTTTAAAAATATATTATATCAATGTTAAGGGCTACAGCTTTTAATTTGAAAGTTCCTGCTTTATGAAACTGTTTTGATGCTTAAATGAGGGTGTTTGTTTTTGTTTGGACAAAGCTAATGTGACATGTGGTATGAAACATTATTTTGCATTGGGGATGGCAGAAAGGGCTGAATGGTCATAACTGAGATAGTTGGGCAAATTTGAACAAGTACGAGGGGTAGGGACTTACTTTTGAGGGATTCTGAGAATATGATAATAGTGCAGGAGGACAGAGCTATGTTTTTCTGCTCCACCAGTATACATAACGGGGAGCCACCTGCTCGGACATCCTGCAGGGCCCGGGTAAGGCCCGATTCCTCTTGAAGGTAGAGCATTTCCACTGAGAGGCCACGCTCCTGCAAGGACTGGCTTAGCGATTTGGGGTAATCCCTTTGAGAGGAAGAGAAACACTTTGTTAACGTGACATGTCTGTATTAGAATATGAGGAGCCTAAAGTTACATCCGAGTGAAAAAGACGGTGACTTCTAAACTGGAAATGTGCTTTTAACAAAACCACGAGAATCATTATGCTGTGTGTTTTGGACTGCTCTAAAGTCCTTTCCAGACATGAGATTCAAACAATTAAAATATCAGATTAAAGTTTTGCTTTTTATTACCAACTTTTCAGTTAATCAGGTTTCATTTTGTTGTTTGACCATGTTGTGCGATTAAGAACCAATATGATCTTCTTGCTTGAGGTGGTTTGCTTCCACTTAGCTGTCAATGTTAGAAAAACGCTACTGCCTTTTTTCCTGTATGTGAAACAAATGTCACTTTTCTTTTTTAAATTGCTCTCTAAAAAAAGGACTCTTAACACAGTGCTGTCCATCCCAAGGACACATTTATTTGCACAACCTGGCCAAGAGCCAAATAAAATACATTGTTTTAGCGAGATTGTGCCATCACCGTAACCGTGTAACCATTACTATGGAGGAAGTGGGTGTCCACGTGTTTATTCCAGATTGTTGTTGATGTATGACCAGCCTGTCCCATTTTTTATTTTATCAATGTTGCACATAACCGACATAAATAATCAGATGCTGAGAAATTTATAAAACAGAAATTCATGTCTGAAAAGGGCAGAACATTTATTTTAACCTGATACTGCTGACCTTTGTGTTATATGATGTATGGAACCATCTGCTGAGGCAGAATAATCATCTAAAATTATTCTTAACATATATTTTCGTTGAGCAAAGAAACAAAAGCTTGTTTGATGAAACTGTTGAATTTGATTGTGGATGAATGCATGTTGTATTTTATTGTAAACTAAATGTTTCACTTATTTAAAAAGAGTAAAAAAACATGTTTAATGACTTTGTGAGCCAATGTAATTTGTTTTCAAGGTGAGGAGGATCCTGTTAGAAAATCTCTAATATAGCAGAACAAATTCAAAACTATTGGGTTTTTTTCTGTTACTGTCATAAAAGGCTTATTTGTGTTGAGTTATGTGGTACTTATAGTTTTTGTAGGTGCAATGTGCCTCTAACAATTCAATGCATATGCATGGTGTCATTTATATTATGAAAATTTATAAATTAAAACTGAAGCATAAATGTTTGCAAATAATAATGAAATTGTACTAAATATATAAAACATCATTTTGATCCAGATTTTCTTTAATATGTGTGAAAATGTGTGTTTTTAAAAGGATAAAATCAATTCCTGTTAAATGTTCTGCATCCACAAGAATGCAAGAAACAAAGAAAACAGCATATTTTACATATACGTGTTAACTGTGGATTGTTTGTTTATTCTTTAAATATCAGAAGATGAGAGGAAGATTTATTGTGACTTTACCTCTTGAAAATGAGTGAGTTGGATGTATTGATGCTTAGCAGGATGTGCTGTGAGAAAAAACCCCTTTGATGTCTAAACGCAATTTGTCTTAAAGGACGAACAGATTATAAAACTGTAGATGAGCATACAATCCATTTATGTGACAGAAAATGTGAGGCAAAATAAGTTCATACGTTATTTTAGGAGATAATCTGGGGCTGTTCATTCATGATTCAGCTCTGCTTTAATGTCCTTAGCGTTTTACCTTCACATGTACCTAAAATACACCACCAGCTGCTTGAAGCTGGGCAACGATCAGGTTGAATGTTTTATTTGGATTGGCTGCTGAATTGAGATTAATTCATGATGGAGAGGAAAATGTTCTGTTGTGCAGAGTTAGAAACGGATAAAGTTTACTGCAACATATTAAACTGATAGGTATCATAAATAAAGTAGAATACACCAACTGTGATGACTGGGATGCAGCTGAAGGAAATCTGAGGAATCAATATTAGTTACATACAGACAATAATAAGTTTAATACATAAATGATAAGCAGAAAAAAATAAGGGAGAAAGGAGAGTTAACACTGGAGGATTTCCTAGTCTGTCTTTGCTTTTAAATGAAGTCAGATTACAGTTGTGGATACAAAGTTTCAGACTTGGGATGCCACGATTACTTAATTCCACAATTTATTGTACTATATGATACAAAGAATTTATTCTAAAGAACCCTCATTATTGTCACTTCCTATAAAAGCATAATGTCTGAACAATGGCCAACCAGTTCAACTTGCACATGAAATAAAAACAAAGTTAGAACAACATCAGTATGTTACCTTATCTGTTCCTTTGTTCTTTTACTCAATTAAAGTTGCAGAAGTTGGACCAAGATGCAATCTCAAGGGGTTAAAAGTGAAGCCTATCCGGAAGTCCCAAAAACTGCACTTCCCCCCTCATCTACTAGGGGCTCAAGAAACAAACTAAATCCCCATAAACTCCCATGTTAAAAACAGCTTGGTGCAAAAAATATTTTATAGATCAAGTTTAATTTCACAAGAACTGTGGATGTATTATGTAGGATTTATTTATTCTTGCTAAAAAAAAAAAAAAACATGAAGTCATTACAAACAGACTCCAGATCAGCACGGTCGCTACAGTGAAATGTGGACAAGGATTTAAAGAACTGTAGTGGGAAAAAAGTGTTTATGGTCTGACCCGGTCTAATTGTACTAAGAAGGAGATAGTCTGGAATAATCAGGATCCATCAATCAGACCAGCAGTTGCACAGGATCTTTGAAAGTACATGGCTATTTTCCCAAGTATGGACATGATGAGTTGTTATCTGTGTGTGTGTGTATTGCAAGGGATGACGTCAGGAAATGTGGGCTGATTGTATTAATACTGGGTATCTGTCGGGAGCAGGCAGTCCCGTCCTGGTTCCCGGGCTGTCCTCTCCGGTTTTTCTTTAATAAACTTTACTTTTGAGCAATAATTCAGCATCTGAGACTTTGTCTGGCTGATACGGGGCGCCAGTAACTCTGTCCATGGACCTGGGGATTCCTGGAGTCCGCAAGAGCACGGTGAGTCTGACTCAGCCTCTGTCGTGCAGCTGGTGCAGAGATTCTCTTAAGGAAATCTGATATAGACAGCACCTTCTGATAAATTAGGCTAGATTAAGTTTAAGAATAGTTAAAGCCTCGACAGAACAGAAGCCTGAATCTTTATTGGAAGTACTCACAGACATGCGTAGGTAACGGAAAGGACCACACAATCGGCCGGCTTCTTCTCCTCCTGCACCTGCCTGTAGAACTTCTGATACAGAGCTTTACGTCTGTCTGCTGGAGTGCAGGCATCCGGTTTGGCCGCTGCTGTAAGGGTGTTAGCAGACAGGAAGGTAAACCACTTGAGTCATCAAGTTTAGAGACTATATTTGAGAAATTTTTTATATGTTAAAAGCCGTAATGCTCAAAACTAACATAAGAAACGTATTAAAGCTGGAAGAAACTGAGGTTTGAACTGATGTACCCATTTACGTACATAGAGGGACCATAAATTGTCCTTAATAAGGATTATAAATGTAGTTTGTCCATAGAAAGAGTCTCACCAGATGGTTGATGCTTGTATCCCTCGAACTTCACTGCACTGTTGAAGCTCTGAATTTGTTCCATCTCTTCATAACTGAAAGAAAACCAAAAAAAAAAAACAAAAAAAAACACATGCATCATAAGAGCAAATCTTTTTCATGCTGCATGTTCTCCAAGTCCTGATAAAAGACAAATACAAAACATGGCCAGGTCATAAAAAGATCACTTAAAGACACACATTTCATGGCACAAAGTAATCTATTAGGTGCATTTCAGGGATGGAGAGCAGTTCTTAATCGGTGATTGAAGACATGCTTGCAATGCAACTGCACCTGCACATTAAGGTTGCATCAAATACAGTTGAAATACAGTTTAAACCTGCAAATGTGCACGTTTGTATCTCATTAGTCCAGAATATATTTTTTTTTAAAATCCAGTGTGATGCAACATGATTTTTTAAAATTTGAATCAGGCAATGCCCACGTGATAATTTGGGAACCACCGACCATTAGTCCTCATAAACTAATAATTTATTTTTACGGAACTTAGCGAATTCAATTGTTCCAAAATATTTTAGTCTTCATCTTCATTGCACTAAATGCCCCAACATGCAAAGCAAAAGGCGTTCATTTGACAGGGAAAAACGTAACAGTTTAATTTAGCAGCGGGTCGAGAGACATGCGATGTTAGCTGGTACCTGTCCAGGGCATCCTTTAGCTCCTCGGTCCTGTCTTCTCTGATTGGGTACGGGGCAGCTCTCCGAAACAGACGAAGTTTCTGAGCACTGCATAGAGAGAGGTATTACATGTGTATATATATATATATATATCGTTTATTAAACTTTGATATTTAATAGAACAGTTATTAGCTTGTGGGCAGTTTTGTTGTGTAGCTGAACGGTTCCTAGCATGTTAGCTGCTAATGCTAATCCTTCATATGGAACCGAGGAGACTCACCTTCCGTTCGGGTTTCCTGTAGACCGCCGTCCACCTGCAGGTGACTTCGTCCAGGACATGTTTATTATTTGACTTTTTATCGCCACTGCAATAAAACTCAAATAAAATGTAGGAAATGTTCTCTCGATGATCCTCAATGTTTTCGGCTTAGAGAGGGGGAGAGAGCAGGGGAAGTCTTCTTCTATCGGTCACCACACACATGACATGAGGCTCTCTACGGGTCTCTATCGCCACCTGCTGGACAACAATGCTAAGTGATTTCTCTTCTCACTCAAACTGCTTTATTTTTTTACAAGTAACATAGATACAGAATTGAAAAAAACGTTTAATACCAGTTAATATTCCTAATTTGTGAATTCCAGAAGGATTTTTCTTTGGGTGTAATTCTACTTTAGTTCTTCAGTTTTTTCTAATAACTTTATTTGTGCATTTAATGTTAGTAATGTTAAATCCTCGATGTGTTCATTGGTGAAGGCTTGATGTTTATATTATACGTATAGGAATCATATTTCTTACAGGAATATATCCTTTGGGTTTAACAGGAAAATTTTCCCAAAAGATGCTCTCATATATATATATATATATATATATATATATATATATATATGGCACACCTTCAGCTTCAGTTAAAACTCTTCCTAAGATGGAGGTTACTTTGATGCCACAGATTACATATTGATTTGTTTTTAAATATAAAGGTATAAAATTTTGTCTTAGAATTTTGTCATCTGTGATATTAATATCCAAATATTTAACATGCTGTTCAACAGCTATATCAAAAATAGCTGTTTCTGTACTCTTATGCAAGTATAAGATTTCACTTTAAATGTCAATATAAGGCCAGATGCAATGGAAAACTTATTGCATTTCCTGTCAAAATGTAATTTAATTGAAGTACTATCACAGGATGTTAGGGTGGGAAGATGTGTTTATGGGACAATGAGGCTCCAACTTTTCCTGGTGTATTAGACTTTAGGTCAAACTCAGGTGGTAGATTTCAGGAGTCAGTCAGTCGACATTAATGAGGAGGAGAAAATGTGTAGTCTTACAAATACCTGGGTGGTCTCTTAACCCAGACATAGCATACAGAAACAGTGGGAGTTGCCCTTCCTTCCTCAGGCTTCCAAGTCCTTCACCTTCTCCAGATGTTTAACCACCCTGTCTGCAAGTATGCTTATGTGCTGCTGGGAGATTCAACACACTAAGACTGCCAAACTGGGTGGGGACTGAGGTTCATGGCATCCTTTGTCTCCATGTCTTTTTAGACCAACACAGTGACTGCTAACATTTCCCTCAAAGGTTTTTCCTTCAGTTTATTTCATAACAGGGAACTATTTCTTAAATTTGTCAAATTTTCTAATTTAATAATTTGAATATCTTATCTTACTGTAAATACACTGCCTGGCCTAAAACTTATTAGATTTAACTAAATAAGTACGAGTCAAGTTATTTAACCCCAACCGATGCTGAAAGTAGCTTCTCATTCCTTAAGATCTATTAAAGAGTTTGATCATCATATGAAAAAACTTTTTTTCCAGGAAGAAATGTGGTGGAAAAGCATTGTGAATGACAACTCATAACAATGACAAACATTTTCATATGAACATTGGCTTCAGTTTGCCAAAAAGCATAAAGACTGAGTTCTGGAGTAATATTCAAATTTGTAAGCTGCTGGACAATCTGAATTTAATCCATCTCAGGAATGTTTAATCCAACAATTAAGGTAGTTCTAAAAGCAAAAGGGGTTCCAACCCAGTACTAAAGTGGAACAGACAAAAATGGACCCAACTGTATGTTAACAAGTTATAAACTTGCATGAAATAATCATCACGACAGCAGTTTGGATGCTTTATTTCTTGTATGTATGCATACTGCTGTAAAGTAGCAAGAACTAAAGGCAAACTAGAAAGGGCTACAAAATACAACACACGGACCAATACATTTACAAAACATTCAAAATGTTACAAAATGGGCTGTATTGGTCCTTCTATTGTTCTTCAATTTGGATCTTTATACAAATTGTCAAGTTACGATGTTACCATCACTGCACAATTTTACAAGTGCCAGGGAGAGACCCCCAGGGCCAGTTTCATGTGGACAAACCATGAGCAACCCTTCTGCACCAACACACGAGGAGCAGACCCCCACCACACTGGCAAGACTAACTTTCAGTCCAACTCAGGAAACAAAGTAATCAAATCAAAGTAGCCAGCAATTTTTCTTCTTCAATTATTTATCATTCAGCCGCTGAAACCAAGAGAAGTCAGAAAACAGGAGCTGTGTGGGAGCAAAACAACTGAGGACTTTGGTAGTGAGTGTTTGGGTGTTTTTACATGTCAGGATAGGTTTTTATTTGACATGTGCATTGCAATCCTTTGTTTACTTCCCTGCTCTTCTTAACTTTTTTCCACTTAATATTTACATCAAAAGGATCAAAATAAGTATATCAAACAGCATTTACCAATCCATTCTCCGTCTCAATGAAATAAAAAAAACAAACAAAAGAAAAGTAACTCTTCAAATCCATGAGCAGTAGTCCTTCCAGCCACGTTTACAACGACTGCAGTAGCCAGTTTATCCAGTGCCAGGAGTAACGTGGGTGGGGTGTGTGGTGGGGTGGGTCAAGGCCACGGCATCTCTCCCAGCAGCTACGAGCTGGCTGGTTGACCAGGCTAGCTGGCACCGGTGCCCTCCATCACCTGCTGGGCCTGCTTCTGTCCCATGCAGCATTGGGCTACGGACTGGAACAGCCTGGGGACATATCAGAAGATGGAGACACGAACAGAAGCTCAGAACATAATAATGCTTTTGTTCCTGCTAAAAAGCACAACTGACATCAGCCTAAACAAATACATATCGATTGGGACTTAATAAATCACAAAATGGCAAGACTTGTGAAACTTACTTCTCTATCTCAGGGGCACAGTGCACAAAGTCGTGACTCCAGAATTTGAAGGCAGGATTCTTGATCAGCTCGATGAAGGTGATGAGAAGACCCCATGGATGAGGTCTGTTCACAATGAGCCTCTCCAGCAGAACCCTGGAGGAAGAAAACAGCTCGTAAGCAACAGGAGTTATGTTGTCTGAGGGCAACCAGACCTCAGATCAGACTGACTCACCTGGTGATCTGCTCCTGGATGGCCTCAGTGTTGGCCTCAGCAAACAGGTAGAGCATGGTGCAGCTGAAGTAATGAGTGTGGCTGTTAGGATAGCGCAGCTGGTTTGCAATGGCGTTCAGGAACAAATAACGGCCTGGAAAGGCACAAAGGGAGAAACGTGATCAGTGTGCTGAAAATCTTAAATCTGGTTTCAGAGGTTTGGCTCATGACATGCTTTTCTCTTTTAACTTGACAAAACATGAAGCTGGGAACTACATAAACTTCAGACGAGGGCTATTCAAATTGGTCCGACAAGGACTGCAGTTCTGCAAGTTGAGTTGGGTTTGTTGGATCAGGAACACGCTAAAAACCAGCAGGACCGAACTGAATAGACCTTCAATAGATGGTGGATCAGGTCCGACTCCATTTAAATGGATGTTCAAGAGAAAAACCTGCTTATTGCAGACTTATCTAGTAACTTTAAATCAAAGTTAAATACAGTTAAATATTTTGAACACCATTCAGTTTTTCCCACTTTACCTTCAGTGTCTAGGTCCACAGCCAGGTTCTGGAAGATGTCCATGTGAGCAGAGTGGGTGATGGTGCTCATGGAGGGTGTGCTGCCCTTGTTGTGGATGTGAGCGATGGCTTGTGTGCCTACATACAACACCAGTGCATTGATCAGCTGGATGTTGTAGCGGTTTCCTGGCTCATTTGACACCTGAAGGGAAAAAAATAAATCAAAATTTAGATAATTGTCTTTATTTCAACAGCAAGATGGTAATTAAAGGAGATTGATGCGGGTTGTACCTGCAGGTTACTGCGGAGCTCTGACAGGAAAGTGACTGGTGAACGTGTCTTCAGATACGAGTCCAGATCCTTCTTAAACTGGGATGGCATTACGCCTGTGAAGTTGGTAAGGATGCGAGGAGCGATGTTGATCTCACTCAGCATGTCCACCTGCATGAGGGGTATTCATCAAGCACAGATTAATTGCATTATCTGTCAGACACTGATTCCCATGAAGCTGCAGTCACTGTTGCATTTACCTTCAGGTTGGGTGTAAAGGGGTCAGGAAGCCTCATGTTGCGTGGGAAGGCACTGAGGATGAGGTTGCGGAGTTGGATGCAGTTGGGTGGGATAACATCACAGAAGCCATAATGGTAATCACACAGGAACTCTGGGAAATCATGGAGCAGGACCAGCAGCACCCGCAACGTGCCCTAAACAAAACAGAATTACAGAAGCAAATGTAAGTTATAAAATGTTGAATTCATTTACAAAACTATCAGCAATGATGATGCAAGTGGATGGTGTGAGCATAAGCATGATTCATGTAATAAAAGTGTACCTTGTAGAGGATTTGCATAGGTTTGTTGAGCTCTACATTCCTCAGGAAGGGGGCAAGATACTTGAAGAGGTCGATGAGCAGCTGTGCATACATGGGCCAACCCTGAAAACAAAACAATTTGAACAAATTTAGAATTGTCCATCACTAATAAATGGACCTGTTGAATGACGTGGTTATATTTCAGGACACTGTGCTGATCTTAACCTTGTCTTTTTCCTACCTTCTGCTGTGGTGTGTGCGCTAGCATCCTGGCAATAAAGATGCGATGCGAGATAAGCTCCAGCCAGGCATAAACGAATCCGGGTGCTTTGGTAGGTCTCAGAATGTGAAACGTGTTACTGGAGATCAAAGGTTTAAGTTAACTTAAAGTGTAAATGTGATGTTGACAGATATTCATTGTAAACGTCCACAGGCTGAAGGAGATGATGTGATTTCCTACCAGAAGGCAGTGAGTGTCTGGAAGTTAATGGTTTCCAGGACATGTTCGGGGGCATTAAGCTCCAAAAGCAGCATGATGAAAATGCGGTGGTATGGCAGCTGCTGGAACTCTGTCTGACGAACATCATGGTCCTGGATCAGAACACCAACTACAATACCCAGCACCTGGAAAAGTAAGACATAATGAATACAGAAAACTATGCTGAATTTACAGTTTATATATATATTATATCACTTATGCATGTTGGGAGTTTGAGTTCAGAGTTGCTGTACCTTGTTAAGGAGGTTAATTTTCGTCACTGTGTTGGTGGCCTCTCCAGAGTGCTTCACCAGCAAAGCTATAAGCCTCACAAAGGCATCAAGGTTGTGGTAACACTTGGCTCTAATCATTGCTGCACTGGCTGCTGGGTTGTGCTGTTGCTCAGCCTGAGCACGGTAGCTGATCTCCACACACATTTCTGTGCACAGTCGGAAGAACCGTGTGATCAGGTCATCTGTCTTCAGGATACCCTGCTGGTGCATCTGCAGGAGGAATACATAAAAAGCGAGGAAGTTATGAGGAAATGGAGTACATATAACTATGGATCATTTGCAATAGACTCCATGATGAATGCTAACCTGGCCAACAAAGGCAGAGAAAGCTTTGGTGCTGTCCCTTCCAGCAGCAGCTGAGTGATATAGGTTGACCCATTCCCTCAGTAGGTACTCCGCCTTCTCCCTCAGGCCTGGAGGATCGTCATATTCTGATGCTTGTGAAATTCCAGAGTGCATCATGAAGTTAGGTCCGCCATGAGCCCGGTCAATCATGGCTTCGTAGTTGGAGCGAACAACATCCATTAATTGAGGAAGTCTAGGGTTGAGAAAATAAGGCAAGTTGGACCACAAGGAGTTTAACTTCAACAAATAAAGATAAAGTGGGCATTAATGTAAATGTGCCCTTTAATATTTGTTCTATCGATGGAGAAGTGATGTATGTGCAAACGCTGTTGCTTTTTTACCCCTCTGGTGCATTAGCTCTGGAGTGTGCACAAGTTCTCATTAAAGTCTCAATTGTGTGGAAGAGGTCCGCTTCAGTGACATGGCTCACACTGCGTTCGTCCACCAGCAGCAGCTTCACTAACTGCATGGCAAACGCAACTGCCATATAGTGCAATCCATTCTCCATAGACTAGAAGAAAACAAGACAAACAGTTTTACTGCATCTACAGGTTATGAGCAGGATATAGTAAGCTTTTACATATGTTACATTCTAAATAGGATTATCAAAAAAGGAAAAATACTAAATAATATATTGGATATCAAAATAAAGTAAAAGCGGTTACCTGTGCCAGGTGCAGATCATATTGCTGCATATTCACTAGATGGTTCCTTATCAGAAGCTCTACTGCCTCTACATTGTATTTGTATTCATCACGGCATTCAATCAGACACCTACAAACACAACAAGCAAGTTTTTTCCAAGCACAACAGAACAGTGGAACAATCCAGAACACAAGCAGGTGACATTCAAATGTTGCCAGAGTGCAGGATATCAAGGTAAATGTATGGTCTGTAAAAAAAAAAGTCACATTTCTCATGTGCTTTTTCTCACCTGGTAATCTGCTTATTGCACCACTGTGGTCCATAGGCACGCCCGTCCTGCAAGGCTTTAAGCACCAGCAGGTGGCATTCTCTGTAGCGCAGCAGCAAGTCTGCATCAGCCCCGCTAGTAGCATCCAAAAGACCCTCAACAGCCTGTGAGAACAGACAGCAGCTCAGTAATACCAAAATGTGTAGATTTCACCATCACTTGAACTGCTCCTAAAGACTGAATTTAAGAACACTAACTATGTAAGTTTGTGTTTCTGTACAGCTTACATCTAAGTCCTTGAAGAATGCAGCAAATTTACATTTATGGGTGAAATTTTTATGCTCTACCTTCTGCAGGAGGCCAAGTGCAGCAATCCCATCCCTGGAGTTCCTTGCCAATGCCACAGCTTCCAGCAAGCTACGCAAGGCTTGGGTCAGGGGGTTCATAGCAAGAGCGGGAGGGATGGCATGGAGATGCTGCTCAAAGTCTGCCATGCATTTATCATAGATCTGAGCCACGTCATCAGTGGCCCATGCCTGTTGCTAAGAAACAAATTAAATCTGAGGTTAGAGTAGTAACAATTTCATGGGTTTTATCTCTGAAAACTTTCAGTTGTTTTCTTTTCCAACTTCATAAAACACTTGATATTAAGATCAATGATTGTTGCTTTTGCTCAAGTCGGGCACAGATTCCAGAACAAACTAATTATTTTATGCAAAAGATTAGTTTAAAAATGTTATCAGGTTTTGTTTTGGGGGATAAACTCACCTTCATTGGCTGAGCCAAAAAGCCAGTGGGTTGGGAGAGGTCATTGCTTGGTAAGAAACCTGGAATGTTCCTTGCAAACTCTTCATAAACAGCCAGCTGCTTGGGGTCCACTCCTCCCACCTGCCATACAAAGACAAGCATGTTGTTACTGCGGAGGACCGCTCTGAGAAGAAGCAAGGCAAGATCCGTTTCTTTTACATTTTACATCTGCAAAGCTGGGTGCTGCTGTGATCTTACCTTTAGTCTGATCTGTTCTGGCATTCGCTCAGCCTGGTAAGTCAAGACAACAGGATCACAGTATCGCCGTCCCTCTTGACGCGCATGCTTACGTAGCTCAAATTCCTGGAACAAAGAACAAAATAAGAGATTTATCAGTGAACTTTACTTATATCCACATACCCTATAAAATACTTTATAATATCTTCTCTCCCCTTCAAGTCCTAAGTATAGATCATTAAAACTATCTGTCAATGTCTTACTTTTCTTTAAAAAAAGGTTTTTAAAAAAACAAAAAAAAAACAAACACACTAGCTAGCTTGAGAAGCATGTATATCTTGAATTGCTCAGGGGGTTTGTGGAAAAACCTCACCGTTGCCAATCTCTTATCCATTTCAGGACCAGCCTTCTCCACAGCAGTTTTCTGAATGAAGCAGCAAGCTAATTCACAGTTATCTTGAGCAATCCTGGCTGCAGCCTCTTCCATCATTTCCCTTTGCTGTGGGGTTGGTGCCTGAGAGAAGCAAAAGAACATTTTAAAGGGTTGACAGATGCAGGGGATCATAAGAAACTGGACAGGAAAGGTGTGTGAGGAGAGAATTGTGTTGACGCAAACCGCCATGTGGAGTTTAGGTTTACCCTTAGTGCAGCAGCAAAGCTGTTCTTCAGGTTGGAGGCGATGCTCATGAGTAGAGGCTCTCGGCAGGTGATCATGGCCATGCCGGCAGTCAGGTTTCTCATCATGTGGTGGGCTGCCACACGCATGCGTGACTCCTCCGAATCCAAGGCGAAGTCTTTCCTGATGATTTGCTCACATGTCGTCATGGCGATTTTGATAGAGCGATCAACCACGGGGTGCACAAGCTCCTGGACCGCCCGCTCAACTGACTGACGAACACACTGTTTCAGCTGAGGATGAGCCTGCAGAAGTGGGATCTAACCAGACAGAAAGGAGGATGAAAGAGTAGCAAAATAAAGCCTGTGTATTAGATTATGAGATCTTGTGGGCTGGGTGAAAACTTTACTATCTTTACTAAATACCAGCATGATTTAAATTTTATGATAAAAAAAAGAACAAACGGTACCTGGAGACTGAATAAAACATGTGATGTACATATTGGATTTTTTTTTTTTTTTTTTTGGTAATTAAATATTTCCCATGAACACTTACATTGACATTTATATTGATGTGTGGAGCCAGGCCTGCCAGGGCGTACACATTGATGTCATGGTAGCTGAACTGTGGGGTGGGGGGCCCAGTTGTTGTGCAGGTGGTAGTGGTAGCAGCTGGGGTTGAGGGAGGAGCTGCAAATGGAACAAAGTCTCCTGTTGGTCACAAAATGCTAATTGGATTAAAATCTCAAGAAAATCAGATTGACATACAAGAGAAAACAAAGATGAGACATCCAACAGCTTTTTACTCTCATACTTCATAAAGAGAATTCACATGAAACAAAAATCCATGATAACACGATATAACAGTTTGACATGCAATAATTGAACATTCAAAATAAAATTAAAAAAGCAGCAAACATTTCTTTATCTTTAGCTTTATTCTAGTAGTATTATTTAGTTAGCAAGTAACAACCTGTAGTAGAAACGGGGAGCATCTCCTCTGGAGGCTTTGTCTCCTTCTTTGGTGCAGAAAGCTGCTCCTCTAGGTTCTTCAGCTTGTCCTTGTCCTTCAGTAAGCTTCCTGGTTTCAGCTCATTGATGTCCAGAGACAGGTTCTTGCACAAAACTTCAATCTCAAACTTCAAGTTCAACTGTAGCAAACAAGACCAGAAGGTAAATCAGTTCACAACTGTCTATTCATATAAACATTTTGTTTGGAGAACAAACGAAACATTTAGTTTGTCACTTTAAAAAGTCACAGAAATACAAATGTCAGAACACAATCCATTCAATTTAACACAATATTAAACTATCATAAAGCCAAACTTGAAGAAAGAGTGATGAGTTATATAACGCTTCACAATTTCATCTATCAAAAGTTTGAGTTTTGAAATAGCAATGATAGAGTAATCTATTACCTTCAGATCATGTTCTTGATGCAACTCAGCCAGAACATTCATGATGGCCATGGTCCAAGGATTCTGAGGTCTGAAAACCTACACCAGCAAAACAATCATACATTTTTTATTGTTTTTTTTCCTCTGTTGCTTAGCAAGTTTCACATCAATATCCTTCAAATCTGTGGCCGTGTTCCCCACCATGCTGCGGAGACTGGACTCCAAAACTTTGGCCACAAAGGGAACAACATAGAGGAGTTCCTGCTGGCCTTTCACGTAGGCTTCGAGTAACAGAGATTTCAGTTCCAAATCCTGGGAAAAGAAGAAAATGTGCTTAGTTACATAAAGCAAAAAGGCCAACAGCAAGAGAAAGAGCTAACTGGAAAAAAACTCTTACAGTGTAAAGAATGGGTTTATTTTTGGCCAGTGTAATCATGCCCAGCCAGTGGCCCAGGTTCTTCAGCAGGGAGCGATCAGAGAAATTAGCAGCTGCCTTGTCTGAGGTCAGAAGCACCTGGAAGCAAAAGGTTTAGAGCAACTGTGATATCTAAGGATGTGTACACGATCAGATTTTAAACTGCTCGTTGTCTCATGTGTGGTATGAAAAAAAAAAATCAAGATTTGTGATGAACGGTTACAATTTTACTCTCAAAAAGCCCAATTATCTATGGATTCAAAGCAGTACCTTGATATTCCTGTAGGTTTCATTGAGAACCATCTTGACAAAATCCGGGTTCTTGAGGGTGTCCAGGAAGTTAGAATAGAGACTGTGGAAGTTTGGTTCAATGCTGACACGCTTCATCACCAGATACTGAGACACCCACGGCATAAACTCTTCTTTCACCGTCTCCTTCAACTCCTCAACCTGGAAAAGCCAAATGCTTGTTTAAAAAATATATATATAAAAAATATGATATGCCTTTTATAATGTATAACATTCTTCTTACTTTCTGCGTCATGTTGGACTGAGAAAGGTTATTGAAGATAAAAGCTATCTTCTCCTGGACGTTCTCTGGAGGCTCTACGATCCTTTCCGTTTGGTCAGTGGCCACAAGCAGCGTGTCGATGTTGGTAGTGTTTATAGAAGGCTGCAATTGTGTACATGGCTTATTACACAGACAGTTTTAAAAACACTGATAAGAAATACGAGTTCAAGTCATTAAGTCAAACCTACAGGCATATCCTTCTTAAAACTGCTGGGTGTTGGTCTGGTGATGGTGGTGGTCTTTGCTGCTGTGGTTGTAGTCGTAGTGGTGGTGACTAGGGTGCTGGACTGGCCCAACTGGGGGGCTTTGAGGCCAGCTGTCTGCTGTGACTGGGCTTGAACTTGTGCTAGCGCCAGGCTGCCAGGTGTGGTGATGGATCCCTGCATCTTCACCGGAGGGTCCCGTGACTGTTGGCCGTACTCGATATACTGCACACACAGGATATTTCAAGAGGCAGAGCAGGAGATTTACTCTATCTGAAGGGGGAGGTGCCCTCTCTGTAATCAGAGATGCAAAACGGGACAAACATTAAAACAAAGATAAATTAAGGAAACCTGATTACCTCTTGTAAATGGTGGGGAAATTGCAAGAAATGAGCAATTGAGGCCAGATGTTGGCAATATTGCGGGTAGTCCTTAAGTCTAGAAATACAAAATTATATAAGCTTAACACAGACCTTAAAAATATATACTTTTTTCCTCCTTAAAAGAAAAACAAATACCTGTTTTTGAACCTATCTAGTGCAGCAATTCCAAAGTAATACATTTTAGATCCATATGGCTTCCTTAAGGCTTCCAGAACATAGCGGAGGGCCAGGCCCAGCGCCATGTAGGTTACCAGGCCCTTCTCAATAATGCCACCAAACAGGCAGGCAGTGATGTGCAGCTCCTTGTCTGGGTACTGAGGGAAGAATCGGTATTCCTCAAACAAGTTCCGAAGCATGCAGTTGAACACCTCGCGTTCCCGCTTGATGGTGGAGTCCTTGAACCTCTGAAGCATCTCCAACACCTTGAAGGAGGCAATGTTCTTGTAAACTCCATCCAAATTAACAAGAGTTAATACAAGACTCAGACTTTGTTTCAACTTACTTCATCCACAGACATAGTGGGGTGAGGTGGGTGGTTGTAGATGCGCTGGAAGTAACTGTTTGCTTCATCGTCTATCTCTTTACTAAAGTGCTGGTTTGCTTCAGGCCACACCTGAGAGAGATCAGCTGGGAAAGTGGAAGAAGAATAATTTGGCAATGTTTGAGCTAAATGCTGGCAAGGCATAATTAAAAAAAGCAGGGTACATCAAGAGATATATTAGGCATCAAAAAGTTGTCATGATAGATTCTAAAAATGCTTCTCCCATTTTTAATCAGGTTTCACTGGATTTCACAGGATAAAAAAAATAAAGCAGATTTCTGCTGAATGTATTTACAAAGATTATAGGTGATAACCTGATTTGAGTGCTTGCCATTACGTGGACATAAATCACATGATAAAATTGCTCATATCAGACCTCTTTTTGATACCTGAAAAGTAAAAATTAAATAAAATATAAGTGGGGCTGTCAGCATAAGCAGACAAGGAATGGAAGACTGATCTGTATTTCCTCTGACTGAAGAAGTTGCAAAGCAAGAAAAGAAAGAAAATCTAACTATTCAAGCTGAGTTGAACAGTTCTTATTACTGAATGAGCTTAAAAGTGTACAGATGCAGCACAACGAAGTGCATTAGAATTAAATGGTCAAATCACAGTAACAATCATCATGGTTGCAGAGGAAATACAGTGCAGAGCGGGGCTCTCAGTCACACCACTACCAACCACCACTTACAGGCCTTCATCTTACTCTGCTGAAAGGTCGGTGGGTTCAAGCCTGGCGTGCTCATCTTCCTGGTGCCAAAAGGATCTGTGCTAACTGATGGCATTCCCAGACTGGCACCAATGCTAGAACCAATACCGGAGCCCAAAGAACCTGAAGAAACACAAAACTCTAGTTATTTCTGTACATCCCAGCTAAACTAGGGAGGAAATGGTATTTTTCCATGTTAGTGTGGATACCTTGATTAAAATATCTTTACCTTTTCACTTATAACTAACATCAACTTTGTGCATCTAACTAATCCTTTCACCTTACCTTCACACTGAGAGCACATAAACGGCCCCGATATGGACACTAGGAGGAGGTCCTGACTTATTGTGAACATGTTTGTGATGAAATAGGAATAAAATGAAATAGCATAGTACCAGAGTCCATACCAGGAAGCTGCGAGCTCAGACTGCCAATACCCCCAAATGGTGTGCTAGGATTAGGGTTGGAGAGTGGAGGGAAGGCTTTGGCTGGGGACTGGGGATTACTGAAAGCTGAACTCAGTGAGGGTGGGAAGCCCTGCATGCTCTGAGTGTGGGAGGTAGCCGTGCTCCCCAGGTTCAAGGAGCCCATACCAGTCAGAGGGTCCATCTGGAAAAAGCCAGAAGGAAGTGATTTTAGAACGTCTAGTTTGGAACAGAGATTTTTATGATAATCTGAATACATCATTAGCTGACATATATACACTTAATACACGCACACATTTTTTATATTATATTATATATATATATATATATATATATATATATATATTATATGTACCTGTACAGGCG
>JBAMHX010000011.1:6219783-6239357 GCA_037177515.1 Pseudomugil tenellus
TATATATATATATATATATATATATTATATGTACCTGTACAGGCGAGATAGCATCCAGGCTGCTTGTGCTTGGAGCGCGTCCTTTCGGCATGACCCCCGGCGGTGGCTGCCGAGGTTTATTCATTACATTGCTGCAGTTGGCAACCATGGTAAGGATAGTCTCCGACAACTCCTGGGATACACTCCTGAGAAGGAGAAGGGAAACCATTCAAAAACCCTATGCGGCTTTTAACTATTTTATACTATGTGTTTAAGTCAGAAAACCACATCATCCTGGTTAAAAAAAACAAAACAAAACGCGGAAGTTGGGATTTTCTCTGTTAAATATTGCATTATTTCATGTTTAAATTAGGTAAAAAACAAAACAAAAACAATACTAGTATAAGAACAGCACTCACATTTCCACCCATAATGTGCAAAGACCTAACCTACGCAGCAGAGAGTAATAAACTTCCAATGTCTCTTCTGTGTGCGGGAACCTTATTGTACATGTTCTCTTTTCCTTTCAAAGATGTCCTCATTGTTGCCAATTCCAAAATTAGTTTTGAAAAAAGTGCAACATTGCTATGTATGGATACATTACTCACAAAAAGTTCCAAATATGCAACTTTTGGATAAAACCTACAAAAAAAGGTTGAAATCTGGAACCTAAACATTTAGTGGTTGATTCATGATTCCAACTTTTCTTTGGGTTTTTTTTTTTCCAGATTAATCAGAACAACACTTACTTAAAACACTGAAAAGTTGTACATGTGCATTCAAAGGTTTAGAGAATGTCAAATCAAGTTCATCTTTAAAATGTTTTAGTGTATCTTAGGTAATTTTTTTTTCATCATACAAATCCCTAACTTTTAGCGTGTTGCATTAACATCATTGTGAATAAATGTGGCAACATTCAGTGAATCCCTGTGGCCAAAAAAGCAAGATGGGCTTGAGCACACATTTCCTTTCCATATCCAAATTTAACCTTTAAATTGTGCTCACATTTTTCTGGTTGCTTCAAGTTATTTTAAATACTTGACAAATACATATTTAAAAAATTAAAATAACAGTTAAAAAGGCTTGTGATGCCACATGTGACACTGAGTTAAAGCTCAACATCTCTGAACAACTCATACAATTCTGCTATATGACTTTTAGTCCCCATCAGCCAGCTATACTGGAGACAAAGTTATTTAGCTTCTTACCCAGCACAGGACTGCAAACAGGCAAGCATGGTGGCTAAAGTCTCTGGAGGAAGCTGGGCACTTTTGGGCTGGTCCTTGTCAGGAGCCAGACCCCCCATAATGGATGGGCAGCGTCTCTTGAGGAATGTCACGCATGCCTGTATGAAAGGTTCCTAGCAACGACACAAAAGGAAATGTTCAGTATTTTCTCAGGGAAATGTGATTTAAGTAAAATAGGCATAAACATCTATAATATCTAACCTAAGTTTAATCTACACACTTACCCCATGCTCTCTGATTTTGTCAGTCAGCCATTTATCAAGTTTGAGGTATTCACGGCGAGAGGCAAGTGCAGCAAGGTCAATAACAAAGGCATACGGAGTAGCATTCAGCAGCATTGACAGAGACTGGGGTAAGGGAGAAAAAAATATCACTGATCTATCATAAAAATATTAAGATTAGACAGATTCAGTAACTTGATTTGAATAGTTTTTCCATTTTCCAATACTTAGTACCCATTTAATCATTCTGACTGTGCGGTATATGCAGTAGAAGGTACAAACTATATATACGTGGCCTATGTTAGACATTTGCACTCTCCCATTATCTTATCGGTTACTTGAACACACCTGCCTCAAAGTGGCTGCAAGCACAGAGACAGGTGAGTGGGAGGAGTTAGTTTAAAAACAAAAAAAAAACGTGGTACATCTGCGATTTGGACTTTGTTTGGGTCACATGTTGAACAGAAAATAATACTTTGAAAGATGTGATGGCAACCCTAATAAGAGCAATTACCATTTCAAGACTGAGCATGTGCAAAGAAACTTCGTCTGGCTCACACACTGGCTTGGCCAAAAAAGGACACTAAAGTTCCCATGCTACCTAACAGCAGCGTTTCATTAACCAAGCTTTTTCAACAACTTTAGCTTATAAACAGAAGAGTAACAATACAGTGACATAGTAAGTGCTACCACAACATACTTATGCAAGGATGTAGTGTGGTCTCTATGTTAGTGTTTTGCATTCACTGAGTAACTAAGTATTTCTTATAAACTATATGGCTCAATTACACTTTTACATAAGAACAAAAAACTGTTCGATGTATCTGAAGTAGTTTTACTTAAAATATCTATTCTATTTTGTGTTCCTAAAAATATAGAAAATTTGGTGTTTGGCCATTTTTGCACCATTTTGGATTACAGAACCATTTTACAGTTTTACTAGTATGTTTTATAAAAACCTGAAGTATTGATTATAATATCCAGTTTGATTTTATACTATAAAAAATGTTAATTCATTGTATTTGCACTATTCTGCACCATAAAATGAGTTCATATATGAATATTGTTTTCTGCACAATAAATGCTCCAGAAATTACATTAGATCAGAGCTAGGTAACTCTGGTCCTCGAGTGCCACAGTTTCCCTGCACTCACACCTGACACCTATCACTTTGGCTACACATAACCGGGTTTTATTTAAAAAATAAATAAATAAATAAAAAATAACTAATATATTTCTCTCTGATTTGGCCTGTCATTTACACAGAATGCAGATTTATATCATTAAAAATTATTCTTTTAAAAACCTCTGACAAAAATGGAGATTTCTGAAACCTCCGTTTACACATCTGAATGTGGAAATATATGACCGGGGTTTTTAATGTGGAAACATGACTGTCTGCGACAAAAATACTATGACGTCACATGCACAACGACCTTTGTTTTCCACAACATTTATGTCGTCGAAACTCTTATCTATATCAATTGTCCAGGCGCATTGTGTTTGTTTCTACAAGCACAAATACTACTGCACATAGATCTCCTCCCGGAGAAATTGCATGAAAATGTCCACGTCACAGTCCTTGCTCTTGTTATGTCCTTTGTCCTTACAAAGAAGGGCAGTTTACTATCATGCAATCACCATTCAATGTTGTACACAAAAGTTGCCTGCACACTGTACTACTTAGCAGACATGGTAGATTAAAAAAAAAAAGATTGATATACTTATGAATGTGCAGTTATGCAGATAGGTGTGGATGGATTTTTTTTATTTTTAAATGAGGTGGCATGGAATTTTTTGAACTAGCCAGAGGGGGTAAGATATACGGATTTACAAAAACCAAGCTACGTGTGTACATGGCATTATTTAGAAGACTAATTACTCATTGATTTGAATCAGGTGTGATGCAGTAGGCAAACAACTCTTGATGGACTGTAGCACACGAGGAACAGAGTTGCCTACCCCTGCATTATATTGTTGCTTTATTTTTAATTTTTAACCTTAAAATTTATACCGCAATATATACGGTCACCACGATTGAGTTATACCGCATTAGCCATAGGTCCAATTATGTGTTACTATGGCTTTTTGTAAAGGCTCAGATCAACCACCTGAGTAATTCAAACAAGCCAGTATTTGTTTTCTTTCAACAAACCTTCAAGTCCTGGGCCACATCCAAGATGCGAGACAGCTTAGCCTGGTCGTACTGTTCCCCTCTCATGTACCACTCAGCCATCGAATGCATAATCAACTGACGAATGGAGGGAGACTGTCCCTGTGGGCATAGTGAAAGAACAGGAGATTTAAATATCTAATTATAGTTAAATTAGTTCCTGAGAAAATAAACAACAAAAAACATCCCAAGACAAAAATATCGTTTTGCGCTGAAAAGGAAAAAACCAAACCAACCTGTCCATGCCAGGCATAGTGCAGAATAATGGCAGAGTTGGGGTGGTTGCCCAAAAAGATGGGCATCAGGGTAGAGATTAGCTCATGACGCAGTGTGTGCCAGGAGGTGGAGATCTGCAGTAGTGCCAACACTAACATGTCTGGGCAATGCTTGATAGGGAAGCTGAAGAGCTGCTTCACCTGTTCATACTGCCCAACCTCAGAAAGCCTAAGAAGACTCTCCACCAGGTCTAGACTTTTCCTGCAAAGAGATCAAGAGACTGTTGATTAAATAACATAACAAGGTTTCCTTCCATGAGGTGTTTAGGGGGAAAAAATGCTACAGCCTTCATACCATGTGGCAATTTCCCTGTTGTCGTCCTCTGGTGGGGCCTTTAGGATATCAATAGCCACTGTGTGACAAGGGTAGTCTGCAAAGCAGAAGACTTCTGGGTTCATCAGGGAGTGCTGAATGAAAGACAACTGCAAAAAGAAAGTTCAGGTCAATACTGAGCTCCATACATGCACTGCAGCAGCCTACACTACAGACTCATAACAAATGTAAAGGGGTTTTCCAAAAGCAATAGTAAGTGGGCAGTTTCCAATGTCCCCATTTTGGCAGCATCACATTTGTCGTTGCTAACGTAAAATACAAAAAAGGTTCTAAGGAGCTGTAAGCATGGCGGTGAATGATTGATGTTTATCTAACTCCAAGCTGTCTTTAGCAGCTTGGAGTTAGATAAACATGCCCCTAATTATGCTTAATTCTATAATTAAATAACATCTAAAAACAGACGAGTTACAAAAAATGCATTTCTATAACAGCTTTCATGAAGGTAAAATTTGACTTATTACACCTAAAATGATTTTTTTGTACCAGGCTGTAAACATACTTCTGGTGTGAAGTTGGCCTTTTTAGTATGAGAGTCTATGGGCAATTGCTCTGTTTTGAAGCCCTTACTGGATAAGGGGTGAACTGCAATTTTCGGCACATCTACATTAGTTTCACTTTTGTCCAGCTAGTGTAGACCAAGGTTGCAGCTTGGTATACACTACGGGCGGGTCCTCGAGAACCAGAATCCTGCAAGTAATTCATTCAGTTGAATCTGGTGAGTTGAGCAGGGAAACATCAAAAACTTTCAGGACGAGGACCAAGTTTTCCCACCCCTGGTTTACACAGATATTTGACATTACACTTAACAGCTGGAGGAAATTGGACTTAAATAACAGTACAGTGTTTTTTTTTTACCTGTCCCTCAGCATGTTTCCATGGTCGATAAATGAGATCAACAGGGAACACCTCCATGCCAAGCCCTCTCTGGATACCATACACCACTATGTGCAAGCCTTTACTGTCCCGGATTATAAAACCTGGGTGGTCCAGTTCATATGTCACTTCTTTGAAGTTCAGGTTGGGATTCTGGATTGCAAGTACACATACACAAAAACAAAATTAAACACTAGGATCTTATGCAAAATGTAGCATCTACTGTGAGATTAATGATAAACCACTTACATAATACCACATACATAACAAGCCTGTTTTCCAAATAAAAATCAGGGACACTGAATAATTTACAAATGTATACTTGGATAATATGCTTATTGTTTTTTTTTAAGACATGTAGATAAAGCTCTCCAAAATACCAGAGAGATTATTTGGTTTGATTACATCACAGTTCATTAAAAATGTGTTTTGTAGTTCTCAACTCAATTGCATCACTTCATAGCCATGTCATCTCAGAGCTTTTTTATTGTTGTAACCGTTTCTTTTGAAAGCAGGAGTTACTCTGTGTTCTGGCGTTGGGAAAACATCCCAAGGTTTAAGCTTGTTCACTCACCACTTCTTTGACAATGTCAATGAGAACTTCAACGTTCCACGTATGTGCCTGTGAACCATCATTTTTGTCCTTCCCATCACTCCAAATCCCACTTCCTGGAGCTGAGATCGACTATGGCCAAAAACACAAAGTTCATGCTTTGATGTGAAGAATCCATGAAGCATTGTGATTAAACCAGCGCATACATATCAAAAAATGAAATCACTGAAAAATTTTGCTAAAAATTCTGAACTTCCTGCCCAAATAATAAAAGGAAAAAGCATCAAACTGCAATTTTTTGGACAAATATTGCAATATAGCATCTTAAAGCCTTCCTTTCGGTGTTCGCTGAGCATCACAGTTTAATATGAGATGGAGGATAATCACCCAAGATGACATCTTAATATGAACCGCTTTATATGCCAACAAGGACAAAGTTGAGATCCGACCAACTACAACAACTAACCTGGACCCAATACAATAAATACAGTAAGATACAGATGCATTTTATGTAGACTTGATTATCTTTACAGTTTCACAAATTAAAGCTTTCAAAAACACATTCAGCCTTGGATGTTATTGTAGTGCTAAGCTACATTATATGCTCTAATGAAAAAGGAAGGAGAGTGTTTTTCGATGGAACTTTTTAAAAATCGAAAATTTTTCCTTTCATCACACCACACATTTATCAAGCTAAAATATGCTTATCGAATCATGCAGCTCTAAATTCCAACATTTGAAATTGTGATTTAGGTCAAATTATTTGATCATTTAGTTGTACCCAACTTGTAATCTCCACCTCTATCCAAAACCACACTACTAAACTACATCAAACCACAAAATCCAACAGGACATCAGTTTTAACTGACTCTTCATTCTTAGTGGTAAGATTTTGTGGAAGGTCAAAATCTATCATTTAAAGTGTTTTATTTGTTCAGCATGCAAATCAAAATAAAAAACAAAAACAAAATCTATCCTCATACTTTTGCAAGCACAGAGACAAGTGTTTTACCTGAAGTGAGATGCCATCGGTGAGGCCGGAGTGGGTTCGAGCCATCATTCCCAGGACTCTGGCTACCTGGCTGGCTGTCACCTCTCTCACCCCATACTGGAGAATTATGTTTCTGCACTCATCCAGACTGTACAGAAACAACACAAAAGGTCAAGAGGGACATTAAGTCTATTATTAAAGAAAATAAATGCATACATATTTTTTAGTTATGGCCAATAAGTGAGCTCTACATACAGCATTTACATTTTCAGTTACAGAACAGTAGTAGGTAGTCTGAAACATAAAAGGCACCTTCTTAAACTAATCAGTACAATTCACTGGTCTTAAATCACTACAGGCAAGTAAAACTATACATAGAAATCTCTCTACTGTTAGTTCAGTGTTAAAAATTCACCTAGCACAGAAGCCATAGCCAACTTCTTGAATGAAGTCTGCGAGAGAACTCTCCATGATGGTTTTATCTAATTCCCCCGAGTCTGGAAGGATCCTGTCCGTGAGAATGTCCCGTTTTTCAGGGTACAACAGTGGTGCGAGCACCACAGGGCAGCGCTCCTGGGGAAAATCTGAAACCAGCACACACACAAACGTGCCACAGTGCATTTAGCTACATGGAGCTGGATTTTCTTAAAAGCCCATGCATAAGAACAATGGTTTTGTTATTATTCATGAGAAGATCATTTTTAAATAATTTATACCTCGGCAAAGTGTCTTGAGGAAGGCGTCAATCTGCTCCTGCCCTACCCCACTGGCTCCTTTCTGACCAAACAGTAGATGGGAGAGCAGCAGGTGCAACACCTCTATAGCAATGTCCTGGAAGCCACCTTCTTGGTTTCCTCCAATATCTGCGTCAACGTATGACCGCAAGAGATCTGGAAGCTTCTGCTTGATGAACTGTGCAGCTGAAACAGGCAAAAAGCAGCACAGAAACACTCATGAAAATGTGATATACATGAGTAATATACGTAAACTATGTCATTTCCTGCATCACAATTTAGTGGAAACTGTTTTTTCACAATTATGGATGTCCCAATTACTTATTTTTAGGACCCGACCAACATCAACTTTTTGAGGCTGATGCTGATTATGATATTTGATGGAGAAAAAAACAAAAACAAAAAACTTGACAACTGATTTATCGGCCAATTAAATAAAGAAAAAGAAAACTACAGGTCGATTACAGGTCCAACCCCACAGGTCCGGTCTACGCTCCAACCACACCACGTCGCTATGAGTTTTGAAAATTCATATTCTTACATGCACAATGACAAGTGGTCGCCTAGTATATCAGTCCAATAAAAGTTTGTTGTAAAAAAACTATAAAATACATTTAGAAAAATATTTGTGCTAATACAGCAAAAATATTGTAAATCAGACTCAAGAGAACTGCTCAGTCAGGAAGCATTTTAAGTTGATGGAAATTGTTCTTCTTTAATAATGACATGTAGACTTTAAACTCAGAATTTCAGATCATGTTTGTATCGGGGTTAAATACATGCCATGCTCTACTAGATTACTTACCAAAACCACGAAGTTCTGTGTTGCTGGAGTTAAGCAAAGCAAGGCCGAATATCACCTGAAAAATAAATATATTGAATATAGAGGATTATCCTGGTCAAATAAACGAACAGACTTGTGTTCAGTTCATATTTGTAAATGCTCAAATCTGCCATTAATTTTCACTTCTCTTATATTTGGTACAGAGATCAGAACCAACTTACCTCTTGGACTTTGCTGAGCTTAAGAACTTTACTCAGTTGAGTAAATAAATGAGCTGATGGCTTTAAACTCTGAAAGACAAATCCAGTCAAATATTTTAGTATACATGAGAAATGCAAAGCCGTATATTTTAAGCACAGAATTAGTGCTTCTCCAGTAATTACCCATGCTTAGTAGGTTCAAACAAGAATTATTCTTTACATTTCACCATGCTCAGTGAATCTTAGAAAAACATTTGTCCTTCACCCATTTCCCTTTTCAGTCTGATGTACTTTTGACAATAAGTTAAGTTACTGAAAATACAATAAAATCACACCGAAATATATAAGAGTAACAAAAATTGATGATGGCTCAACACAGAATCCACACAACAGGATGAGGCCAACAGAGCTGTATCTGGCAGCAGCAATAAGCACACGAGGCTGCAAAGCTTTGGACCACCAAGCCAGTATTGTCAAACTGGGTAGAAGACACTGATTTGTTGGTATATACTGTAAACTGAATGAGTTAATGTTTGAGCTCCAAGATGTGACTGATATTTTAGCATCTGCCTCTTACCTTCTGGTAGTGCAGGGGATTGTCAATGGCGTAACACAGAGTAGAGATAAAGTTTGGCTTTGATATCAGCGACACACACTCTTGGATCAGAAACTGTGTCTTGGGCAAGTTGAAAAGAAAAAGGATACAGAAAAGAGGAATAAAGTACAGAGAGGAGAAGCAGGTGAAGCACAGGATAAGACCAAAATCAATATAAAACAACAGCTGACAAATTAATCCTGAAGAGGAGGAGCCTGCTTTCCGTTTAGAGAAAGCCATAAGCACCTAGTGACTTAAGGGGACAGTTTGTGCTCCATATCAAACCTAAATTATCTTTCACACAGAACTTGCTTTCACGTTTTCAAACAAAAAGTCTTTAGAAACAAGACAATTAGTCCGTAAGCTGGAAGAGTATACAACAATGTAGGCTGGACAAAGTCAGGCTTTATTTGCTTTAGCTGGCTCTACAGAACTGACAGAAAATATCACAAAATGCAGGACCTTAAAATTTAAGCAGTGATTACCTGGTGAAAGTCCTTGCCACTGCTTTTACCATCGCCACTGAAATCCACATGGGAGAAGAGACAGCGAAGTAGATGTCTGTCTGCCTCAGGACCGTGACGACTTACAATCTGCAAACACATAAAATGTAGACATGAGATTTCAGATCACACCAACTTAATAAAACACTTTAAAGACACCACAGCAGAAAAAAATGGTTCTCATTATTTAATATTATAAATATAAGTAACTAAAGAGTAACTGGATAAAAACAGTCAATTAAAGAACATCCAATTTAGGAAAAAATGTTTCCCAGCTGTCCAATCTGTTCTTCATAGTGAGACATTTCTGAGATCTCTTTACTACAGACATAGTGCTGTGCAAACCCCAAAGCTCATCTTGGGATTTTTGTATAGCTAACATGCAGGCAAATATATCGACGTATATTTTATAAAAAAAATTTACATCCATTTCTTTAAAGCACTTACATTCTTCCTATCGCTATTTGTTTGTTCTTTATGTTCCCACGTAAGGGATTTTATTAAAGCGTAAGAAAATTATTTACATGTTATTTGGTTTCTTTTGTTTGAAACAGTCACTTAAAAACAGTTTTTTTCCTGTTGTATAGTACAATTAGACCCATTTCTATTTTCAGTTCCTCACTATTTCCAACGCACATGTCAACCACACAATATTGGCAAAATTATGTGATCATCATGATGGACACCTAATGTGTTAAATAGAAAGAAGTTTAGAAATTTAGAAGTTTAGAAATAGAAAGAAGTTAAGAAATTAAACCTTTATTGGGAGAATAACCACTTTTTTACACAACATTGGACATATAAAAAGCTTCTACATGCTAGAATGAAATCACAGAACAGCACTGAGTTCACCACAACCCCCCATTAAAGATGAAGCTGCATCCCAGGTACTTCAGTGGATCGATCTTCAGCATAACTTTCTGAAAAACTTTTAGTTAAATTATCTGTTATAACACCTAATTGTTGGATTGAAAACATATATTTCCAAGTATAACAATGATAAAAGGCTACATCAGTGTTTGCAGGAATTGACTGCTGCAGCAGATGCTGCTTATAGACACACTGATTGTTGTTGTTTACGTTTGGTGAATCCCGCTGGCGGCAAAAGATATCCGCAATTCTTCATGCTTAAACAACGGAAATTGCTAAGAAGCTAAAATCAAGTTGCTTAAATGCAAAAGAAAAACATCTTGAACATTTATTGAATCGGGATCGTGAAAGATATGAACAGAACATGTATGTGCGTGGTGTTTCGTTGCCTGAGCTGTTTGAAATTGACGAAAAGCAGTGAGACAATAGCATGTCAAAGTGGCCACCTGTACAGTTTGGCGACATTTGGAACGATTTAAGCCGAAACCGAAGCCTTGAAAGCTTATAGATCACTGGATGGATATTTTTTTTGTTTGTAAGCATGTTCATGAAGTTTTATATTACAGTGTAAATGCCTCACTATGCTTCCTACACAGTTACGATCTTCCGTCTGCATCTCTTAAGTCATTGTTAAATGAGGCTGAAAGGTGCTGACGGCCAGCAGATGTGTTGGATTGCTGCGCGTCCGCAACACACACGTTGGACACAGAGATTGTCGTCTAATTTTCCAGCTTTGACGGAGGTCTAACAGATATTTATTGTCGGGGTTTATTGTTTATCAAAGCCACGATGCCCTGCAGAGCAACTCAATTCAGCGGTGTGCACTGCGCACCAAAAGGAATGACAGCTGACAACGACACGCGCAAAGTTTTTAAGGTTGAAATATAAGAATTATTGATTTGCGCAGGACACATGACAAATTATGCTTAGACCTTCAAAATATTCAAAAAAGATAAATAAAATCTCAAGTTAATAGATTAACTTGTTACCCTCCACATCTGGCAAAAATCAGATGTGTCCACTGCTTATACTCAAACAGATGTTTAGAGTAAAGACGAACGTTCATGGCATAATCTTTGTATTCAAGCTGTAAATAAAAAAAAATCTAAAAATAGATGATGCTTCGTATTATTTGTATTATTTTATATTTTATCGTATTATTTTTATTTTATTTCTGTCGCCAGCCTGAAACTAGGTCAATGAGCAGATAAATGTGATATCACTTGTCAATAAGTCTATATGCACACAGGAGGTTTGTAACTGACCAGTCTGTAGTTTGCCGTGTTGCTGTAAAAACAAATCTTCTAAAGGACTTTTTAAGAATAAATGTATTTTATGACTATGATGGACTGGCGACCTGTTCAGGGTGTATCACGCCTGTCACCCAATGAATGCTGGGATAGGCTCCAGCTACCCGTGACCCTGAATTGAATGAATGAATGTATTTGATGTTGCAGAAACTACTTACATGCTGTATTTCTTGCTGGCTGGCTCGGTAGTTTTTCTTTGTTAAATTGTCCACCAGATAGCTGATTTGAGACAAAGCCAGCGAGAGCGAGTCAAGATTCATTGCTGGTTGGGGCGGAAGCAGGCGGCCGAGCACGGCGCAAAATCACCATTATTCCCCTTTAGTCACTTCAGTGATAGGTTACTTCTGCTCCCCCCCCCCAAAGGTGTGACAAGTGTTGGCTTCCAACTGCTTGCTCCGATCAGTGGCACCCGTGCTAAGTACAGCTTTTCAAATTAAAATCAAGATCAGCATCTGGAAAGAAAAGAAACATTCAGAAATTATTTCAGACCCAAAAATAGAGATAAGAACACATTTTTATAGCCCCAAAATTGGCAATGCAAGTTAGTTGTGATACAATCATCATACTCTGGTAAAAACACAATACTCAGACTGGCTTTGAGGCCCGTTTGTATGTCTGACCCAAAGAAGCATAAAAATTCACGCATCAAAAGCCCAACGCGTAGCGTGGATATAATTGCGTTTGCAAAGTAAAATGTTACAGCGATGCTGACTTGAACAACTTCTTAATATATGAAGTTACATAAACCTTCGTACTAGTGGACATGACTAGGCCTCAACAATATTCTCACATCCAACACCGAGTCAAAATGTGTTAATCGCTAAAGAACAGAAATAAAGACAGAACTGGAAGATTTTTTAAATAAATCTAAAATGGCAGATAGAATTATTTTTTTAAAAAAAAACAACGCAGAGACAAAGAACAAGCTAACGCGAATTAGCTAACGTTAGCAGCTAAAAACTCGCAGAAAGACTATCAAGCTGGAGTCATGACTTTAGTAAAGTTTACGGTAAATTATATGACCACACGAATTTTTACTCGTAAAAATTTTGTCTCACCAGAGACCATACTCTTGCTATAAGCGCAGCGACCCATCAATGTAAATCTATCTAACGCCACCATGACGCTGATAAACACTGCTAAGTTAGCGTTAGCCAACTGAGCATATTCAGATTTTTCTCAAACTAGCATTAACGATGATATTTGGAATCTCACACAGATACCCCTTTGATTACCAGAAGAATTGGTTTATATCTATACTATATTCATATCTCACTCGACCTGCATCAACTGGTTGTACTCGACATTCAACACTAACGGATGTATAGTACGATCACCTCTCTTCGGGCTAATGCTAATGCTAGTTCGAGAAGCTAAAGTTAGCAACATGAGCCCGTATCAACCAAGTGAGCACGAGACCGAAAGCCCAATTTTCATTGAATCTTTCCAACTTACTGAAATTTATTTGATCATATTAATAAATACTGCCATCTGAAAAGTCACTTTCTGTAATAAGTCTCAGCGTCTTTTGAAAAAAATAAAAACGTTTTTTACTATCAAGATATCTAACGCTAGCATAAACCTTGTTAGTGTTAGCTTCTTTCCTTGGACTACGACTAATCTATGGAATTGCTAGCTTTGTTACAACCGTTGATTATGTTTAAGAAACGCATAAACCTCGTGCATTTTCCAGCGTAGTTTTCCATATCCACATGATTAGAACAGTTATGGAAAACAACCTACACTGTATCAAAAACTTTGTTACAGCAAGCAACTGTTACTTTATCGATAACATTATGACAGCAGCTTCTCAGCAAATAGACCGCCCCTACATTGTTGGTCAACGGCAATGGTCCGAATGAAAACAGCTGATTGTTTTCTATAAGCTAGTGGACTATATACGTTATGTATTTTAAAGTCTTACCCTGCTTCTGATTACTGAATTCAGATCTTCATCCCTACTAGTTTTCCAAAACAAACTTGACGAAATGGAAGGGTAGCAATGCTCCTATTCAGTTTGATTTTCGAAAAATGGCGACTGACACAGCCGCGGCGCGCTCACGCTCCGGACGCGAGTTCTTGTCGAGCTCATCGCGCCCCGCGGCAGACACCTAAAAGTTCAACTGGTCGATTATTTCGCTTGACACCAAAACTACCTGTTTCAATCATTTAGTAATCATATTCTCAACATTTAGCTTTTATTTAAATCTTATTTGTGTCCTTATTTGTTTTTCAAAAATAAAAGCAGCATTTTTCAGGTCTTTCTTCTCATATTTCCATATTAAAGCTGACATTCTGAATATTTTTAGGAAGTAAATGTACATTTTGACTTCAACTTCGTAAATGTCCCTCATTTCATGTCCTGTATGGAGCTAGGAATTTTATATGTGTCAATAAGTACAGGTACAAATCAAATCTACTTGTATGGATTTATTCCGTAAATTTAAAAACACAAGCCAGAAAATACAAGAAACTTTTTTAAGTTAGAAGTTTTCTTATACAAGTAAACAATAAAAGCCTGAAAATAAAAATGCCAGTACAAAACATTTTCAGCAAATTTTAAAGCCTAACCCTAACCCCTTCATCCTTAATCAGAAAGACAACAAAAAGCACTACAGCCATTTGTCAGTCTACATAGAACAAAAATTTAACACTTAGCAGAGTAAGTCAATAGTAGACATGTTTTCCATCTCCAGGAATAAAGAAATTGAGTTCCTCGTTGACTTACCTTGAAAAATTGGTATTTTCAAACATGCATAGTGAAATGTAAACTGCTCTGTGTGAGTGATTGCACATTCAAATATATAAACTCTCATTTTAAATGTTTTATTAATCTCAATAACACTGAAGGTCAAGATTTTTCATTGTGTCTATTACCATAAGCAGTGGAAAATATACTATTTGCTGACAGATTTTTATTTTATTTTTTTTACATTTGAGATAAAAAAAAAACCAAAACGTCCAGCCTGGTCCCCATCACACCTCAGCTTACAACTTAGTAAGTTCCATCAGTCTGTTCATTATCATCTTCTGTCCAAAGCGGACATGCAGTGCCCTCTGCTGCCGAGAACTCAGTCCTTTAAATACTGCTTTGTCCTCCATCAGAGCCCGGTCGCGGTCCACAACTTTCTCTTCCGCTGCCCCGTCTCTGTAAGACCTCAGAGTCAACCGAGCGGCCTCATGAATCAGTCGTTTCCATGAAGCCTTTAATTCAGAGAAACCCTCGTTACACAAATCCTGAGAAATCTTCTCATCATCCTCATCATCTTCCTCCCACCCTTCGTTGTCTTTGAACTCTGAGAGCTCGTCTTTAGACATGCACAATATCTGAAAACACAGAAAGAAGTTTATTTAAAATGATGTTGATTAATCAGCAGTTTTGTGTGTGTGTGTGTGTGCTTTGTCACCTTTAGTGCCGAGTGCAGGTCCGAGTCGGTCAGGCAGCCTTGTTTACCAAAGACGAATGCTTCTTTCTCTTCCATTATCTCACAAAGCACCGCCCACCGCTCCTCCATCAGCTGGCGGTCCGAATCTGACTGAACATCTGGGAAGGGGGGAGGAACATATAGACTGTGGAGGATTTCATGATTATGTTCATTTTCAGGTAGAGACATAAAACAAAGTTTATTGTTCCTATTTGTTCACTTTCCTGGTCTCGGATACGCTATTCTGTTCAACACTCAGCCCTATGATTTCTTGTGGTACTAACTTCCATGTTTTCCATGTTTCCTGCTCCAACACACTTGATTCAAGTGAATGAGCCATTGTGCATCACTTGATAGGCTGTTGGTTTATTCAGGTGTGTTGAAGAATGTGTGTGTTGGAAAACAAGGTCACTGTATTTCCAGCAAAAATTCCTTTGGGAACAAATTCGAAGGACAAGTGGGATGCATAGTGGATAAGTGGTTGATGGAAACACAAGTTTGTTAAAAAAAAAAAAAAACAAAAAAACTAAAACTTTACTTCAAAATCTGTTTCTGGGGAAGCATAAGACTGATAATTTACTGACTGATGGACAAACCAGAGCAGCCACCATCAAACCCAGCCTGTGTGGTTGAGCTGCAGCAGGAAGCTTTCCCGAAGAAGAACCACAGGGAAGATTGTTAATCATGGTTGACAAAGTACTAAAAACAAAGGCGGCTGTGTATTTTAGTGCAACAAGCTATCTATGACTGTTAGCGCCGCTATAAACATGGCTCATAATATCTCAGAAGAAAAGCTGCTTTTCAGGAAGTTAAAATCCAAGCAGATAATTAACATTAAAAAGATTAAATGTATATCTGAAAAATGGAAATTTAGCTCAGTTTTCTGTGGACCCATGTCTCATTTATTTTCTTCACATTAATCAGGACTCTCTTCAGGTTTCAACACATCGTGCTACTTGTGCATCACCTTGCAAGGCGGCTTTGTAGAGGTTGATGACAGGGATGTCAGCGGTGTCGTTGCCGTTGCTAGGATACGGTTCAGCAAAGCCGTACATATGAAGAAGCTGCCAGTTGGCCATCTGGCCGTAGGTGTTAAACACCTCCTCGCCTTTGTGAATGCGGCGCACGCAGACCATCTTCAGACTTTCCTAAAACAGATTTCATGTCAAGCAGTCGGTGATAAACACGAGAAACACAGAAAGCAGAGGTGTGTCCTCACCGGTGTAAACTCCAGATTAGCATTGTGACTGGACACATGGTTGAGCATGTCTGCCATGGGAACCATCATTGGTAGGCTGGGAGATTCCTCATCATCATCTTCTTCCTCATCCTGCTCCTCCTGTGGCTCCTGAAAGCTAAGGAGTAACAGAAACGGCTAAAAAGGATGATGGGTGAATTTAAGAGGACAAAACGATGCAGAAAGGTATTTGTTTTGAGCGTGCTAACCTGTACGCCATGACAAATGCCACCAGCTGGGTGTAAAGCTCCAGCGTGTTTGTGTTTGGGTTCCACAGATCAGGATGTCGTCTTATGAAAGGCAGAACAACATCGTTGTACTCTCGCTGGATGTTGGATAGATCTTTGTCCACGGCTTCTGGGATACCAGTTCCACGGAGTAGATCGTCCCGCTCCTCTTTAGACCTAATGGAAGGAAATTAAATGATGAAAACAAATGAAACTCACAAGCTCATGACCAGGACAGGAGGTAAAACCAACCAGAACATGGGATGATCCAGGGCCTTGAAGTCAGACCACAAAGAGAGGTAAGGTTTCCAGTGGGACTGTGAGGACGTGTACTCGTACAGCAGAGCCAGCAGCAGGGGAACCCAGCCTGAGGAGCTCTCCAGAGATGACTTCTCTGTGGAAGAAGATGATGATGGTAATAATGTTTCAAACAATATGATGAAGATGCTGTCGGACATCTTCAATATTCCGGTAACTTCTCTGTGATGATCACCTTTTTCCAACAAGGCAGAAACCTTTGTCGTTCCCTGGTGGAGGAGAGCTGATCTTGGGATGGTGAATAAAACCTCACCTTCCTCTATATTTTCCTTCGCAAGCATCCCATAATCTGCCACTGTTCCCTCTTTACTCACACGCACCTGCAGGCAGAAACATCAGAGATCAACTTAGCTAAATGCAGGAGGTACGCATGAGAACAATTACAACGGTATTGGTACAGATTAATACCAGAACCCCTGAGTAGAGCTGTGTTGAAAAGATTGATTAAATTGATTCTAAAACGATTCTCATATCAATTCCTAAAGATCGATCCATAAGTCCAAAGATCGATTTATTTAATACATTTCCCTTGGTGAACTTTGACCTTTTATTCACGCATGCGTGCTAGAAATGAAAGTAAATGAAAAAGAAAAGTCAGGAGAAGAAAATGTAAAAATTAAGCTTCTGTCAGCAGAGAAGGTGGCAATACAAGTGATACCTGGTGGACATCTGTAGCTACAGGATCCTGCATTAGTGTGACAACACACTACAACTACACTATATACTAAAGCTGCACAATTCCGGGTAGAATGAGAATCACCATTTTTTTTTGCCAAGAATTGAGAACACGATTTTCTCACGATTTTTTCCCAAAGTACGTATTTATTGCACAAATCACCGGCACATCAACTTCGCAACAGCTGACACTAAATATGAAAACAATAAATGTCACTTTTCTCTTCTTTTACCTACACAACCTTTCAATAATTTTCTGCTGTTCATTTGTTGAGAGAAAAAGGCAGCGCTTGTTTTATGCAGATGATGTTCCTGGTCAAAATGCGGTACAATCATGGTCTTTTTTTCTTTTTTTAAAAAAAATAGTTTTCATTTGGAAATGAGATTGCATAAAACTGTGAATTGAGATCACGATTTTTTAACGATTAATTGTGCAGCCCTAATATATACACATATAATTTAACAAAAAAAACAAAGATTTTAATAACACTGAACAAAATCCATATCTTGAATTGAATTGTGAAAATCAATTCTAAATCTTGAGAATCGGATTTGAATTGATTCTTGAAATGTGAATCAATATCCAGCCCTACCCCTGAGCTAGTATTTATTTCACTTAAGTGGCTTTTCACACACACATACACACACACACACACACACAACCGCTTATTCCCCTAAAGAAGTGGTCAGATATGAAGGTGGAGGAAAAAATGTATTGCTGACCACAAGAGGAGCATGTAGCCATGGAGGAAGCTCACTGCGGCTCCCACATATTAGAAGCTGGCAGGGAAATTGATGAATCCACAGATGCGCTGCAGCCAAATGCACCAGGAACACCAGATGATGTTGCTGATGATTTAGGGTTCATTTAGGGACTCCAGCTTATCTACTGTTAAAATATCTTTACAGTGCTGCAGCTGTGGTTGGAGAGGAATTGGGGAGAAATTAAATTCTCTACAGAAAGATGCACACACAGATAAAAGGTGCAAACTGAAGCAAAATGCCTCCACAACCACCACACGACATTAAAAACATCCTCCAGAAACCATTACTGCAACTTATTGCTGCTCAGGACGAAGTTTTCCAAACACTACTTCAGGAATTTCACTTTTCTTTCTTAACTTACAACCTGATTCCTTAAACAAATGGAGTGTATCTGTGGAGACGTAAAATCATACCTTATTACTAAGAACCAGACCAACTCTGTCGCACCACTGGAGAAAGTCCTGCAGAGGCTTCAAGCCATCTATCACCTGCCAGCAGCAGACAGATGACAACAATTATGTTCATATCTTACAATTTACACAGAGAATAGCGGGTCGATGTAGCTTAAAATGCAAACATTTTTTAAAACGGTAGTGATATACTTGTGTTTTGATAAATATGAGCAAACTAACCTTCTGTCGTTTTGGTTCTGTTGCCATCTTTTCAATGTGGGACTTCTGTTCCGAGACGGAAATGCTACTCAGCTAGCTGTTGTAGCTAACATGTGAGGTTAAAATGTTACGGAACGCAAAGAGGGTCAAAAATATACCAACGCGCCGCATCCGCAAAATAGATAACATTTTTTATTCTGAATCCTAATTAATTTTTTAACATTTAAGAGAATTCATCTCATTCACACAGAAAAAAAATGTTTTTTCTAAGAAGGGGAGCGAAAGATACCATTTATTTAACTCAGAAAATCATTTTTATATGCAAGTAAATGTGTTCACCTTCAAGATGAATTAATAATAGATAAATTAAATGACACCGAATGGTTTAGTTCTTATTTGGTTCGTGTTTTATTCTTTTATTTAACATTCAATTCGACATAGGAAACCAAAATATAAATAACCAGGTTGTTATTCATTGTTATTTCTTAAATATGGAATAAACAAGCAAACAAAAGATAAAGTCAGGCTGTTTTTGCACTTTGTATTTGAAGTTAGGATTAGAAGAACTTAAACTAGAAAAACCTACGGAAGCCGAGAGTACGGAAGCCGAGAGCGGTCGTACTTTTCTCATACTTTTTTTTCAGTGGTTTTCTCGTGATAACGGGATAATTTAT
>JBAMHX010000011.1:6263120-6282493 GCA_037177515.1 Pseudomugil tenellus
TATATAAATTGTTTGATAATATTTTACATAGTTCCAGATTAAAACAACATATTACAAAATAAATTAACTTCATTAATGCAAAATAAGTTACTAAATTTTTAATTTATAATCTTTCTTTACAGAAGCAGGGGAGTGAACTTCATTCATTCATTCATTCATTCATTCATTCATTCAGGTTCACAGGGAAACTGGAGTCTATTCCTGCATGGGAAGCACGGAAAGGTGAACTTCAATAAAATAAAAATAATCCTAAAAATTCTAAACTGTAAATTAATCAAACTTTTTTATATAGATGTAGCAACCTTTTTGTATATCTAACATTTATTAAAAATACTACAACTGTAAAAAGAATAAGAGCAAAAACATTATTGTAGTTTAATCCTCAGAAAAAAATAAAATGTTTTTAAACAACTGATGAAGGGTCGCAGAAGCAGCTGACAGGTATCGACAGGCTAAGCGGAACGCAGCTTTGGCTTTGTGGGTCGGTGGGGTGAATATTTCGAAGAGCTCCTAAATCCTACCAACATGCCTTCAGAGGAGGAAGCACAGCTGGGGGCTCTTCAGTCTCTGGGGCCTGCAGTTGTGGATTTCAGGGTTAACTATGTTCAGAAACAATCATGTCTGCTTGTTTTGCAGTGCTTCCTGGGGACCCCAATAGTGGACAACTTCATTTCTATCCTGATAACCTTGATTTTTTGCAACATTTCCTGAAGTTCCTGTGTTCTATAGTTTCTAGTTTCTTTCTATAGTTTCTCTAACAGTCACATAAGTCCCCATAACTAACATGTAAATGAGCCCCAAAAAAGAGAAAATTCTGTCAAATCTCACTTGTTTTATCTGTCAGGAGATTTTATTATCGTCTTGTGCACAGCAGAGGCCTGTACTACGAAGCGTGATTAACTCCATCCAGACCTTTCCACTTTAGATAAATGTGTTTTCACATACGCACATATGCACGCACACAACTTTAACCTACAAGCTCAAAGTTTGTCAGAGTCCTTTGTTGACCTGACAGATCTTATCATCTCAAATGGTTATCATCTGGAATCATCTCCTGACACCTGATGATCAATTTACAGCTCAGTTTTTCTTTACAACCTGGTATCCCAGACATGGATGGTTACCTAAACTGTCAACCCAGATGTTGGAGAAAAAAATTTTACATCTCTGTTTGAAATGTAAAGCTGTGATTTAGGAAGAAAATACAGTTTTGTTCTTCTGACTGTAAAATACTGGATTTGTTGTTCAATCTCAGATGGATTCTGGAAGGTTTGAGGGAGTTTGATCAACATGTTTTCTTGTATTCCATTGACTTAGAAAAGACTTGTGCCTTTTATAATTGCCTAGGGAGTTTGGATGTCATGAGTCCCTATTTATTAAGAAAATTTGACCCATTACAATCAGAGTGAGAGCTTGTTCGTTACCAATGAGTCAAAGCATTTCCAGAGGCTGTTGGACAAGGTTGTCCTTTGTTACAAACCTGTTTGTAGCCTACATGGACAGAATTTCAAAGGACAGCAGAGGGGTGGTGAGTTTCCAGTTTGGCATACTTCCTTTAAAGTGACTGCATTGGCCTCATTGAACCGATCTACTTCTAGACATGTCTTGAGGGAAGGGGGTGCTTTGAGAACATCACACTAGCAGGAGGCCTAGGCACAGACTCAGGACTCAGTGGAGAGTGCTGTGGGTTTGGGGTTGAATAGTGGGATTGGTATAGACTGCCGATTGTGTCTCTGTAGGTCGTTCCATTTTTGGACTCTCCATCTCCATTTTAGATTGGAAATGTTGGTTTGTGTTGAAGGTCAAGTAGACAAAATGTTTTAAACAGTAGGAGATGGAGACCCTAAAACCAATGATGTGCTTTCAGATTAAAATCATGCAGCAGTATTTTGTTCCAGCTGTTGATGTGAGATGGAAGCTACTTCAAATAAAACTCAGTTACAATAATTCAGATGTGAGGTTGAAAAAGCACAGAAAACTCTCATTTTTGGACTATAGTGCTTGTTTTTAACTTCTGCCTTGTTAAGCAGCTTATGACCTAATTACTTAAACTGTCAACAGACAGACAGGCAGCCAGTGTAAAGACCTCAGACCTGGACTGATGTGGTCCACTTACTGGTCTTAGTGAGGACTTTAGAAGCAGAGTTCTGGATAAGCTGCAGGTGTCTAATTGATCTTAAAGGAAGACCCGTAAAGACATTGTTACTGTAATCAAGCCGGCTAAATATGAAAGCATGGACTAGTTTTTCCAGGTCATGCTGTGACATCAGATCTTTTATCCTTGATATATTCTTAAGGTGATAGTAGCTGATTTAATTTAATATTTTTTCCCTAATTTGTTTTTCAAAATTTAGGTCCGAGTCCATCACTACACCCAGATTTCTGGCCTGATTGTTGGGGTTTTTATTTGTATAGAGTGAAGTTCTGTGGCAACCTCAAATCGTTTCTCTTTGATGCCAAAAATAATCACCTGAGTCTTGTTTTTGTTTAGCTGAAGAAATTTTAGGCACATCCAGTGATTAATGTCCTCGATGTATTTACTAAGAGCATGTACAGGACCTCGGTCTCCTGGTGACATTGCAATGTAGATCTGTGTGTCATCTGTGTAGCCATGGTAACTAATGTTGTTATTCTGTATGAAGTGTCCCAGTGGGAGCATGTAGATGTTAAACAGAAGAGGTCCCAGGAGGGAACCTTAGGGAACTCCACATGTAACTCTTGTTTGCTCGGATGTTTAGCTACCTATTTATACAAAATACTTCCTGTTCTCTAAGTACGTTTTGAACCAATTTAGCTAAGTGTCAGAGAGGACCACCCAGCTCTCCAACTGAGACAGTAATTTTTCCATTGTCTGTATGTACTACAGAGAATGTTTGAGCCAGGTTTAAGTTGATGCATCTGTAATTACTGCCTGATATTGATTAAATGTCCACTCAGTTTCTTATTGATACAGCTCAGTGACATTTATTCCCCTTTATTATCCATAAAAGTCAATTTTGTACCAACAAACAAGCTGCAGCCATTGGACATAGCTGTCAAAAGCCTTATATTTGTACTAAAAACCTAAACAGTTAATGATGCCCTCTGAAAATACAATAGACACACTGAGAACATTGTGTCCCATTTGGTTCCTATGCTTTGCATGTTTATGTGGTTTTATTATTGTGAAGCACTTTGTGATATTTGTTCTTGATATGTGCTATATAGTGTTGATGAAATTACTCCTTGAAAGAAATAAAACTGTACTACAACGCTGAATTGTGAATCAAAATTTAGACGTCACAGTGACATGAGTGATTTTTTTCATTTAAATTATTCAAATTAAGTAGCATTTATCATCTGATGTTGCTTAGACAAGCTGTCTGTGTAAAATTTAAATGAGACACCATATTTTCTGAAAATTACACCATGAATCATCAAATAAAAAAACATGAGAGGACCAAGAGTAAAGCTCTGCTGTACTCCCCAGAGGAAGGCAGTAGAGGTTGAGGTAAAATCAATAAAAATAAAACAGAACCTCCTGTTACCCAGAATCCTCTAACTGTTAGAGCCCCTTCCCTGACCCCAAAGGAGGTCAGGGAAGGAAGTGACCATCCCTGATGTTCTGCAGACACTTCTTTTTGTAAATCTTCTTTTTGTAAATCCCTTGCAGAGGAGATGTCCTCCACAACAAAAACGTCTCTGTAATTCAGACTGACCTTTCCTCTCGTTGGGCGATTCTGTTTCTGACCCCCAGATTTGTCCGCACCTCATCAGAGGAGAGCGACAGGAACCTGACGGCGTTCCAACACGGTGAAAACATCTACTTCCGAGTGTGCAGGAAGCTGGTTGCCAGAGAAAAGTTGAGGGTTTGGTACAGCGACGACTACATCCAGCGACTTCACTGTGTCTCTCAGGACAGCATCGATCGCAACCTGGACACGGGTGAGTTGGAGATACGATTCATGAGAACAACAAGCAGAGCTGTGCAAGTATTCACAACATCAGGAAAAGCATGTCAGAGACACGTTAGATGTTTTGAACCAGAGATCTGGGATCTGTTTGCTTTGTTATCCTAATTACTTCACTTGCTTCACTCTGCAGGGATATCCTGCTCAGTTTCTTCTGAGTCATTGCATACTTGTCTCCCAGTCATCTACATTAACCCAAAAGCCGCAGTTCAACGGCTAGATAACCACATTTGGTCCTCAAAAGAAAAGGAGCATTATAGGTTGAGTCTTTATCTTGAGATACAGTTTTGAAAGAGGTTGCAGATATGCGGAAAGGTACTCAGTTTATTATATAACTACATGATGAATAAACCTGATAAATAACTCATCTTGGAAAGCAAATATTTGGGTTGTATGCATATCACCTCCTGGACTACTTCCTTTTTGCTCCTTGCTTTGAAAAGCATCAAAACTCACTATCAGTACTCAACTCTGTCCTTGTTTCAGATCCTAAGAAGCCGGCAGTGCTTGCAAAACTCCGGAAAGACTTTAAATCTCCCTGCCTGCAGTCAGCTCTGCAGGGCAAAATCTGCTCCAGCACCCAGCCCTACGAGGAGTCAGATGGCCAGCCTCCTGCCAAGAAGAAAAAGATCAACCTTATTTTCAAAGATGTCATAGAGGCTTCCCTGGAGGACTCCAGCAATTCCAGGTCCCACTCTCACCTCCTTGCTGAGAGTAAAGGACCAGTTTTCAAGCTGGGTTTCGAGTCATCTGAAAACAGCTTCAGTGTTCCCGACCTGAAGGTGGAGGAGAAGGAGGAGAACCAGAGCTGCCAGGAGGCCTCCACCTCCTTCTGTCCCAACTGCGTCAAACTGAAGAGGAGAATCCTGGAGCTGGAGGAGGAGCTTTCCCGTCTCCGAGGACAGCAGGGAGGCACTGTTGGTCCGCCGATGTCGGAACAGACGCCTGATCAGGCACTGCCACATCCTGAGCAAGGCCCCATCGAGGATGTTCAAGGTGGGTTTTATAAAGTGTTACACAGACATCACTGACTGGAACGCCTTCATGTGATTACACACACACACACTGTCCACTGTTCATTTCACACACCGACTTAAAGACGTTTTAGGAACATGGGCACAGACAAAAAAAGAAATGCAGCTTAAGACAGAACTGCAAAGAACGTCTGGTCTGACTCCAAAACTCCTTTTCCTCTTATAAACGAGCCCTCAAGTCTTTTGTAAATAATGTATGAAGTGGACCAGATCATTAAAATAAACTATCCTTTCCCTTTGTGACAGCTATGCTGTTTTCATGGTCTGCTGAAGCATTTTGCAATGTCAATTACCTATGTAAATAAACACTTCCGTACTAAAAAAAGGCTATGAAATCATTCTAAATAACAATACTAAATGAAATAGTGTCAGATACACCCTCTGGGGACATTCATGGTGAAAGATGTCCCATTGGCATCTATTATAAATCCATGTTTTTACCTCACAATCATTCCAGTTTGATATGATTAATTCTTTAATATCAGAATTTCATTTGGATGAACAATAGAGATATTTATACTTTCCTAACTACTTTCTGTTCTTGCCAGTTACATTATGAAACTGTGGGACTACCACGAGGATATAAAAGCAATTAGTTTGTGTGGGTGAAATCATTAATAAATCAAGATTTTAATAATCAGAAATATTTTGTTGCCAATCTTTGACATATTTAAGATTCCACCCATCCCTTGCTATGTATTGTAAGGAAAATTACATTAGTTTTGTTGGAGTTTTTTGTCATAAATTATGCTGTAATTTTTAAAATTGCATGCAAATATTTTGTTAAAATCCTAAAAATGATTGAATGTTTGATAGTTTTGAACCAATTTGAAGTTGTTTAAGTTTAAAAAAGCAAAAAAAATGTTGATGTGATAAATTATGCAGGAAGCTGCGGTGCCCTAACGGAAAAAACAACTACAAGAACAGAAAAAAGGCTTGGATTTCCTTATTCTGTACTTCACTCATTGGCTGCCAGTAATGGCAGATTTTTTTGGAGCACTTTGGCTTAACTTTCATGACTGTGGAATGTTAAAGCACGTGCGCGTGTCTCCAGGATGCACATTCAGAGTGCATTCCCAACTTGTTGGGTGTGCTCTGGTGCAAGCGAGAGCGTAATTTAGGGACATTTTGATGAGCACACCAGGTCAAATAAGCTCTCCAACTATAGAAAGGATGTCAAAAGATGTGTCTGGCAGCCAATGAGTTAAAAAATCTCAGTGATTATTTTAGCAACTTGAATCCAAAGTGTAGAGATAGGTCTGCTACCAAGTAGGTAGGTTCTCCTGTCTCATTTGCATATAATACAGAGAAAAGAAAACTTTGACACATTATTCTAGCATACAGATATTTATTCTCTTCTTTACTGAAGTTGTTTCATATTTGAGTTTGTCATTTTATTTTGAATATATTGAAAGTTTTCCTCCTCCAACGGCTAAATGAGTTTATCTTCGTAGGGATGGAGGCCTTGACGGCCAGCCAGGGGGTCCTGGATGAAGACGACCAGGATGTGGATTCGGCGGATGAGTCGATCGCAGCAGATCTTGTGATTTCTCCAGAGGACTCTTCAAAGCTTTATTCCGGAGGAAGCAGACGGATCCGCCGCTTCAAGCAGGAGTGGTTGAAAAAGTTCTGGTTCCTCCGTTACTCACCGACCCTAAATGAGATGTGGTGCCATGTCTGCCGCCAGTACACCGTCCAGTCATCCCGCACCTCTGCCTTCATCATCGGCTCCAAGCAGTTCAAGATCCACACCATCAAGCTCCACAGTCAGAGCAACCTCCACAAGAAGTGTCTGCAGCTGTATAAGCTGCGCATGCATCCGGAGAAGACAGAGGAGATGTGCAAGAACATGATGATGCTGTTCAACGCTGCGTACCACTTGGCTCTAGAAGGGCGACCCTTCTCTGACCTCCGTCCGCTAGCTGAGCTGCTGAAGAAATGTGAGCTCAAAGTGGTGGATCAGTACATGAATGAAAACGACTGTCAGATTCTCATCCACCACATCGCACAGACTTTAAAGGAGGATCTGTCTGAGAAGATGCGTCTGTCGCCCTTTTTGAGCATCATAATGGACGCCCAAAATGATGATCTCTTCTCAGACATGGTGGCAGTTTATGTCCAGTTCCTGAGCAACGAGGGTTCCCCTTACACAGAGTTCCTGTCCTTGCAGAAACTGAGCATGTCTAGTGTGGACGGATATCTCCAGATCATGGACCGTGCCTTTGGCGTCCTGGGCCTCCGGTTCCAGGACTTGCTGGTGGTGGGTCTTGGGGTGGACGGCACCAACATCTCTTCAGGGATGAGAGCAAGTCTATACCTGACTGTCCAAAAGACCTTTCCCTGGATCCTCTGCCTTCCTATCATGATCCATCGGCCTCATTTAGAGGTGCTGGACGCCATCAGTGGGAAGGAGCTCTCCTGCCTTGAGGACCTGGAAAACAACCTCAAGCAGCTGCTCAGTTTCTACCGCTACTCTCCTCGCATGATGGCTGAGCTGCGATCTACTGCTCCAACACTGTCAGAGGAGACTGAGTTCCTGGGGGACATCAGAGCTGTGCGATGGATCATAGGAGAACCCAACGTCCTCAACGCTCTCATCAAGGATTATCTGGAGGTTGTGGCACACCTGAAGGAGATCAGCAGCCAGACACAAAGAGCTGATGCTGCAGCCATCGCTCTCACTCTTCTCCAGTTTCTCACAGACTATCAGTCAGTAAAACTCATCTACTTCTTGCTGGACATCATAACTGTTCTCTCACGATTAGCCCTCACCTTCCAGGGGGAGTACCTGTTGGTGTCACAGGTTGAAGCCAAGATAGAAGAGGCAATTCAGGAGATCGGCCAGTTGGTCGATTGCCCCGGAGAATATCTGCAAGAGTTTGAGGAAAATTTCAGAGAAAGCTTCAATGGTGTTTCTTTGAAGAACTTGCGTGTTGCAGAGTCTAAGTTTCAGTCCATCCGAGAAAAAATCTGCAACAGGAGCCAAGGCATCCTGTCTCAGAGGCTGGACTTGCAGAGCCGTTCCTTCGCGAAAGCCTGCAAGGTCCTGGACCTGTCCACCTGGCCTCACAGCCAAGAGGACCTCCAAGCCTACGGGGAGGAGGAAATCCAGATCATACTCAACCATCTAGAGTCCATTCCTTCTGCAGGTCCGGAGGTCCGCTCAGAGACAAGGAGAAGCCTGGTGGGGGAATGGAAGGAACTGAGAGCAGAATACTACAGTATGAATGGTTTTAAAGAAGTCATCAGTCACATCTCCAAGTGCAAGCAGCGCTTTCCACTGCTGAACCGGATTGTGCAGGTCGTCCGGGTCCTACCCAGCTACACGGCCTGCTGCGATAAAGGTCGAGGGTCTCTGCAAAAGATATATAAGAACAACCGTTCCCGACTGACGTTGGAGCAGATGAACGACCTGCTCACTGTGGCCGTCAATGGCCCGTCCCTCGCCAGCTTTGATGGGAAGCGAGCGTTGGACAGCTGGTTCGAGGAGAAGTCATGCAGCAGCTACTCGCTCTCAGCTGAGGTGTTGAACAGGATGTCGGCCACTGATCAGAAGTCAGTCCTGCACAGTGTTGATGTCAATACAGAGTTCCACCCCGATGTCTGACACAGAAATGTGCTGTAGTACCCGAATAATACAGCAACTCCACACAGTTCGATCCTTATTCACTAATATTATCTTCAAACAAACACAGTGATGAGTCAGGACCCGGTAAAGAGCTAAAATAGTCTATAACTTGTATTTTCACGTTTGAAACAGTAACAATTACATACAAATCAAATATTCACATACAGATTAATTCTGAATAAACAAACCTAATTCACAAAATACAATAAAAATTTACTACTCAGAAAATAAAAGTAAAATCTGCAAGTCTGGAAATACTTCTGTTTGTCAAAACACACACATTTAATCTGATTGTGGACTGGATTGCAGAAACCTGATGCTTTGTAAAAACTGACTCTCAGAGTTAATCTGTACTTTTATATTTATCTGTACCTGCATTTTTTGTTTAACGTTTAAAATGTGGAGATACAGGTTACCTAACTCCTTACAGCTCAGTAGTTGTGAGATTTTGTTCAGGAGTTATTTGTCAAAACCAGTTGGGAAATATAATTCTGACTGAAATCAGCAAAAATCCACAATCCAGTTTCTTTCTCCACAGAGATAAGTAATACAAAACTCACCGCAGTGCATTTCTGTTGTAGTGGAATATTAATCCAGTTTTTTCAGAGCCGTTGTAACAAGTTTGCCAATGCAGCAACAGCCAACAATGATTTCTTTAAAAGAGATAATTGTTTATTTGATTATGTGACAAAGAGATGAGTTTTTTCTTTAAAATCAGAGAAGCAGAGAAGCTCTCTTGTGTACAAAAATGGGGATGTTAGTCTGAAACGCCATGTGTCATCGCCTTCATACTTTCATACTCTTACATTGCCACGGTTAAGTCAGCTCGTCCTCTACTGGGCAGTATTGTGTTAAGAGTTCAAGTCTGCGTTTTTACACCAGTTGGTAGCGGTAATGAGCTGCTATGAAGTTGTTTACAGGTGCAGGAAATACCAGAAGAAGCAGAAATATAAAACCAAATTTTTTTTTTTTTTTACTATTCTTAACTATTTCTGCTATACAACTCAGCACCACTCCCCCAGTGGTATTTGCTCTGCTTTTTACGTTAAGTGACAGATAGCCGAGTCTCTTGAACACAGACAACATGATGAGTGCGGCTGAATCAGGAGACGGATGAAACTGTCCATCCATCCGCATGTCCATCATCTGTGTCCAGCCATAAGACGAAAACATCTGCAAAGAAAAGGAAGCTTACTGATAAATTACTGAAATAAGAAACATGCCTTACAACAAAAACAAAATTAATAATGACTTAATACACACGACATGACAATGTAGAACACAAATAAATAGAAAATGTCCTAATAGACCTAAAATGGCCACTAAGAGAAACATAACATAAAGTCTGTGCAGTCGTAGTTATTGTTCCCTGTGTGTCCTCAGATTTTCACTCTTACTGTTTCGCTCAGCTCGGGTTCACTAACCCGTATTGTCAGACTGAGATGCACTTGTCAGGTTTAATACTAAAGCACTTGTTGCCAGAATAACAGACAGTTACACATTAGAAACAGTCAGTTAGTGTGGAACTAAAAGTCTGTGCTATTGAGCCACGTTCTGTTTTAGCTCATTTACTAGCGGGACTCAGAGCCACAGTGCCTGAAAGAAATGAAAAATTCTCATGCCGTATAAAGGCTTTATATTTTTATTACAAAGGAATTTGCCCTGCCTGCACGGTATATCCTGAATTTACTGTACATACTGTAAATGCCTTTGAGCCTGTTTTTAAGAAAATATTTTTATCTTGAACTTAATGATTGTGCCAAAAAGATTGGATGCATGAAACAAATGGACAAGGTGCTACCTATGAAATTATGTTGTATTTTGTCATGTTTACAGCATTGGATGTATATCAAAAATGATCATTTTCAGTGATTAATCAAAATCATGGCCGTATGTTTGGTGGAACTTCTGCTTAAAGTTAGTTTTAATTACACAATCAGGCACATTTTAAACAACTACTTTATGATTATTGTAATTATTATGTGTTTAATCCAGAAATGAATGTAAGATGGGGAAATACAAAAAGCTTAGTTTGACCTCATTATAAGCATACCTCCGCTTTCATTTTTACCAAATGTTATTCATATTTCTTCTTATTTGTCTATAAGGTAAAGGAATATGAAATTCTCAAAAAGCAGCTGTTTGCTATGTGTTGGACTTTAAGCTTGTAAAGATGATACGATGAAGAATGGGTTCATCTTCATCACTGAACATAAGAGTTTTCTCAAAGACACAACAGCTGTTTGAGCTAAAATAGAGCTCATTAGATTCCATTTCTTCTTTAGATCAGCTGATCACATGTGGTCTAACATGTGGTCTGAATACTACACTGAGCCTCTAATGTTGCTTTAATACATCTGGAGATAAAAGTAAACTGATTGATCTGCTCACTGACTTGTGTGGTTGAAATTTTCCGCCTGGTTTGCATCTGTGAGTTGTAATTAATTTCAGATGTCTTACAATGTGGATTTTTTTTTCACAAACTTGACATACTGTATGTTTAAGGCAATTTGTAATTTCTAGAGCTGTTTCATGTTATTGCAAGCTAAGCTAACTTTTTCTTCCTGTACATCTCTTCATCAAAGACCGCAATGTGAAAAACATCACAATGCCACAATTGAATCATTTTCACTCCATATGATTAAGTAAAATTGCTTCCAGTTAGTTACTTTTAAAGCTCAGCTAATGGTGCTGTTAATGCTTTTCCTGTTGTTACAAAATGTTATTTCCAGTCATCTTTCTATGCTAGGCTATCCATTTCCAATTTGTATGCTGTTGAAGCATATTTTGTCTTTATGCTAAACCATGTTAGTCCTTTCCAGTCTATGCTAAATCAAGCATTTTTTTATTTCCAGTTTGTATGCTGTGTTATTTCTTGTATTTATGCTAAGCAAGGCTACTTGTTTTCAGACTATTTGGTAAGCTAGCCATTTTCAATCCGCATGCTTAATTAAACTTGCTATTTCCAGGAATTATGCTGAGTTGAACTGTTTAAAGTCTTCAATGGGCTATCTATTTCCTGTTTTCATGGTTAATTTAGCTATTCTTTTGCCTTTATGCCAGCTACATTAATCATTTTGAGTCTTATTGCTAAGATACGCTAGCTGTTTCAAGTCTTAATGTTGAACTATGAGTTTCCTCTCTTTATGCTAAGCTAGGTTAATTGTTTTGAGTCTCTCTGCTTGGCTAGAGAAGCTATCTGTGCTTTTTGCCAAGCTAAAAATCCACTTGCAGTGTTTATGCCAAGACACACTAGTTGTTTCTAGGCTTAGCCTTTCGCCTACTATGCTATCTGTAGCATGCCTTTTGGGTTTTAAAGGGTTTATAAATTTAAAGTTGCCATTGAAATTTCTTTTGCATTATATTAAGCGCATTTATTTTGTACTCTGTAGCGTTCCAGTGGCATATATGTCTTACACACTGCTCCTTTAACTTACATGAGTCTTTGAATTTATATTTGACAAAATGTTTTTGTTTTGTTTTTTTTCTAGGTGCAGCTACATGTTAGCTCTGATCATTCTGCTAATATGAGCTGCAGATTCTAGCTTTCCAACTGAGCATGCAAGCATTGTTCGCATGTAGTGTGTTAGAGCATGATTTTTTAAATTATTTTTTATGTAATGTCACCCTGAAATAGTTTCTTACAAAGAATTATAACTTCAAAACATTTTTCACTTGTACCTGCTGCAGTTTTTCCAAATGTATATGACTGATGAATGAAGAAGTTTTGCTAATGTTTAATTGTTTTCTCATATTTTGTACTTTAACCTTTTGTGACATGGTGGATGTTAATCTTACTCCAGAGCTGGCTTTTAGTAGGCTATGTGATATGATGTTTGGCTGAACTGTGAGATATTTTATTCCATTAAAAAACATTGCGCTCGCTTGATTTATAATTTTAAGTGTTCCTTATTAATAACTTGCTTTCATGAATGAAATGAGGTATCTTTAAACCAGAATAGTTTTTAACAATTATACACTGCATTTAGCATTCAGTCTGCAAGACAACCCAGTAGGAGTTAAAGAGGCCCGGCGGGGTCAGAGGTCCTGGTGTTCCTGCCATTTGACAAAGAATTTATCCATCAAAGCATCAAATCACACGTTCAGTACTGGAATTATTAGAAGAATGATTTTGTTTCCAGGAAACAGAGTGAAAAGATTTCCTCAGTACACAAATAGCTTACTGCTGAGTTTCAGAGCCGCTTTGACACCAGCTTGTAAGAGGGGAAGGAACTGGAGCACATGGGTCAACCATCAAAAAACAAAGGAGGTGACATGGAAAGTTCAAATGCTTTAATGTGAGAGAAGGACAAATGGCCGTGTCTGAACTTTCGAGTCAGAGCAGTCACATGTTAAGTAAGAGCTAATACTGAATCGTTCAGTCTCTGTAGTCTTCTCAAGACCATCAAGCCAAAGTATTAAATCTGAGCTGTCTAGTTCATGCATCATGTCATCGATTCCAGTGTTGAATCTGTGGTCTGAGAGGGCATGTAAAGGTCATTAAGCATAATTTGTTGAATCTGAGCCATCAAAATCAAACAGCGAGGGCCACCCAGCCAAAGCTGACAAGTCAGACCTGTTGGATTTGATAAAACTAGTCCCAATCGTCATGTCTGAACTTTTGAATCAGGGTTCTTGATATCAAGCAGTCAAATCAAAACTGATTAGTTACAGGGCAAAACAAGCTTTGAAATCTGAGGGAGTGGAGTCAAAACTGTCAAATTGTTGATAATCTAAGCCATCCAGTGACCTGCTAATCTGAGTTAAGTCCGTGGACATCTGAATGCTGACTGATGATGAAATTGTGACATTGTTGTTAATCTGAAAAAGGGCTCTTTGTCTGCAGGCATGCGTCTGCAGATATGCTAAGAAGTAGCTGCCTGCAGCCTGACATCAGCTACAGACCCATTCATAATCCTAGCACAGACCAGAGGATTCCTCTGAGATGATAAATGATTTGTATAAGATTAAGTTAAATCTTTCTTATTTTTGTTCAGATTGTTCCATCTATGAACCAGTAGAGGTTGCTACCATGTGATTGGTTGATTGGATATTTTGCAAATGTGCAGGTGAAACTAATAAAATGAATGTAAATCAGGCCAAACAGGCTGTTTACTCTCAAAAGGAACAACATTTGCATTAAATCAAACGATTTTATCATCCTTAAGAGTGGGACGAAGGGTCTCCTAGATAATAAAACCTTAAACTGTTTGGTTTATATTTTGTATAACTAAGAGAAGTTTGCTGATGCAAAATTAAGTTAAAGGGTTGCAAAATCAAATCTACCATAGTGTCAGTATCAGTCTTAAATGTGGTGATGTGTATTTATCAGAGAAATGTTTCTATGTATGCTGCGTGGAAACTGAAGTAATGGGAAGAAACACGGCTGTTTAGACAAAAGAGGTGCGTTCTGCTTCATGCAGCTGCTGCTTGCAGGACAGTCATGCTTCTGTGAGCTGTAGCAGACAGTCCCGTCTGTCACGAGCTGGGACGCCCATCCCAACCTGATCCCTGCGTTACACAACGCTCAAACAGTTGGCGCAGCTTAATCCTTCCAAGTTGTGCAACTCAGTTTTCTTGAATATTTTTACCAGCTGTTTCTCAACATGACAAAATAAGGAAACTAGTTACATTTTCTGCAGAATAACAGACAATAATCTGTACTGACTTTTAGAAATGCACCGATATGAAATTTTTGGCTGCTACTGATATCGGATATTAATATTGTTGCTATGGCCGATAACTGAAGTTTACTGATAGCAATATTTTTTTTTCAAAAGTTTGTTCAATTCTGTACAGAAAAAAGTTACATATCATCAGTAGCTTCCTGCATTGTTTTTGAACTTCTGAAAGGTGGTTTATAAAGTTACATAAAATTGATAGTGTTAAATGTTTTGACACTGTATCTTCTTTGCATTACTTAGACTTTGTAAGTATTGCATAATGCCTTTCAAGTATTTGTTATCACTGTGAAAAATGACTTGAAATTGTTCTCTATTGCAGTTAAAGACCTCAAAATACTATGCTGCCTCACAATCACTGTCACATGCCCAAACAAATACCACATGCCCTCTTAAGTCTGACACATCAACCAGACCCATCCAACAAACAGAAACAGATCAGCATTTCCATCTATGTTTTTCACATATTTTAAAAAACCACTTAAGCTTTTTTCCTTTTTTCCTGAAAAACAAATGAGAAATAACCCTAACCATCCAAACAGTTAGATGGTACAGATGAGAGACCACATAAACAACATAATAAAACTCTCAGTAAAGTAGAGGTCAAACGATTGTTGGAGAAAAAAAGTAGGAGGATATTTTAGCAAACAGCGAGTCTTTGTTATCCGGTGGACAAAGAGCTGCTGTCAGCAGACAGCCGTCTTCTTTGAGTTGTAGATACACACCAAGCCCGGCACACTCTTGCTGCTGCTGCTGGTTGCTTCACTTCAGCTGCACGTCTTGTTTGCAGGGAGACGACATGAGGAGCCGCCTCGGACTGATCCTGCTGCTCTGTACTGGGATGCTCCATGCAGGTGGGTGGAACTGGAGTGGATCACTGCAGACTCACACAGGATTTCTATTCATGTGAATACATCTTGTGTTACGGGAAGAATAATCCGAGATGGCAAAACACTTGTTTGAGCTGACATTTCACAAAAGCAAATAAATGGTAATCTCTTCTTCTTCAGTCGAGAATTTATTAATAAATTATTTGTTTTAAAATCAGTTTAATTAAACATTTACAGCACATTATGACATGCACATTTATCCATTATTTAAGGGCAACATGTAACCGGATATATAGTAAAGCACGAAAAGCAGAAAAAAAACCCTTTGGGATCACTGAATACCTCTGATGGACTAGGACCTGTCCAGGTGTACCTGAATCTCACCTACCAGTGTTGGGATTGACTCCAGCTTTCCCACGACGCTGAATTGGATTAAGCTGTATAGAAAATAAATAAATAAATAAATGAAGTAATGATTGCATGAATGGTATATTGATTTATTATATTGATCATGATGCAATCATCAATTTGCACTGTTGCTTCAGAAATATATTGTTGGAAACTTTTTGTGGTGATTCTAATTAACATGTTTTCTGAGTTTGTGGTTGTTTGGAGACATTGATCCCTATGTGTATCTGCTTCTCCCAATCACCCTGAAATGACAAGTATGTGCAAAAATGTACGATTTTTAGGATCATTCCATCATCCTGGTTTCTCAACATAATGGTGGATCAGTGTAGTATCACTAATTCTTACTGATACTAGTACTGATACTATTACTTCACATCATCCGTTCTGTTTCACTTCTGTCACATCAGTGCTATTGTTGACAGGTTACCATGGTAACATGTCTCCAGTTAACCTGCAAGGCTAATAGGTGATGTGTAAACAGAGTGAACAGAGAGGACAGGTTAGGATGGCTGTAACTTTACATAAACACATATTTATTTTATGCGCCCTATTAAACACTAGTTAAAGTCTCAAAATTGCAACATTTGAGAAATAAAAAAGATCGTAAAAAAACATCCTGATAATTATTTGATGAGTCCTCCTGTAGTTTCATTAGCCTGTAAGGTGTCACCTCGGGGGAAAACATAAGGAATCATTCACCTCCAGTTAAATAAGTTTCAAATTTCATCCATACCCCAAATCAGAAAGTCGCTTACCTTAATAGAACAATTTAAGACTAAACAAACCATAATGGTCACGTTCTATCATGTTTTTATTGTATCAGTCTTGTCTTTTTCTTTGCTGTCTTGCTTTGGTCACAAAGATAAATGTTCCTTGATGATCGACTGGCGAGCCTCAGTTTTATTCACATCCATGCATGCTAATCATGCCTTAAATCTATCCTAAATGATGATTCCCCCTCTCTGCACAGTGAATTTATCTCAACTAGACAGATTTTCTTTAGTGCATAACAAAGCAGAATAAAAAACTGTTTTATTTCTGTTGCTATTACTGAGTTACACATGTGTAAATTTTTTATGCTTATGTTTTATCTTAACATTTGTCTTACCCTGGCTTGATGACGTTCTAGTAATTGTTCATTTTATTTTATTAAATTTTAAAGGATTGTACCTCAGCCCTTTTAACTGGAGTTTAAATTAAACCATTGTTTTAGATACAAGGGGGATCAAATAGTAAACAAAATGTGAAACATATAGATCTGTTCGATGACAATAACACATTCAACAAGAACTCATCAGAGGTTACATTCACTGTCATTGCAGCTGAGCTGTCCGTTTCTAAATAATCATCTCTTTCTTTTTTAGGAGCTGGACTTCGCTGCTATAAGTGCTCAGATTACACAGGACGCTGCGAGAATGTGCAGGAGTGCACATTCGAAGACTCATGCATCTCTCTGAGCGAGAGAGGTCAGTCAGGCAAACACACAGGAGCAGCTCATAAGTTGTAGAAACGTCATAATAGAGTTGGTTAAATATAAAGGGGCATCAGTGTAACAAGAGGTAACAATATGCAAAAACATTGAGCAGAATTTGTCAATTCTGTCAGATCTCATACAGCTTTGAAAAAACAGAAAATAAAATTATTTTTAGAACAAATTCATTATAAAATGTTCCACATGAACCAGTGTCATTGTGACTGTTACATAATCAATCCACTTTGATATTAGGTCAGTGTCATAGGTCAATACATGTAATTTCACAATTCTTACAGTAGTTGTAGTTGCACAGGGAAAACATGCCTTCTACGAATGTGCAGCCAGATGTTAATAATTTTAATGAATGACTAGTTAAAAATACTTTAAAATGTAATTGGTGTAGTACTACAAATCCATGTAGGTCTTGAAAGATGTGTTCATCTTTCAGTCACCTCAGACGGCACCTGGGGGTGTCCGGTCAGATTTCAGAGGTGGTTAATACCACCATGAACCAGCGACTTCAAGCTGCCCAAATAATGATTCATCCACCACCATGCCGGATATTTGCTATGAGGTATTTGTGCTGGAGTGGCGTGCAGTCCAGGGTGTAACCCACCTCTTGCCCGATGACTGTGAGGATAGGCTCCAGCTACCAGCGACGCTGAATTGAATGAAGCGGTTAAGAAAATAGATGGACGGATGTTTGTGCTGGCATATTGTTTGTTTTTTCTGCAATATGATCAAACATGTCCACTGTGGTCTGGTCGGTCCTGAAGATATTGTCCCAGAAGATGCAGTTTTGCAGTTTTACTGCAACCCTAACAAGTCACACTGGTTGAGTCTTTTTCTAACTGGACTGTTATGAACTTTACCATTTAACATGCCAACTGAGGCCTGGAGAGTATGAGATGCACATGTCATGCAGTATTTTTTCCTCCCAACAGTTTTAATTAATCTCATTGTTGATTACATGTGTGTTTGTATGTGTGCATTCAGGAGGGAAGACCATTCGTCAGTGTATCAGGTACACAGACTGCGACATCTCCCGCCTCACCCAGATGTTTCCGTTCATCTCCAGCTTCACATACCGATGCTGCAATAGTAATATGTGCAATTCTGGTAACACGATTACCACGGCAACACCTGTCCTAGCACTGGTGGGGACCCTGCTGAGCATGTGGTGGTGTTGCATTTAAATGACATTGTAAATTGTATGTGTGGGTCATTGTTTTTTCTTTTCTGCTTCTCAGGTGTCGTTTTCCTTTTCCTTACTAATTTTTTAATTCCATATTGTAAAATTTTAACAATAAAAGTGATAAAATGAGCTTTTGTCCTGTTTTTCTGTCTCTTATGACCACATGTCAAAGGTAAAGATTATGTAATTAGTAAACAAAATCTTACATTTTCATTCATTTTAATAAATGTTTTAGACATTCATCTGATATTTGCATGAATTCAAAAAATGGTTAAACACAAAAATAGCATATCCATATTTAGGTCATATGTAACAATCAGCACTAAAAATGGATGAATACATAGCTGATTATAATATCTTAAGAAAATCTTAATTCATTGAATAGCTACTTTTTTTAGATGTAATAGAAATGGATCTGGATGCTAATTGACTGTGTTTTGTCGGTGGTGATGGTGATCATCACATTTTCTGAGGTTTTGTCTTTTTAAGCTTCTGATGTCTCAACTAATGATGTAATATAATTCATTTTTGATATGTATTGACTAATTTCTGTCCATTCTGTAAAGTTCAAGAATAAAATTAATAAAAGATTAACTAATAAATAAAACAACAAAAATTAGAGATAATAATACATAATCAATAAAAACATAAAAAGTGAGTGCGTAAAAACAAAAAGATAATTATAAATGTATTTATTTTATATATTCACGTCCAACATTATCGGTAAAAGAATTTCGGCATTTGTTTTTACTTTTTTTAAATGACAACTTTCACACAAGTACATATTATATATCAAACTCTTCAGCTACGTCTCCTCTAACTCAAAATGACAATATAAGAGATGTCATGTATACCTTACCAAATATTTTGTTTGTTTGTTTGGTAAAAAAATCGCAATTAATCCTCTGGCTGTTTCGATTTGGGACTCATCTACATGGTTTGTAATTACTTCAAAGGGTCTACAGACATTGCATTTACTGCAAAGCAGGTTTATCTAATATTTGTATAAACTAGCATTCCAAATAAGATTAACAGGTTAAGAGCATTATTTATGGTTATTAATTATTGTTTTGATCATTACATTTAATTTTTATATATTGTAGAGGAAATTCATGTATTAGCTTAATTACCTTGCTCTTAATGTCTAGCTGAAAGGTTTGACTATAAGGC
>JBAMHX010000011.1:6283700-6309589 GCA_037177515.1 Pseudomugil tenellus
TTATTAAATTTATATTCTTCTCAATCTAAAGAAACCAGTGTCCTCGTCCTTGACAGGAAAAACGGTCTCCTACATATATAATGGATAAAAATCTGTTGAAATGAAAAAAAATTAAATGATAAAAGGAGTTAAATCTAAAGAAAAATATTATCAGGTTAAATTAAGTTGTATTATCAATGTTAATTCATTAAGTAATATAATGTCCCTTATGTCTAATTTCTTTACATTAAAGAGGAACATTTGTTGTAATTAAATTTAATTTAATTACATTTAATTTAATATGGTGTCCACGATCTGGATAAATATTCAGTTTGAGATCCAGCCCAATTTTTATCCAGTACCATGCCCATTTCATTGATCTGTGTTCTAATGAAAGTTAATTAGGCATCCATTTTGTAACCTGTCTTTTTGTCGATGTCTGTCCAGCCAATAAAAGCCAACCTCATGTTCACTTATCTTGTATTTGTGTCTTTCATGTGATGAAGTATCATAAAACAAAATATTGTGAAAAACTAAAGTGAAACTCCAGGGTGAACTGTAATTTCTGTTTCATTTCCGGACTGTGGAGTGCAACAAGAGGCTCCAGGAATGAGCATGATGAATGTCAACGTGCCATCAAAATCAAGCAGAAGGTCACAGTTTTATGTTAAGTGGTGTTCATTCAAATGATACTACTGGAGTAAAAAGTGGTAGTCGCAGGCATTATTACATTTAAGTTACCTTGACACTGGAATATTTTAATTATGAAGCCTGTCACATGAAACTCCAAAAAGGAAATATGAACACTTTAGATGCATCAAATCAGGAAATCGATTTTTATTAGACATAAATCTTGTGCACTGAAATCCTTTTCAGAGCGCTAAAGATTATCTTGTCAATGTACAGATGTTTACAGCAAACTGCAGCAGCACAACACGTCTGCATGTGTTCATTATTTACAGTATAATAATATATGTATATATAAACACTCGTATATATAAACACTAATATATACAAACACTCTAGTCTTGTATGAAGGGTAGATAAATTACAGTAATACAGGAAAAAGTAGTACAAAACATGCCAGCAACAAGTCAACACAAAAAATATGTGTATAGCTCACTGCATCTCAAAGACATTAAATACAAAAGTTTAAGGCAGTATTGAGTTTGTTGTGAGTTCAGACCAAACAGAAAAACTGAGTAAAATGAAGAAAACAATTGGAATGTGATTGATGCCAGAAAAAAAGTATCCTAATGGTTGTTTCTTACTTTTTCTGTCTCTTCACAGCCAGTTTATGTCTATTGTTGGTCATTTTGTGCCTCTTTGTGCTTTATATCTCTTTTCTGTTTGGAGTTGTTGTTATTTCTATATATTGATGACTAAAACAAACAAGAAGCTAAAATGTAATAATTTGGTTAGAATACTCCTTTAACAGATACAATTGTCTTTTCTGACTTACTTTGTTGAATCTAGAAAATTTAAAAAAATCTAGAAACAGTCATTCTTACCATTATCTTGTATCAGATATCATTAACTTACACTTTTGAAATTAAGATTTAAGTGTGCCACAGAATACATGTCTATTGTCTTTCTGTCCATCTGAAATGAGCTGGTGTGTTTCTGCAGAGTTAGTCGAGTTAGTAGATTTTTTATATATTTAATCCAGATTCTGGCACTAGTTCTGGATCTAGATGTGAACTATGTCATATGAAAATGCTTCTCCAACATCCTCCACTGAAACTCATTGATTATACTCTAGTTGAGAACAGCTGGCAGTGTCTTCACAATGCATCAAATAAAACAAGCTGATTGAGGTGGCAAGACCCAGTTGCATGTACAACCTGCCCTGCCACAGACAAAGTTTCACATTAATATGAAATAACTGGGTTCATTGCACATAAAAGCAGACAACCTTCCTGCAGTGATCTCTGCTCCATTTCAGACGTGAATTGACCAGACCAGAAAAAAATTCTTCTTGTTTTCGTGGCCTTGAGAGCAAGAAAAAAGTTCTTGTTTCTTGTGGAGTATGTAACAAACCTTAAACTTTGGTGGAAGCTCCTTTTATATCCAATCCTGGCACCCTCACTTGTCCCCAATTGTAAAAGCAATAGGTTGCTCAGAGAAGATACTGAAAGTGATTTCAATAAACTAATTTTTAAACTGTCCAGGCTATGTTTAAATCTTTTTTTCCATCTTTGAAATTGTTCAACCAACAGTTTGAACAGCACCCCTGTAATTAATTTGGTAATACATTTCGATCTAAACTTTCCAAAAAGACATTCAGTGTCTTTGTTTTCATGCTTAGTTTAATTTATTTGGTCTCCAGAGTATTGCACTCTGTGAGGGGAGTGTCTATGACTTTTAAGACTTGTTATGCTCAGTCTAGGATCTGAACACAACCTCATCTCCCTCCACATCAGGACTTCCCGAAACCCCCTCTGCCTCCACCTCCACTCTGTCTGTCTCCTGTAATCAAGTCATGAAACAACTGATGAAGCTGAACCAGAACAAGGATGCAGGTCCAGATGATGTCCCAGAGTTCTCAAGACCTGCTCAAGACAATTATGTCCGATTCTCCAGGACCTGTTCAACACCAGTCTGAGTCAAAAAAAATTCTTGTGTTGTGGAAAACATCCTGCCTTGTTCCAGTGTCCAAAAATCCACAACCAGCTGAACTAAATGACTACAGAACTTGAATTTCCCTCACAGATTCATGAAGCAGTTTTCATTTCATGAGCACCAGCATGCGTTTGGGTCAGTAGTGTGAACTTTGTTAAGCTCTCCACTCAGAATCTGCTTCCATCTGTTCATTCACTCAAGTCTTCCAGTCCGTCCTCCTCGATCTTCCGTCCAATCACCTCCAACTTCACAGACTTCTTCTGTCCTTTCTGCTCCACTTCCTTCTCTGGCTTCTCTGATTGGGCGTACCATGGCTGAGAGACGGTACTATCGCAAGCTCTGCCTCCTCTGCGGAAACCTCCCCTGCCGGCTCGGACCAGTCCCCACCCCTGCAGCTGGGCCTCCGACTGGCCCTCCTGGACTCCTCTGGTCTGGTCCAGCTCTTTGGCACTAAGGCACGACATCCGTACTGGAACAGTGTTGCCAAACTTGGAGTAATCGACGCAGTACCTGCCATCCTCCTCAGTAATGATGGAGACAAAGCGTCTCCCCCACAGAATCTCCTCTGGGATGTAGGAGGTGCGAGCCTGCATCGTGATCCCCGTCGTCTCCACGACACCTGAAAGGTAAAAGAAGGACACTCACTCAGAACTGTGTTACCTGACAGGTGTTCTGACTTGGAAAAGGTGCAAACTATTACTGACTAACCTGAGGAACATTGGGGAGGTAGCTTTTTGGTAGTTACACAAAGGGGGTCTTCAAGGAAAATAAGCTGAGAGCCACTACAGCAGACCTCCATAAGATGGTGGAACCTGACTCTCAGCATGGAAGTGCAGCCAGCAAATATATTTTTAGTTGTTTGGGGTCTTTTTGTTGTCTTTCTGATTATTTTTTTTTATGATTGATAGACTCTTGCTGACAATTTGGCCTCTCCTGTCCTTTCTTTTATCTTTTGCTTCTCTATGAGACATTTTCCTCCTATATTTTGACTACAGTTAGAATAAAATGTTGTGTTAGATCCATATCTGCAGAACTGACAGTGCTTTCCTTTGAGAAGCCTCACCTTCCAGGATGACGATGATTTCGAGGTCCTCAGAGCCCAGCGACTGGGCAGACAGCTCATACAGTGGACTTCCTCGCTCCATGGTGTGGCTGATAATCAGAGGAGACACCAGGAAGATGCCATTACTCCTCAGGGGGTTCTCCACCTGGATGTCCAGTTGGGAGACTGGAATCACTTCCCCCTCTGCTGTCACCGTCCGTCGGATCACCTGGAGAAAAACAGGAATGTATCTCTCAGCTTGTTGTACATCTTTGTGCGTTTTGTTTGTGTGTGTGTGTCTCACTTGCAGCTGCACTGTGGCTGAGATGATCATGCTCTTCCTCAGATCTCCGACTCTGAACATGAAGGTGGGCCTCCCATTTCGAGGAGCGATTACAGCGTTTCTGGAGAAAATGAGCGTCTCTGCTCGTCGGTTAGCCTGCGCCGTCTTCATGAACACGCAGCCGAGCATCACCGCGTTGATGATCAGTCCCAAAATGTTCTGGATGATGAGCATGATGATGGCCACGGGACACTCCTCTGTCACCATCCTGCCACCAAAACCGATGGTCACCTGGACTTCGATGGAGAAGAGAAAGGCTGAGGTGAAGGAGTGAATGGCGGTGACACAGGGGACAGGGCCCGGCTCCCCACTGGGGTCACGGGGCTCAAGGTCTCCATGAGCAAAAGCCAGGAGCCACCAGATCATAGCAAAGAGCATCCAAGAGCAGAGGAAGGCTGAGGTGAAGATGAGGAGGGAATGTTGCCACTTCAGATCCACCATGGTGGTGAAGACGTCCTGCAGGAATCGACCCTGAAACACACCAAGAAACCTGCATCATGTCTGAAATATAGTTACACTGCAAGAAACTCAGGCAGAGTTCCTCACAGCTTCATTCTACAAACACACACAGCACAGTTAGCTCCAGCGAGGCGGGGCCTCCACGGCCTTTACCTGCTCGCGGATGTTCTTGTGAGCCACATTGCAGGATCCAGTCTTGGTGATATAGCGTGCTCTCTGTGTTCTGGAGCGACTACGGTTCGGTTGGTTCTGGTCCTCAGCCAGGCGGGTCAACAGGAAACCATCTGGCAGGAGGCCCTTCCTGGCTAACATGATGCTGCAAGCAGAAACACTTTAAGTTAAAGAACTCAAACTGGACCCAAAAAGTCCAACTAGTGATGGTTTGGATACCAGTCTCTGGGAATGTTTATAAATATGCAGTTAGAGTTGAAAAAAAGGCCCAAACTACTCATGTATGTTCTTCATAGAAATCATTTTACCTGTTAAAATTAGACATGATTCACTCAAAATCTATCCACCAATCCATCCATTCACCCATTTATCCATCCATCCATCCACTAATCTATCCATCCATCCATTCACCCATTTATCCATCCATCCATCCATCCATCCATCCATCCACCAATCTATCCATCCATCCATTCACCCATTTATCCACCAATCAATCCATCCATCCATTCACCCATTTATCCACCAATCTATCCATCCATCCATTCACCCATTTATCCATCCATCCATCCATCCATCCATCCATCCATCAATCCATCCATCCATTCACCCATTTATCCATCCATCCATTCAACCATTTATCCATCCATCCATCCATCCATCCATCCATCCATTCAACCATTTATCCATCCATCCATCCATCCATCCATTCACCCATTTATCCATCCATCCATCCATCCATCCATCGGTTAAAATAATCAGATAATTATATAAAACATTTTTGTATAACTTCTTTGGAAATCTTTTAAAAGCGGTATGTAGTAGATTTTTTATATTTAGTTATTTTTAAGTCCTGAAGTAGATATATATATTTTGTCCATTTGCAAATAAAAACTCAAATTTGACCATCATCAGGCATAATAATCAGTTATTTACTGTTTACTTCATTTAAATCAGCACGTTTCTGTAAGTTGAAAGAAAGTATTTCAGTGATGTGGTATTTCCTGTTTAATTATTTGACTCCCGCCCTTCACCTGTTTGTCCTCATTTTCATGTGTTACAGAATACTCCGGAAATTATTAAAGGGATTCTGCCCCTAATACATACATGAATATCTTATTTTGCTGACGCATCCAATGCCCATCATAACTGACACGAACAGAAATCATCAGCATCAATAAACACATCGTTTGTCCGTGACCCTGGTGAACGTGAGCTGCATTCAGTCACGTGACCTTACCTTTGCAAAATTCAACAGGTCGAACAAAGTAAAATTAGATTGAAAGTAACGTTTAAGAGCGTTTTATTTCGATGTGAGCTGCGACTCCATCATTCACCGTCAGGATGGTCACACAGCGGCCTGACAGGACCTGCGTCAACTAACTGCAGGTTATTACGCAACTTCCGGTTGATGTTTTCTAAATACGGCTTCTGAATGAATAAATAATAGCTTAAAAATTATTTTGTGATGTTCTATAAATATATAACACGTGTTCTTCACAGAAAGAAAATCACATATATTAAAGGAAATATGTTTATTTGTACAAGATACCCTAAAATAATGCTTACAAACTTATTAACAATGGTATTTTTTTTTTTTGGAAGTATTTCATTTAGAAGAAAAATAAATTATAGCAATGTTGTGCAATTATATGTATTTCTTAAAAAAAAAATCTAAGATCTCCCTAACTAGAAAGCTGCTGAAATAGTGGAAAGGTTGATAAAGGAAATGGAAAGGAAATCCACAACTTGGTCAGAGGCGACGCAAAAATATCATGACAGAAAAATGAAAAGAAAAAATTACAATAGGAAAACAAATTATATTCAACAAAAAAAATATATTAAACAATAGGACTGCAATTAGTATTTGTGAGTTATCTGTGAAAAATAGAATTTAAATCTAAAATTTTTACACATAACAAAAATCAATGGATTTGTTTATGCGTCAGCTTTAATGTTTTATTGGCTGTGTCACCAAGAGATATTGACCTATAAAGTGTAATAAATCTGCCTCCAACTGTTTAAAAAATATTTTCTACATCACATATTTCCATTGAGGTTCGATCCCCGGCTCGGACGGTGGCCTGTGTGGAGTTTGCATGTTCTCCCCGTGTTTGCGTGGGTTCTCCGAGTTCTCTGGTTTCCTCCCACAGTCCAAAGACATGAAGCTTGGGGATAGGTTGATTGGGGACTGAATTACCCTTATGAGTGAGTGTGTGTTCGTGGTTGTTTGTTTATGTGTTTGACCCTGTGATAGGCTGGCGACCTGTCCAGGGTGTACCCCGCCTTTTGCCCATTGTCAGCTGGGATAGTCCCCCGCGACCCTGTTTGGAATAAGCGGTAGAAAATGGATGGATATGGATATTCTAGCACATCTAGCTGTGTTTCCGTCAAAAAAACCCGATGGACTCTGTAGATTTTGTTTTCAGTGCTTTGCTGTATTAACATGTTGACCTTGATTCGATGCTGCAGGATGCTGAGCAGATTAATCCTGCAGGGGCTTAAAACTGCCAGCAGAGGGCAGAAGAGGCACGTTTGTTTTGCACATATGGAAAGATGTGAAAAAATTCCAAAGAAAGTTATAATGATATAAAAAAAAATATTTGAAAAGTAAAATTTATTCCATTCAGCGTACATGCGTTTCCAATATATTCATCATATTTAAATGGCACTTGTAAGTTTTTTCAGCAATTTTTTGTGTTAAGGTCTGGCTGAATGTCTAAATATTATGTTTTTCTTTGTTTGATTTCTGGCTTCTTATCCTGAACACGTTGGTCATTTTGTTCATTTATAGATTTGCATAAATATAACAATTAGAATTACTCGTAAATTTTAATATTTTTTTCTTCGTTTTCAAAACTTATACTGTGTAACTTCAAAGCTCACCCCACCAGAGATTTGGGATTTTCCCAGGTCTGCTCCTGGACAGAAACGGTGTTACTGGGATTGTTGGAGCCCTTTCCCCAGTATAGTATTTTGGAAGAGTTTATTAGTCTGTATCTGGAACCATTGCAGGATTTTATTCTCTTATTTCCCACTGAGTACAAATATTTCTGGGCACCTTTCTAGCTCACATCTTACACCCTGCATATATTTAGTGACTTAGCAAAATAATACTGTATTAATCATACTAAAATAGTAACTAATAATGTTTGACTTCAATGTTTACATATCTGTTGGAAAATCAATATGTTGTTGCATCTTCCCCTCATAAAATATGATTATTCAGTTAGAAGAAGTAAATAATGATACTTATACAAAAAATGTAAGTATGTGATAGATTTTGGCTTTTAGTTCAATTGAATATAACTTAATGTAAGAGTTTTTTGTGTGTTTGCCGTTAGTATCCGCTAATTACTTAAAGAAATAAATACAAAGAAAATTATTTAAAATTCATTTTATACGGTCCTATAGGACATTGTTAACTAATATAAAACAGTACGAGTTAATTCGAACATATCAGGCAATGTTCTTATTTTTAAAATGTTTAGAAAGTTACTAAACAAAAATGACCAGCGGTTTGTTTACATCCATTTCCGCCTTGGCCAACTGTAGGTCACGTGATGTCAAACAGAACTGGGTGGAGCTATTGAACGCACCATCCGAGTGACTGAAGCAGGTAGCTTCGTTAACGGTACCGACTGCATTTACACTAATATGCATTCCGGGAATTATGGCATAAAACCCCGGCAGGCCACGAGTGTCGAATTCAACCCTACATAACGAGAATAAGGGTCACTGTGCAGCGAGAAGCTCGTTTCTGTCGGTTTGTTGTGCAGCGTTAGCCGCTTGAGCTAGCTAGCAGCCTGCTTCATCTAACGGTTTACCGGGAGTCAGCCTCAGAGGACACTGATAACCAGTGCCCGGTTGGCGGGACAGCTTCTTTGCCCGGACGACCCTCTGCAGGATGGACAGGACCGCCGCTGTGGAGGAAGCGAAGCTGCAACACGCATTATCTGGTTAGCATCGGGCCTGAATACCAACACAACTCCCTGCCTCCTTCCTGCCTCTGTTCCTACCTTTACCCGTAGCTTTCCACTTTCATGATCACTATGGACCCGTCCCTGAATCCGCTGCCGCAGTTTCCCGAGAATTCCTACAAGAGTAAGTAGCTACTGTGTTTTGCTTTAGATGGAGCTCGCAGTGTGAATGGGCCTGTCAGCTCTGACCTCTGACCTCTCCACCTGCAGTGACAGAGGAGGATGTGAAAAGGCTGATTGAGTTCAGGGCCTCCAACGAGGCTCTGTTTACAGGGAAGAGGAACTCAGCCAAGATAGCCTGGAGGTATGAAGTCTGAAGGTGCACAAACTCTGTTTTCCCATTTTGGAAAGGAAAAAGACTCACAAGGCAAATGTGTGTGTTCAGCTTTTAGTGAACAGAAAGAAGCAAGCTTGTTCAAGTTGTAAGAAAACATGCACACATGTTGTCCATATTTTGTTTAAAATGCTCCAAACACGGTGCAAGTTTTAGTGAGTTAGTTTATTAAATATTGGCAAAAATGTCCCAAGTTTTCCATAAAACTAGTAGATTTGATGATTGCAGCTCGATGTTAAGACATGCAGGAAAACTAGCTGATTTACCCTGATAAGATGCACACAGGTGGTTCAAGAATCAGACCAGATCTTTTCTAAATTAGAAAAACACTGAATGACAAAACAAATCTGGAAAGACAGAAAAAACTGATTCCTACTCTGTCCAGTATGGAGGTGATTGTAAGCCAGTTCACATCTGTAAGAGAAAACTAAATCAACAGATGACGTTTTTATTAGAGCATCACAAAGTCGTAACGTAAAGCAGGACTTTTCAACCTTTTTTAAGCCACAATGCCCCCTTTCCATTATCCAGGTCCCTTAGTGCCCCTTCTGTTAAAATGTATGCTAAGGTTCGGCAGGTCTTAATATTTGATTCCAGTTTCTTGCTGATTTTTTTTTATTTTTGCGTAGTTGTTTATTTTATAATCTAAATGCATCCTCCATCAGATTAATGATATTTAATGTGGTAGACTGAGTTTATGGAAGTAATTATAGATGCTACTTCTCAGCATGCATGCATCAGTTTTATAGCTGATGTGGAGTCGGAGCTAAAAAAAAAAAATTAAATCCTTTTGTACAGTTTATGGGAATAATATGGGAATAATATGGGATTCACCATAGAAAACCAGTTCGTTTTGTGGTTTCATTCGTAGGAATTTGCCTTCAGCTCATCTCTTCACATCAGGATTTTGCGTCTTTGCTTTTATTGCTTGTCATTTTTAAGCCCCTACAGTGAAACATCTGGTGATAATTGGTGGTATTTTAATAAAAACAGGTTTCAGCTGAATTATTATTCTTTTTTAGCACCATCTTGAAAGGTCTCGGTCTGGAAGGGAAGCTGACAGCAGACCAGATTGCCAAGAAATGGGACAACCTGCGGACAAAATATAAGGTACGATGTGATGCGGTGACTTTACTCATCACAACTAGTGTACATTCCTGTATCCGCCTGCAGGGGTCACTGTGTGTCTTCTCCAGGACCTGAAGCAGCCCTACCAGGGCCAGAACCACATTGGGGGCATCGTGGAGTCATGGCCCTGGTTCCACATCATGGACGAAGCCATGCAGGGTCGCCTCTACAACAGCAACCTGGTGCTGAGTCCAGAGAACACCGGCATCGCAGCTCAGCGCAGCAACGGCCAGCTCAATCCCAACCAAGAGAACACGGACATCCTGGAGTTCCTCATCAAAACGGAGATGGATGACACAGTGGCGGCAGAAACGGCAGAACGCAATGGGATAGTTCACACAGAGACACCACCTGCAGAGGGGGTCCCCATGGGCTGGAGGAGGGTGACGGAGTGCTCTTATAAAAGTAGGCAGATTCTCCAAGCGGGATGTTAGACGGGTTCACTCTGAAACTCTGTCTCATGCTGAAATTGTCTCTGTCTCTGTTTTTGCTGCATCAGAGCTGCAGCTGTCTGATTTCTAGACATTTTTCAGTTCTCAGACTTTATGACCGCTCCTGTTTGAACTTAACTTTTTTCTAAAAAAAACAGCTTAACAAATAACAGCCAACTAATAACTATTTCATTGAGTTTATTTATATTTCTTTTTTTATTATTATTTTATTTTACAAATAAAAATAAAACAGACATTAATATGCACCTAGGGTTCCATAAAAACAATATGAATAATAAACAAACATGGGAAAGTTATACAAATTCTGGACACCTCAACATAATATATGTTTTCCATTTATCCCAGATCTTGATAAATTTATCAGACTGAAATTTACTAGAGAACGTTAATCTTTCCATAATGAACAAACCGTATACAATCTGGTGCCTGGTCATCCAGGGTTGGAGCATTTGAGCTTAACCATTTCTTTGCGATAGCTTTTCGGGCAGCCAAAACTAAAATACCAAACAGACATCTAGTCTCTCTGTCTGTGTCCACTGAGTACAAAAGTCCAAAAAAAGTTAATCCGATTTAAAAGGGATTTGCATGTCCAGGATCAGTTCCAGCTCAGAGTGAATTATAATACAAAAGTTATTGATCAGAGGGCATGACCAAAGAGTTTATTTATATTTTATCAAGAAAAGTTTGCAAAGCTGCATCCTGAAAAATGAGCTCTACATCTCAAACTTGCGTCAGATGGAAGTGAGTTACAGTATTTTCTGTGGAGATAAAACGTCCATCTCATCTGGTCCTTTACCTGACAGCTACCTCTTTATTTGTTTCATTGAACCAGAACCCAACCAGAGTTTCAGTATCCTCTCCTCATCTTTGTCCAAAAGTCCGCTCTAGAGATGTCACTGAAGTCATTTCTCCTTTCAAAAGATCTTTTAAAACAAACTCATCTTCTTGTTTTCAGTGACTGAACCAGAAACGGAGCGGATGATCAAACTTCGGGCTGCAAACGAAGCTCTCTTCACTGGCAGGAAGCACTCAGCAAAGCCCGCCTGGAGGTGAGTTCATGTGCTTCAGACCTGATCTGACGAGCTGAAATAAACCTACGGCGAGGATCTGTCCGACAACAGACCTGAGTAGAGCAACATGGCTTCATGTAGGTCTTTTCTCTGCATCTCCTGCCTGCCTTTCTTATTGATTCATCATTTTCTGAGGCTAAATATGGAACTGACATCAAGACAAAGCCTTCCGCTCTGCACACAGTGAAGAGACATCACGATGGCAAATCACAGGAGATATCAGATGAACAAGGTGGTGTTTTTAGAGCATCTGTAGAAAACACGTGAGAGCAAACGTGTTATCTTTTCCAGATGTGACAGCTGCAGTAATATTATTAACATGTTATGACACATTTTTTTGTCTTCTGCTGTTTTTCATCAGGTTGTCTCATTTAAAGTTAAAGTTAAAGTTGAATCATTTTGTCACTTCTGCTTCAAAAGCTGCTGATCACAGATCTGTTACTAGTGGTTACAAATTATGAAGGATGAACTTTTTTTGTCCTCCAGAGCCATTTTGTATGAACTGGGTCTTCAGGGGAAGCTGACCACAGACCAGCTGGCCAAGAAATGGGACAACCTGAAGAGGAGGTACAAGGTACGCTCACTTACTGACGGGGTAATAATGGAGCTGGGAGGGCCTTGAAGTTGTTGTGGTTACTGTTTGTTCATGTTGATAGAAGGATGAGGTTCCTCTGTCCCCACCAGGAGCTAAAGTTTCCATCTCGCGGTGTGGAGTGTAACCCCAGTTCCTGGCCCTGGTTCTTCCGAATGAATGACGCCATGGAGGGACGGTTTGCCGGCGCCGCACCCATCCTCACTCCCATAGTAGAAGATGAAGACGAGGACTGCGAGCCGCTGTCGTCAACCCCTAAAAAACGAGCCCGCCGAAGCCGAGGGGGGATGGCTGAGTTCCTGACAGAGTCTGAGATGGACCTGCTGGTAGATAATGAGGATAAAAACGGATCCACAGCTCTGGGAGATCTGCATCGGATATCCGAGTACACTTACAAATGTAAGAAAACCTAATGAAATATATACATTAATGAGAAAATGTGAATGGATATAATTTCCTCTGTCGCCATCCTATGTTGACGACACTAGAACTCTGCCTTTCCAACTCTGATGTCATTTGGTTCTCCTGTTTTTCTACAGTGACCGAAGAAGACACGAGGCGACTGATTGAGTTACGAGCTGCTAATGAGTCTTTGTTTACGGGGAGAAGGAACACTGCCAAACCTGCCTGGAGGTGAGGGAACACCCAAAGGATTTCTAATCCATGCAAAAAAATATTTAAAACTTTGGTCAAATTTGAAAATCTTGAGAACTTCTAATGCTGGAATCCTCGATCCTGGTTCTGTAGGACTGGTGTCCTGCAGGTTTTACATATTTTCCTGGTGAAACACATCTGATTCAGATTAAATGGGTCTCTTAACAGCTTGAAGCCTGTTAGTGTGTTGCAGCATCTACAACCTGCAGGACCAGCGCTGTTCTAATGTTGTCCTGTCCTGTTTGGTTTCATCGCAGGGGAATTGTGAAAGAGATGGGACTGACGGGGAAGATAACACCTGACCAGGTTGCGAAAAAGTGGGACAATCTGAAGACTAAATTTAAGGTGACACATGCACAGAAGACGAGTCACACGCAGCCTAAACATTGAAACTAGAATTTAGGTTTGTTTGAACAGTTTGTTCTGCAGTGTGTTGCAGAATGAATCTAATTTGCATAATTGTATTACATTTTAGTTTCAGTTCACAATTTTTCTGTATTAATTTTACTATTTTGACTGTTGCTGCGTCAACGCAGAATGACGTCATCGTTGCATGAATTCTGTTATGGGTCACTTGGCCGTTAAAACCGCAGTCACATTCAGAAAAACCTGACCTGCATCAGATTTAAAGCCACATGCAAAAGTGTCCCAGATGGGATTTAAAATACTGGAGTCCAGGTGACTCAGCTTTTTCAACATCACCTCAGTGCCTGAAGGGCCAAAACAAGAGGTTTGGGCCACATTTGTTTGAATGTAGCCAAAGTTAGACACACATCTATCTAGTTAGAATTCATTTCATCTGCTGTTGAATACTTACCATATTTTATATACTACACTATAAATCACATATCACGTCAGTCAAGCTTTTTGATGAAGAGGAAAAAACATGCAAGTGGCATTTCTTTAGAAGCCAGCTTTCAAAGTTATTTATATTATTTTCCTCCGCCAAGGAGGTGATGTTTCTGGGAACCTTTGTCTTTTTATTTGTTTGTCTGTTTGTTTGTGAACAGCATAACCTGGAAAGGGATGGATGGATTCTCATGAAATTTTTAGGATATATCCAGAATGGGAAGATGAAAAAAATGATTAAATTTTGAGATGATCCGAATCATCACCTGGATCCAGGAATTCTTTGTGAAATAGGGTCATTTTCAACATATGTGTATATACCGCAATGAAAAATACCCAAATTGTTTGTAAAAATATACAGGACATGATATTCCATGATAAATAATAAGTTTGGTGGAGGTCTGTGCTTTCTGAGTGTTTTTTTAGTTTCCTCCACAACTACTGTGTCCCTCACAAGTGTTTTTTTCACACTCCAAACTTTATTTCTACTGCTCGATTACCGCTTTTGGCTGCAATAAGTCGTTCAGTGAAGTTTTTTCATTGGTACTGGAGCAACATATACTCACAAAGCTAGAGCGCCTCCCGCGGATGTCAGTGTATATAAGTCACACCTGATGATAGGTCCAGACTAACTACCAGTGTAGCGTATAGTCTGTATCAACATAACCCCTATAAAGGAATAGTCCTACAGGTGATGGACACAGACAATTTGCCCATCTTCATGCTTTCTGGCAGTGTTTGTCCTCTAGTGTCCTCACCACAAGAGGTAACTCAATGGGGTGTCTGCAACCCACAGAGGTTGCTCATGTAGTGCAGCTCATCCAGGATGACATATGGTTTGCCGTGGGTTTGCTGTGTCTCCTTGCACAGTGTGGACAGGAGGGAATACCAGGAAACATGGAGGAGACTGTAGGTGACAGGACCGCAATGAGGAAAATGCAGAACTACCAGATACCTACAAAATGACCTCCTGCAGGCCACTAACGTGCATGTTCCTGCTAAACTGTCCGAAACAGACTTATCAACCACTTTCTTAGTGGAACATGTTCCCATAATCCATTGCTTAAATTTAAGCAGAAGTCTTTTTCCTCCTTCCATCTACGTTAGCAGTAATGATTAACTAGCACAGTTTTAAAACATACTACTTGAGAAAAATCTTAAAATAACATTTCCATTACTCAAACAATGGCCAAATCTCAAAGATGGATACTTGGGTCGCATTATTTATCAAAAGAAGACGGAGAGAGTGTCCCATCCTTCTACTCCACGGTTAGATGACAGAGTTCAGGGCGCCGGTTGTTTGGTTCCGTTCACTGCGATCAGAATTCAGGATGAGAAAAATGTGGGTTTCTTTTGGGTCGCTCGTTGATGCTGCATCACAGCTTCCTTTTCTGGTCCCTGAAATCTTTTTAAACTTTATTTAATTTGTTAAGCAGCTTGTAAATGCAAAAGCTAGCTCCTGCCATTTCTGCTGCTTTGGCAAGCTGCCAAGAAGTCTGAACGCAGAGCCTTCTCACAGACTATTTCTGCAGGTTTTAAAGTCAATTTCTTCCTTTTCCTTCTCTCTATTTGGTTCTCATGCTGTCTTCTCTTACAGCACTTTCCCAAAGTCACACAAAAACCACACATTAGACTTTTAAGTCTGCCCTATGGTCATGAAAATAAAAGATACCTCATGAACTAACCTCTACTAATAATCAGAGTACTTACAGGCTCTTTGTGCTGCTGCAGGTGGAAGCAGGTATCTGATCAGCTGCATCATGCTATATAGTTAGGCTTCGCCTCTAATTTGTTGGTGATCGTTAGTAGCCCAGATATAATTCTGGATCTGGATGCAGCTCTGTTGGTTTATGAGCAACGGAATAATAAGAGCAGACGAAGACGCTCTTGGGTGCGTGTTTTAACTTCAGTGCTGCGAACCATTGTTGTGAAATCGCTTCATCTCTCTGCATTATCTTGTGAGTGACTTTATGGTCGTAACATGCTCCATTCATAAAATCTAAGTTTTGTATGTATCCAACAACATCACATCACAGAAAACATTTCTGTGAATATATCAAATCGCACTTTTAAAATATACTGTTATCCATGTATTTAGCGAAGACCAGAAGTGAAAAACAGACTCCTGGGGGACCAGGTCTCATGACGACCTCCAGTGTTTTGCCCAGAAAGTGGTGGATTGAGGGTGGTGTGAGGACCCCACGTCCACAATTGGGACCTATGCTCACAGTCCAGCACTTTGCAGCCGGATTGCTAAAGAACACCAGGATTTGCAGAACGGCTCCTCGTGTGCTTCATGTATGAGAGCAGGTTCTTATAAACATGTGACAGAGGTGGGAATCTGGGGACACCGTGGAGAAAGTTCTACAGTGTCAGTGTGTGACGGAGTCACAGTAGCGGCGTCAAGCCATACTGCACTTTATCATAACCACACACACATACACTCACATCTATGATGCTGCACAGGACCTACCTGTTTGGAGAGGAATGTTTACTCTCTTTTTGGGTGTGTGCATTGACCTGATTACTTGATTGATTAATTATTGCTGGCAGCTGAATGTAATGAGGAAATTATTGGTGATGTTATTAGATTGGCTGTCATGCCAGACACACCCCTTTTTGTTACCTGGAAGCGCACCTTGAAGAGTGAGAGAAGGTTTAGAGAGGGAGAAATGTGAGAGGGTGGTGATGAAGGAAGGTTTTTGGAGTTCAACTGAGAGAAGTAGGCCTAGTGAGACGTGGAGGGGAAACTAAGGGCTGACTCACCCGAGGATTGCGGGTTGTGCTTCCGAGTATGAGAGGATGAGTGTAGACCGGCCAAAATGTCTACGTGTAAATAATGTAAATGGTTCTGAATCACACCAGCGTTGGTTCCACCTCACTATGGAGCACACACAATAAAGCTCCGAAAAAGTAAGAAAGCCGGCCATCGACCACTTCATTAATCGGATCATCTGATTAGACTCGGCCCACTGCACTGTGTTGGATTTCCCCGACACAGTTTGGAACCCGGAACCCAGTTTAATCACACAGTTCGACCAGTTTAGCAGTGGGTCAGCATTGGTTTGGGGTAATCGGGGATCTGCCAACACTACGCCATATATTTTTCCCAGTGTGATTTACAGACCAGCTTCCACGGGGAGCTCTTTGTTGCTGGAGATGCTATTCTTTTTCCTCCTCTTCTTCACTTTCTGTCGCTCCTTGAATCATGAAGGCTGTCAGTGATTGGTTGATCAGATTTTCTGTCCCCAGCACAGTCTCTCATTTTGCTTATTGTTCAGCTCATGCTGAGGAGAAGGAAACCAGGATGTTGATAGAAAATGTAGCTCGCTTCAATTACAAAAACTTTTGTTTGCCTTTATTTTATTTTCACTATGAGGTTTTCTGTTGACACAGCTGTAATATAAGTTGATTATAATGTAGCTACGTTACACTGGCTACAATATAATCTTCACATATCTAAGGAGTGTCCAAGTTAAACAAGGGGGTGTCTCTCTAAGTCCTTATTACTGTGCAGATGTTAGGCAGGTTTTTTAGGAGTCATGAATACAATGAAGAGAAATTATGAATAAGTTCTGAGGTGCAGGTCAGTCCAGGACGCTCTCACCACTTTGTTGGCAGGTGGTTCAGAGAGAAATACAGTAAAAGCTCCATGTATTTGTTCAAGAAAATCAGCAGCCTTTATCAGTCATCAGCCTTAAAACATCTGTATCTGTCAAACCCAAGTATGGGGAGGTCTGCACATCCCTGAATTTAATCCAGCTCTTCTGGGTTTTCATTTCCCGTTCCATCCAGCACCACCACACCACAGACGGTCCTGATCCCAGTCTGGGAGGAGATCCCTCAGGAGAACATCTGGTCTCATCAGGAGCCCAGATGTTGGAAGTGATGAACCTTACAGTTTTGTGTTTTCCACATAGAGGTGTTGTTTGTCACAGTTCATGCTGTGGGGTGGACAGAGGGATCCATGATTTGTTTTCACATCTTTTTTTAACTTTATCTGCTCTGTTAACTGTTTGTTGTCCTACCTGTGTTCAGTGGTGATAGATATGGATTTAATAAGATTTTACTGGGACATTTTAACTCATAAGGTTAAGATATCAGACCGCTGTGTTTCTGCTTAATGTTTAATAGTTTCACATCTCATCACATGTGTTTTTTACGTCTGCAGGACCTGAAGTTTCCTCCCAGAGGGATGGAGGGTCAGACCAACCCGGCTTCATGGCCTTGGTTCCAGCTGATGAGCGACGCTCTGGAAGGACGTCTGGTGGGAAAAGCTCCCAGAGTGACACCCGTATGGACCAGTGAGGAGGACAGCGTGTTTATCTCGTCTCCGCCCGCCGATAGAGACTGTTTGTTAGCGGAGCGGAGCAGCGTGTCGGAGCTGGAGAGCATGGTGGGCGGAGACAACGCAGACACTGACTGCAGCATCACTTACATCGATGCCAGCGGAGAGGAGTGTTCAACGCCCTCGGAGTTCTCTTACAAAAGTAAGATTCAGTGAATTTTGTTTTGATTTTGTCAGTGTCCTTTTGTCAAAGTTTCCAAAAATGGATATTCTTAAGGATCGCAGGACCACTTAGAGCATCAGCTCAACACAATACAGGGTTTCCATGGATCCTTAAAATGTATTAAATTGGAATCTGAAGGCATGAAGGCTTTAATTGTATTAAATTGACCATAAATGTCTTGTAGGTATTCAGTTTCCAGCCAGTGCATTTCATGCTAGTGGAAAAAACATATAAAACATCTAATACCCTGCAGAGGCCTGGTAACAAACCATTCAGGTGTGTTGGACAAGGGTTGAATGTAAAAGTTACAGGATGGCAGATCTTGTGGAGCGAATCTGGGCACCATAATGTAGATGCTTTAGTATTGACTGGCCGTCATGTGCTGTGTAGCCAATCAGAGGTGGTTGTAGGTGAGACATTGTTACACAAGTCGGAGTGGCGACTTTAGAGAGAAAATGCTGTATAAAAGCCAAAGAAACAAGTTTTAAGATCAACTTTTTTTTGCAGACTATTAGAAAATTGTCAGATATCGGCTGATTATATCAGCTATTGAAAAATTACTATATTTAGCACAAACCGGCTCAGGAGATGGAAAAAATGTCTGTTTGTCTCCATATTTGTCTTCTGTGTTGAGCCAATGAGCCGCATCTTGTGACCAAATATTCAAAGCTTGTGGTAAAATTTGTGGATTTTTCAAAAAAGAAAAAGCGCATTAGATGCAGGAAATATCTGTACGGTTTATTGAATCAGAATCTTTTATTATTTTTTATTTGATCATTTTCAGCTTGATGTTTTTGTGACTTTCTTATTTTTGCTGTAATAAAGTCTTATCTTTATTTTTGTGTTCATAAGATAATATGCTCGACTTGACCTTTTAAATATGTTCTGATTTTTATTCCATGAATTGTTCCGTCTTGTTGTCTTTGTAGGTTTACATAGATATGATAAATAAAGGTCCATGTGATGATGTCACCACATCATGTCATGTGTTTAAAAGTTTATCTTTAAACTGGTGAGATTTGTCAGCATTAATACCTGAATTGATCCTGAGCCACTTTGTTCTGAGACTTTGAACCCCAGGGTCAAAAAGGTGCAGAACCTTTGTCCTAAAACAACATCCAGAGTGTGTATTAAGTGAACTTGTGTGTCTGTGTACATGTCTCTATGGCAACAACTGTAATAACTTACTGAACATTGTGTCTGCCGCAGTGTCGGACCAGGACACCAGGAGGATGATAAAACTCCGAGCCGCAAATGAGATGTTGTTCACCGGGAGGAGGAACGCTGCCAAAGCTGCCTGGAAGTGAGCAGAATGATTTCATGAGTCAGCAGAAGCTCTTCAATGTTGCGTAGATGAAGTTTTTCATTGTTCTGATGTCCTGACTCGCACTCAGAGCCATCCTGAAGGAGCTTGGCCTGCAGGGGAAAGTTTCCACCTACCAGATGGCCAAGAAGTGGGACAATCTGAAGAGGAGATACAAGGTAGCTTCGTCGGGAGCTTTTAGCTTTCAAACACATCCCCAGTTTTAGCTTCATGTTATTTTTTTCTCCTCAGGATCTGAAATATCCTCCTGTTGGGATGGAGAGCATAGCGGACGGGGCCTCTTCCTGGCCGTGGTTCCACCTGATGAACGAAGCCATGGAGGGCCGGCTGGCGAACAGCGCCCCCCTCCTCACTCCCGTCACTCAGGACGATGACCAGCAACCAGATCCCGCCCCCAGACACAGGCCACGCTCCGTGCCTCCTCCTCCGCCACCCTCTGCTTCCTCTGACTTTGGGCAGGAGCTGCTTGGGGGTGGCGTGGAGCAAAGCCAGCAGAGTGCGGAGCCGTGCGATGGGCCGCTGGAGGGACTAGAACGCGAGTGGGAGATGGTGGAAAGGGAGCGAGGGACGCTGGTGCGAGAGAGGGAGATGGTGGAGAGGGAGCGGGCGGCGCTGAAGCAAGAGAGGGAGATGGTGGAGAAAGACAGGGAGGCGGTGGAGAGAGAGAGGGCGGCGGTGCAAGCGGAGAGATTATGGCTGGACAGGGAGAGGGCGGCTGTGGAGCAGGACAGAGCCATGGTGGAGCAGGAGAGGGCGGCACTGGGCCGAGAGAGGGAGGTGCTGGACCAGAGAACCATGATGCTGAACTCTGTGGGACACTCGGGGCACCTTAACAGCCTCATGTAGACCAGCGTTGTGGGGACGTGGACCGTCCCCCCTAGGAGGAAACGAAGAACCACTGCACCTCTGTGGATCCAGATGGTCGCTACTGGTCGAGCAGGAGGACTGAGCTTACTGAGAGGCTGGTCCTGGACTAGAGCACCCCCTGGAGGATGTAGCAGGAGGGCTGCACAATCAAGAATCATGGAGGATAAAAAGCTGCAGATTCACAGCCAAAAACATGTCTGTTTTCTTCTGTAAATCCACCGCGATTATCTATAAAACATTAACCTTAACTTCAAATCATGGTTTATAGAGAAATCCATCATCTTGCTTGTCTTCGTGGTTTTCTGGGTTTGAGGGATTAAGATTTCACTATTTTCACCACAGAAAAAGAAATTAGAGTAACTGAAATATTTCATCATATCACTCTGCCCTGTGGTTTGCTTACATTTAGCTTTTTAACTACGAGTGAAAGGTTTCGTCCAGAGAAATGACGATCACCCTGATGGACTTAACACACAGCACATGTAATTAGTCTTTTTATTCAGACTGCTCTTCACTCAGACACATAACACTGAAGCCTTCACCAAGACAACCTGATTTAAGCCTTCCTCGTTCCCAGCAGCAGTATTTACACTCAAAAAGTGACCTTTCTGTGTGGAGTTTGCATGTTTTCCCTTTGTATGTGTGGTAAACTATAAGCACTGATTCCAACTTAAGCAGCAAATGCTCATAAGGATTCATTACATTTTCACAATGTTTCATCATTTTACCAGGTTCTCTATGGGGAGAGGAAAAAAACAATCTTTTATTTCACTGTTTTCACCAGTGTTTAGGTGAAGTTAATGCTCAAAACGCTGTGATGCAGAATCTTTTAGTCGTTATCCGCCCAGAATAACCCACTTGTCTGGCGTCAGTATTTTATTGTGTCCATAAGAGCCATAAAACATGACAGAAGATCTGAAACTGCATCTACGCCACAGAAAAAGAGCTGTGGTCATTAAATATCAGAAGATCTATTGCGGAAAAGACGATTAACGTTCGTGTTTAAGGCGATGGTAGGCTTTTTCTGTTAGTGGAGGGGAAAAACTCCACTCATATTTTTGGATTTGGTTGTTTTTCTTTAACGCATGACCGTTGTTGCTGCCTGAAGGCTCAGTTCAGACTTTCTCTGCCTCCATAAAGATTTAATTTACTATTTTTACAAAGAGCAGCTAACCTGTTTGCACGATTAAGCTGACTGAAGAAAACAGCCACAGAGCAACATGTTTGACGCTGATCTGCCTCATTATAACCAGTGAAGATGTGTTCTCTGATCCTGGAGTGGCCCGTGCACATGTGCCACTGAACGTAAATAAAGAAAACAGACTTCTTCTTATAGAAGCTTCCATTCAGACTGGATAAGAAAAAAACTGTAATCCACACGCAACCTTATGGGACTGTTTGTATTCAACTTCAACAAAACACATTTATGTTATTCTATTTAAGTGCTTTTCCTGGATCCTGGAGCAGCCACAGAGAAAAGCTCGTTTATCAGCAGAATTTACTGTCGAAGGTTATATTTTTTTGTAAATTCCAGTGTTGAGCTGACGTCCGAAGCATTTCAGTGTTCGGTTTTGAAGTGCTTTAAAGGATTATGTGATCAGCTTTGGCTTTACAGTTGTTTTAAACACTGTTTAATGTTTTCTACAGAAATGTATAAATGCCTTGTTTTTCTGTCTTGGTGTTAATTGTATGTTTATGTAAAATAATTAATTGAAGGATTAAAAGTTCTGTCACAACAAAATGTTTGAGTGAATTATGAGGAACTCTTCCTCATCCATGCCTGTATTCATCGGGGATTAAAAAGAAAAAGTACTGTTTAAGTTTCCACAAGCAAACTTGTCTGGAACCAAAGTGTGTCATCAGCATATTTATGATCAGATTATTTTCACATAGTGGACACACACTGTGCCTTGAAGTATTCATACCACTACAACTTTTTCATATTTTGCCACCTTACAATTCCAAATGGTTTTTATAGAGGTTTAATGTGTTTGACCACCAGTAGTTCCCAGAGTCTATTAGGCCTTTTTCATAGTACCTACTCGCCCCCGCACGCCTACACATAAGACCACAATGGGAGGAAGAGCCTTCGGCTATCAAGCCGCCCTTATGGAACCAGCTCCCAGTGGGGGTACGGGAGGCAGACACCCTCTCTACCTTTAAAATCAAACTTAAAACTTTACTTTTTGAGAAATCTCATAGTTCAGACTAGTCTTGCCGTCCACTAGTTATCCCCTATGCAACCATAGTGGATATCCCATGATGCATTGAGCACTTCCTGTTAGTTACTCTGTTCATTTTCCATGTATAGGACAGTTCTGCCTTTATTAACATATTTTCCCTTTTCTGCAGGTCTTCCTGGATTACAGCTGCAGTGTATATTATGTCTGTCTTTCCTGTCCTCTCCACCCAGCCAGTCATGGCAGATGGCTGTCCTCCCTGAGCCGGTTTTGCCTTCTTGTTTAAAGGGAGTTTTCCTTCCCACGCTTCCCACTGACGCGTCATGCAGCTCAGGATGTGAAATTTGGATCGAGGTCTAGATTCTATTCAATCTTGTTGTTTCCCTTAAATAAGCTCCTTTAGACGACATTGTCATAAAATGGCGCTATACATATAAAGCTGAATTGGATTGAATCAAAAAATTATAAAGTAGAACAGAAATGATGCAGGTTCTCAAGATTTTAAACAGACAAAATCTGAAAAGTGTGCTGTGCTTTTGTATTCTAATACACCAGCAATCAGCTGCCCCCAGAAGTCACCTTATTAGTAAATTGAGTCCAGCTGTGTGTATTTTACTCTCAGCATATATACACCTGTCCTCTGAAGACCTTGGTGGTTTGTTGGAGAACATCAGCATCATGAAGACCAAGCAACTCACTAGATGGGTCAGGGAGAAAGATGTAGAGAAATTTAAAGCATGTTATAAAAAAATTATCCCATGATGTGAACACTGCAAGGAGCACCGTTCAATCCATTATCCAAAAATGGATGGGGAAAAGCTCATCTGCATTATGAATATGTTGTCTAAACAGGAAAAACAGGCTCAGAAAGCTTCCAGGTAGAAGGGCAGGGCTGCTTTATGACACATGACTTGGCATGACTCAGCACACGACGAGAGTACATACCAGCTGCGGTTAAGTTTGTTTATAGAGATTACTGTTTCATTCAAGCACTGATATCTAATTTATTTCCTTGATATTAATTTCATGCAGGTCTTGACTTCTTCCTTGTTTCTTAATATTTGAAAGTATAAAAAACATTGTAACTGGACCATCTTCAGCGTGATTACAGCATGCGTTCATTATGGCATCAGATCCAAGGAGAGCATTTCAGATGAGGTTAACAGTAGATGGAACAGCTGAAGGCTCAGGTGGATCTCTCAGATCCCGGATTTCCCAGATGTAGATAGTTTTTTTTTTTTTTTTAGTAATGCTGACATATGCCAAGTTTCCATCTAGCAGATCTGTGGGGATTCACCTTGTTGCTATTAAATTATTAATATATATATATTAGGTTGTTGAATAGGTTGTTCTAGCCCTGAAAGGTTTTTACTGTATTTTCAGACTATTGGAAATCCTTCCATGTCAAAGTTAAACCCTTCCTCTGCCAGCTCAATGACCCGCCCGCTGCTGATTGGCTGCCTGTCGACAGGTGGCCCAGTAGGATCTGCCTGTTTGACTTAAATACCTCCATGATTGGCCTGAATGAACATTTGAAAGACTACATGGGCATGTTCACTGTCACAGTCGGTCAGTACATCTTTTTTTCTACACATTTTATGGCTTTAGATTATTGCTCAGTACTTTCAGAGTCCACCTGTGATGCAGTCTGTTTACCTGTACAGATCTTCACTCAGGTGAATGTTTAACTTACTGGATGCAATGCTGAATGAATAAGCTGCACTTGACAGGGAGTGTTTCTTTCTTTCATTTCATGAATTTTCTCCCTTTAGATTCCAGCTTTTTGCAGCAGCTTTTTCACATGTAAAGGTCTGTTCTTTTTCTCGTGTTTTACACAAGATTTGAGGACTTTTAGAGCGTTTTAATATGTGTACACTTCAGCTCTGGAAGACTGATTTTCTAATATTTGAGAGTAAGCGACAAGCTAGTGTTTCTCTAAGTCTGATTTGAAAACTAACCAGAAAACCTCTTATTTGCTTCTTCTGAACTAAACTTTAATTTTAATGAAATTGAATCATTTTAATGACAATCAAAGCTCTTTATCAGTCGCAAGTTGAATCACAAGTTAAGTTGAGAAGCTTGAGGAATGGCTTTAAGCTGCTTTTATAAGTCTGTGAGGATCTGCATCGTTTGGAAGGAGATACACTTTAAGCTCAAAATATTTTTTTCTCTGCATTCTTGCTTCGTCTTTTGTCACCTTAAGTCGTCTCAGTTTGTTTTCTGGAGGATTTAAGAAGGAATTTTGATACAACCCATCGGTCTTACTCGCAAACTTACCCAGTTACCAAAACTGAAGACGCATAGATGAGACTGCAAGTCATGACATTCTCCCTCATTAACACACAGAAAACACATGTAGGATCTCCATTTGGTTGACCAATGAGATGGATCACAGAGTTGAGTCTGTTATTTGTTCTGATGATCCACATTAAAACCATTTAAAGCGTCCTGATATCATTCTGGTCTGATGGGTGGTGAGGAAGAGGCTTACCCAGACAGGCAATGCCTGGAGGCATCCATGCTGAATTTTAATTGACTGGATTCCTTCTGACGTTTTGCTTGACTGCTTCAGTTACTTTCTCACTCTGCACCTTTTTTTCACCCTTCCCTTATGCACCCAACCTTTAATTTTCTGTGTCACCAGATTCTTTTACAGATTCATTTCTGTACTTTTCTTCCTTTGTATAATTGTAGTTTTTCTGGTTCTGCCAGAAACAGAACAGACAATGTCCTGAGCGTGAATCAGCTGAGCTTAACCAGCCGTTAGTGATTTGAACTCATCCATGCCATGTTCTGATCTGATCCTGCATTAACAGTGTTTATAAATGTGTGTTTTTATGATGCTTCACCTCAGACTGGACATATTTTAAATTGCTATAGCCTAAATCATCAGTGTTTTAAATCATCAAGTTAAGGTTGTACGGTGACTGCAATAGGAAACATATTGATCTCTGTGTGTGTTAGTAAGCTATGGATTACTATTAGGTGAGGATGATGCAGTAAAATTGTTATACATGTCAGTTATGTGACTGTCAACATGTAAAATGGATAATTTTGAATTAATTTTATTTTGACCTTTTATAATGAACTAAAAAAGCTCAGAGAGCCAGACAGACGTTGGAGCAGGGATACATGGAAAACCTCATGGATTCCAGACTGTGTACGACCGAATTAAGTACCCCTGATCTGATTGCTCAAAAGAAGCAGAAAGAAGTAATACTTAAATAAAACTAACATTCTTTTAAGATTAATTATATTTAATATAAAATAAAACTATAAGCTATTAATATAGATTAAAAAGCAGCTATAAAGATATTTTACATATTTGCATTTTT
>JBAMHX010000011.1:6311346-6331064 GCA_037177515.1 Pseudomugil tenellus
TATATATATACATATACACACAGACACAGTTTTACTGCTAAATGTACCTCAGGAAGATGTTTCTGTTTTTCTTTGAGAATGCATGATGATATTTTGGTAATTTTTTCTGTCTGTTTATTACAGTAAAATCAAAGATGGGAAGACGATCGAATCTCAGCAGCTGTAAGTTATCTGACAAACTCATTTTAATGCATCAGCCATTATGTTCTGGGAAATGTCTGAGCATTGCTGATTATTAGTAGAGGCATTGTTGTAGTGTACGGAAACATAGAGCTGTCCCCCAAAGTGAAAAACAGGGTCTTATTACCGTATAACCTAAAAGCTTTACTGAAAAAATATTAAACATGTCAGTGTATCATGTTGTTTCACTAATTATAAAAAGGTAAAATGTATCGTGTTTTTTATTTTTATTGTAAAACATCTAACTTAATGTAAAGATTTGTGGTAAAAGTGTGAAACATGTTATAACGCAATAAGGTTCTTTTATTTCTTTTTGGATGACAGCTATATGCTTTGGTACTAATGTGAAGGAGAGCTTTCTCTGATTGAATTGGATAATGCGGAAAAAACAGTAAACTCTCATTAAAATGTGGATAAAAACAGATGAGATTTCTCTCTGGCGTCTTCTCGGTTCAGTGTTTTTTGCATTTATGTGTGTCCACCTCTTAGCGTCTTTGAAGATCGGGATCGTGATTGTTCTGGGCCTTGTTCTTATTCTAGTTGGCCTGCAACTGGACATTAACCCTTTTGAAGGTCAGAACATTAATCTGTATTCATATCGCCATTCTTCACAGAGGTTCTGTTTGGAGAAACACAGTATAATACTTATAATATAAATCCCCCAAAAACCTGCCATTTAAAAAAAGAAAAACAAAAAGCGCTCTACATGTCAGCCTTTTAAAGTAATGTTTAAAGGCTCCAAATCATGATTTGCCATCAGTCAAATTAGAAAAATAACATTTCTTAAAAATATGTATTAAGCTTAAGACTTGAATAAAAATAGTTAAAAAATGAACCTTTCACATGTCACAAGTTTGCAACAGACTACTTCACGAATTTTATTAATTTACTTTTTACCTAAACCATTTATTTTATTTATATATTTTTCTCATAGTCACACATTTTTGTGCTTTAATATGATTAATTAATTATAGATATTTTATTGTTATGTATTCAACATTCCATTTGATTCTATTGGTTGGTGAACGTTGATCAATTATGACACATTGTTAAATATATATACTTTATGAAATTTTTCAAGTCACACAGAAGAATTTGACAAAATTTCAAAACCATGAAGAGACTAAATAAAAACAGCAAGAAGCCACTGAAATAACATTAAACAGTATTTTGCACTTCTCTGACTGGTTATATCAGATATTTATGAACATTCTCTGTCTTCATTTCATTGAACCAGCTTTAAACAAAGACTCATCTGTGTCCAGTGAGACCTCCGATTTGAGGATCCATACCAAGAAGTCTGGTTAGTGATGAGTAGAGGTGATGAGGAGTTAGAGGAACCATGTGATGGAGCTGATGGTGGTTAATCAATATTTTCTTCTACAGCTGGACAATGTTCTTTAAAAAAAGACTGTCCCAAGGATCAGTTCAGTTTCTACATGAGGAGTGGAGCTGCGAACGTCGTAGGTCCAAGGATCTGTGTCCAGAACAGTTTGTAAGTGTTTTTAGGCTGTTCTGCAGCTTATATGGAGATGTTTCATCATTTTCTTGATTTTTGTGCATGAGATGAACCAGAGGGGCATCCCTGAAATCTGACTAGTCTGAGAAAGTATTATTAGTCTTAATGTTAAATGGAAATTGTTTTTAAAAATTTAAATTTCATTCCAGTCTCAGGTTGTTAATGTTAACATTAGACCCACAGTGAAATAATACAGACAAAAACAATAAATTATATATTTTTCTTAGTATTTTATATGTTGGTCTACATCAGGAGGGCCAAAGTCCCGTCGTTGAGAACTAATCTGCACATGTGTATCTTGTTACCAGGCTTCATTAGGGCTGAACTTGCACATCTGGTTCAGGTGTTTTAGAGAAAAGATGCATCTAAAAGGTGCAGGAAAGTCAATCTCCAGGTCCTCGAGCCTGGTAATGAGCCATTGATTTGAATTAAGTGTGTTTTAAAGGGGAAACTTTAAAACCTGCAGGATGGCAAGTCTTGAGTGCGAGAGTTAGTGATCAGTGTTCTAAACCATAACGCAGTGTTTATAGAGCTTCATCTCACTAAAGCTGGGTACACACAAGGATTAACAGGATCTTTTAGTTCTTATTTTCCCTCTTTCTTATCAAGCACAGCAAAGGGCCGATTATCTGTTGTCTTACAAGATTATCCCATGAAATGTGGTATGAGGTGTGTTAAGGATGAATTCATCCTGACAATCAACCCCAAAACATGTCAGGGCCAACAGTTTGCAAGTAAACTATTTACGACCAAAAATCTTTACGTGTGGGGGAAAGCTGACGAGTCGTGGCTTTGTAGAACGGAGAGCAACCTGACTGAAGAACCACGAAACGGATAAAAAGAACAAGCATGGCTGATGTAAAAGTCTGGCGGACTTCAGGGATGGAGGAGCAACTCGTGGAGCTGTAGAAAGAGAGAAAATGTTTTTTAATGTCTCCGCCAAGTCGTCCTGGGTGTTGTGTTTTTTAAGCTGTTTTTTTTCTCAGTTTTTTTTTTTTTTTTTGGATCTCATTTGATCACTTGCGATTTCTGCCTTGAAGGACTAGAGTTTAGACCAGAGTAGGTACCAGATGTGCTCGGACTGCATTATGCTCATATGAATTCAATAAAATGCTCGGGGTCTCCTATTTATATTTTAATACAAATTAACTGACTGTCATTTTTTTGCTGATGTCATCAGGGTTCTGGGAACAATCCTGAACAACGCAGGAAGTGGAATAAACATTGTGGTGTTGGATGGTAAGAATTGAAAAATGAACTGGTTCCAGTAAATTTCCACTCTGCAGATGTTTTTGGTTTTGTTGCAGCTTTAATGTTTGAAGGTTTTTATTGTGGTTTTCTTCAAACGTAATGTGTACAGAAAGTTTACCGATTGTCTTCAGCAACAAACTTCAGTTTATTTTCTCTACACAAAAAATGAAAATATAAAAATTTATTTTTTCTTCCTTAAATATTCAAACCAGTTTTCTCTGACAAAATACTCAAACAGGACATAAAAGAGAAAAATAAGCGCTGAAAACTAGAACAGCAATGTGGAAGCGCATATCTCCACCAAGCAGATCCTCTTCAGCCATATTGTGATTTCCAGCATATGTTCTCGCCCTGCATTCATTTTATATGCATGCACGACTAGAACTTTCTATTTTTGACACTGCTTAATCCAAGGTGGAGCCTGTTTCAGTAATTGCCTACAGTGCAGGTAGCCTACATCTGGACAGGTGGTCAGTCCATTGCACACCTTTAGCACTGAAATATTAATCTTATTTACAGTCGAATTTTGCAAGCATAGTGATCTTCTTTTTCATTTTTACTTGAGCTGTTACTAAAACAAAGAAGATAAAAAATATTAAAACATATGTGAGCATACGTTATATATATTATGAAATTTCTCTATAGCGCTGTAGTGAAATGCCCTCTTAAATGTCACAATTCCTTACAAATCATTCCCACAATTTAATGGAATAATACGTTTTGTATAAAGTTAAGAAATAATAAGCAGCCAGATAAAAACATCACCTCCTTAAAGGAGGCGAAATACTGTGGGATAAAAGCAGTCAGACCTCTTCTGCAAGTTCATTATCTTTTATATGAGAACATATTTGTCTGGCAGGTAAAACCGGAGAAGTTCTGAAGACGGATCACTTCGACATGTACAGTGGGGGTAAGAGCCAATAAAAGGTTCTGTCTGCGTGGATAGAACGGGAAGTCTGAGTTCTGTTTGTGTTGCAGAAGTCGAACCTCTTATCACACTCCTGAAGAACCTCCAGGATAGTTCTGTGGTTCTGGTTGCAACCTTCGATGAACCTGCATCAAAGTAAACATTCCATCTTAAACACTTTGTATGTTCGAAATGTACAGTGATGAGAATCACTTTATGAGTTTATGTGAAGAGAATTCAAACCCAGAGCAGGGTCATTTCCATTTAATGTCTTTATGGTGTACTCAGTAAGAAGGACCAACATCTCGTTAAAGACCAGCTTGTTTCTCGTGGACAGACCAGTGTTCAGGTTTTTCCTGCACCGGTCATAATGACATGCAGGTTTGGTGAAGTTAGGGTGGAATGCTGGGTGCTCCTCCTCACTGTGGGTGTAAATGTGTATTAACAGGTTAAATGAAGAAGCCAAAAAGGTGTTTGCAGATCTGGGAAGCACTTCGGTTAACCTGCTGAGATTCAGAGATAACTGGCTGTTTGTTGGTGGGAAAGGAACGGAAACGAAGACTAACTTTGAGAAGGTAAATTCACAATGGACAGCTTTTGGAAGAACAAACGGGTTGAACTTCTCACTTCTGCTAATCATATAGTAGTTTTGTTCAGATTTATCTTAAAGATTTTGAGATTACAAATGTCTGATTGGACTCAGTTCCTCTCTGTGAAACCAAATTCCCAAAATTTATTGTATTTTTAAATCTCTTTCAGCACAAAAAGAATGAACAGTCGACAAATAAATATGACAACTGGCCGGAGCTGATTGAGCTGGAGGGATGCATCCCCAAGTTCCTGGGCTGACACATGGCCCAGCTTTGCTCAGGAACAAGACTGGCTGATGCAACAGGATTTATTTTCACTACTTTTTGTTGGACAACATGTGAAAACTGTGCTGGACTAAAACACTTATCACAGCATTAAAACGGTTCACATGAATTCACTCGATCTTCTTGGACTGGATGGAAACCAAGAGAGGAAAAAATAGCATTTTTTTTTCTACATTCGGATTTAAATTAGGTATTAAAAAAAAATTAGAGCCCCTATTTAAGCCAACACATCTCTTTAATGTGACTTTTTTAGCTGTTCTTTGGGTTTACTCAGTAACAGCCATTTTCCCTTCATTTATTTTTGTGAGTTTCTGGTTTGAGTTTAAGTATATGCTCCTTTTTGCGTGTTTAATTCTGGAACTCCTGATAGTTGCTGACTTTGTCTTTGCAGGGGGCATTTTTTGTTTTTATATTTCTGTATAAGTATTGCAGATGGTCTAGAATCTGTGGTTGGATTGCTTTGTTTCCTTTGTGGTGTATTTCTGTCTCCTTTCATTTCTGTTGTCTTTCTATCCTGTCAGGTCCAGCATATTTGTAAATTCTGCAAAACAAAGATTTATTCAAAGTAAAAAAATAACATAAGAATTCCAGTTAGGGGATAAGAATAAGAATAAGAAGGGGATAAGGGCATAAGAATTCCAGTTAAGGGGATAATTTGACAAAACACTTGACAAAACAAATTCGCTCAGCATAACACAGCAGCCAGACCATCATTCTGCCTGATTTAATGCTGGACAAGTTAAAGTGAAGGGGAGAAATGTAACTTTTCTTTATTTGTAAAAAGATTATTTAGGATTAGTTTTGTATTGAAATTCAATGTTGTTTTAATGTTCTTATGTGTAGGGTGTGGGTCTGTAACCCACAGCTTTTCTGCTCTGGCTCTAAATGAAAATAAGTTATATAAGATAATTTTCCTTCGTTTACAACTTTATTCAGTTATTATTCAGACACTGGTCCAGTGTCCACAGCAAGAAGGCAGAACGTAGCACAAATGCATTTCTTAGCTTTAGCCCACCTACCTCTGTTAGCCGGTTATCTCCCGTAATCCGAGTTAGCTCAGCTAGCCTTGGCTACAGCTAGCTTGAAGATTGATAGATGACAATCATTCAACTCCCACGCTCACAGCCCCCTCTCAGCTCCAACTTTTGCCCATTTTTCTATTTACCGGGTGTAACGGCTCACATGACACTGCCAAGATGGCGACAGTAAGAACCGCCCCATGCGCTTCACTTTTCTGAAACCTACAGGGAGGCTCCGTTCATTTTCACACAGTCCATGGCTTGATCAGTCGCTCAGAATGCAGCTAATCGGTTTCTTATGGAGGATAAAATGTGATCTTGTTTGCTTGTCTGTCTGCACTGGCTTCCCTTTCATTTAAGGACTCGATGCAAAGTGTTTATTTTTAAAGCCTCAAATGATATGACATCTTTGTATTTGTCAGAGCTGCTGCACCAGCATGAGGTTTTCTTTCAGGCTCAAAGCGTGTCAAACCTTTTTCAGCTGCAGTTTCACATTAGAGCTGCCTAGTCTGCTTCAGGTTTTAATTTTATCCTCAAGACCCACCATTTTTATTGCATTTAATTTATTTCTCGCTGCTTTGTTCCAGTCTTGTCTTTTTTTGTTTGTTTTTTTTACTGATTTTCTTTTACTGTGTAGTTATTTTTATTGTTCAGCACTTTGGGCAACTGGGATTGTATGCTGTAAATGTACTCTACAAATAAACTTGAATTTGTGCTGAGAAATTAAAACAATTTACCATCTAAAGATATTTTCAGAACAAACACATAAAACTGACTGAAATCTTCTTAATTATAGTGAAAAAATGCAGCTTGAGATTTTCTGCAGAAAGCTGAGCAGTGCATATTCAAGTGAACCCAACATACACACACACACACACACAGACAGCCTCCATCATTATCTTCCAAGAACCTGATCCACACCCACCTGAAGCTCAGAGACAAGCCACAGCAACCCCCATGAAAGAATTTCCTTTTTAAAAATAAAAGTATCCGTACTTGGACTTAAGAAACAAATGTGAAATAGGTGAGAAATTTAAAGATAAATTTCTCTCTGCAATGACAGAACTGTTACTCAGCAAACTGATTTAGCTCCAGCAGACTCAACCTGTCATGGGTCGAGCAATTTTTACAGTATAAAGCAGAAAGTGCTGTTGCATAGATACAACCCTATTTTTAATGAAGTAGAAATGTTGGAGCCTATCCCAACTGTTAGGAGGCAAAAGGCAGGTACACTGAACACGTCGCCAGTACAGATATCTGCAACAGATTCCAGTAAAACTGGAACAGGGCCACGTTTACCTCTGTGTTGCATAACCTTGCATTTTAGAAACATATAAGGGTTTAGAATCCGAGGACACTAATTGTTGAAGCTCTGTAGGTGGAATTTTTTCTCTATGCTTGCAGTGCTGCCTGCCTCCATTTTGATTTTCAGCTTTGCTATTTATGTTCTGAGAGTTCAACAGATTCTCAGATTGAATCCATGTAACTGTACATCAAGAAGCATTTTTTTTCAACAGCTCGACTGTGCCTTTTGGGGATGCTCCTTTTATACCCAATCATAACACCCATCTGTTTCCAGTTAACCTGTTTACCTGTGAAAAGATCCAAACTGGTGTTTTTTGAGCATTCCTCAACTTTCCGTGTATTTTGTGTTGATTCTTTCCGATATGTACTGGAACCTGTTGCGGGCATCAAATTCAAAATAAATGAATATTTGCAAAACGTAAAGCAAAGTTTTTCAGTCGTCAGTTGAATAAAGGTTAAAAATGGTAAATGCGCTTATTTAATGCATTTCTTGTCATCTTGACCACTCAAAGCGCCTGTCACATGTTACATTCACCCATTAACAGAAATACTTATACAGCACTTCTACATTTCACGTTCTTTGCTCTATCAAACCACATTAATATCCCGATAGTCATATAGGCAGGCAATGTGGGATTCAGTGTTGTGGACAAGGACCGTTGGGCTTGCAGTTTGGGGAAGCCTGGAATAAATCTACTGCTTGTGCTCCTGATCTACTGCCAGATTAGGACATTAATTCTGTTATCTACATCTTACCCAAGATCTTAAGGTCATTGGAGTTTGAGAGGAAGAGGTTTAGCATTTTCTTTTGTTGTGACACATAAAAAGCAATAAAATGAAATAGACAGTTTCGTTGTTAGTAGAAATGCCTCTTTCATTAGTAAATGTTGCAGACCCTGGTGTAGGAATCATGAATAGTGAGTGTCTTACCTGCTTACCTGGAGACTAAAAATAAAGAAAATATTTAATGTTGATTTGAGGAAATGTTACACAATGTTCAATGCTTCATTTGTTCTTATATCATTACATGGGTGTGTCACAATGTGATGCTGCAAACCAAACTGTGCATCAACAGTTAAAAAAATATATTTTACAGATGAGGAACATCTTCTGACAACCTTAAAGCTGCTGCAAGGGAAACTGTTGGATTTCTTCCCATCTAGGAATGAAAAGCCTTTATTAAATTTATATTACTATGTGTAACTGTGGTTATAACACATTTTCTTTGTTAACTAAACAAACAGAGGATTTCATGGCTCATATCCTCCCTTGACATCCTGCACCCACTTCATTGTTCCTGTTCATTGTTTGGTTTTACTCTATAGCAAATAATCACTATACTGCATGTTCAGGTACGGGAATTCACTACACCACCATTAAATAAGTTCAGAAACAGGTGGCACTGAAATCAATGTATGTTGTCTATACCTAATTAACAGATTACAAAGTCAGAGGAGGACTCAATTTCACTGATATCATAAAATTGTCCCAATTTATGTCTAGCACAATCTATTTCACTCAGTGAGGCAAAAGCTTAGCATTATTTTATGTATTGTAAAGTGCTGTAGCTTGTGTAATTATTTGCCTACAGTGAAATGTGGTATTATTAATTAATTCATTGTCTATATCGTTTAATCCAGTTCAGGGTAGCAAGGAAGCTGGAGCCTATCCCAATTATTTTCAGACAAGAGGTATGGAATACTTGGACAGGTTGTTTGTTCATCACAGAGTCAACATAGGAGACAAGAAACTATTTACACTCACAATAACTCCTAAGGACAATTCAGAGCAGGGGAGCCCATGTATGGTCCTCAAGATCTACTCTCCCTTAACACATACCTGAATCAAATGAATACTTTGTTATCAGGTCTCCGCAGATCTGGATGAGAAGAGGGAATTCAGATATTTCATTCAGGTGTTCTGGAGAACAGATGCATCCAAAAGGTGCAGGATGGAAGATCTTGAAGACTGGATATGAGCACCGCTGATTTAGAATGACCAATAAACCTAACATTCATGTCTTTGGAGGGTGAGAGGAAGCCAGAGTAGTCTACCGTGAGAAAACCCATGCGTACCTGAGGAGAACATACAAGAAAGGCCACAGTTCGGTCCTTCCAATGTGGCAATAGTTAATTACATTCACTCTTGGGGCAGAGACGTCTGCTGTATTCAGTAGAAAGAATGTCTGTGATTGGTGAACAGGCAGGTTGGGTGGGATATCTGAATAGCTTCAATATTTTTTAATTAAATATTTGAATATCTGTCTGTCTTCAAATAGACTTGTATTTTTATATATTCATTTACAAGCCTGAAAGATATACTATGAAGTAGCCCATAATTTTAAAAAAAAAAGTTATTTAATGTATTAACTAGAAATTGGGTAGAGTTATATCCCCGAACACCCCCAATCTTCAATTTCCCAAATCCTTGAACACATATACAAATATAAAAACATTCAGGTATAATGTGTCATTGAAGATATGTCATTTTGGGACATCTTCAATGACCTGTAATTCGCAAGTGATTTGAGATCAATCAGATGAATAGTTTCAGAGATAAAGTGAAAACGGTTTTCAGGTTTAAGCGCCCCTAGTGGCCAACCCGATAAAGATAAATCGTTCAAATCGAATCACTTCACCCTCTCGATGATATATCTATGCATGTGCAAAACAAAAACCCTAAATTGAATATTGTTCAAGTTATCACTTAACACGCAGAGTCTGCCGCAGTGGTCAGGGGAACCCAACACTCTGTTTGGGGATATAATTACATTCTTTGTAAATACTCCAACTGATACTAATGTTTAAGGAAATGGGACTTCTGCAGAATGTCGTTCAACTGCCAACAGAATTTGATGTAGTTATTCTTTTTTAATGCATTGTTTTATATACTTAATATTTACATGAAATAAGATTAAAATATGCAAGATCTTCAGAACTGATTATGCTGCCGCAAATTCGTTTGTATTTTTCTTCTAAATGCCTAATTATTTAACCACGATTTAATTATGTTTAAATAAATTTTTTTCGTTGTATGTTATTTGTTGTTTAATTACGTTTGATCTTTTTGTATTTACGGAAAAGTGGAACAACATAAGCCATTTGTTTCAACCGGAACTCTTTTGAGAGAGGTCCTGGAGCTCATATTTGATTGGCTATACAAGTTCCCAATATGTCATTAAACGAAGTTCTCATTGGCTGTTTCTCGGTAGACGCAAAAATTGAGGCGGAAATAAATGTTCTGAACGAGATGATACATTGTTGATGGGGAAAATCTTTGTGACCGGGAGTCTAAAATGTGCTATGTTAATTGTAAATTAGTTAAATTAATTATCTCTGTTTGATTAACCCAGGATTTAAAATGGCGACTTTAGTTTTGGACAATGGAGCTTACACGGCAAAAATCGGTTACAACCAGGAGAAAGTCAGGTAAATATCAGTGTGTTAGCATGTTAGCCAACGTCACTTCTAATGTAGTACTAATAGGCAAACTGTCAATATTTTGATATTTGGCTGATAACTATAAAAGGAATATTACGATTTCGCGTTTGCAACGTCAAAGATCTTACTAACATAATAATAGTGTGCTTAAAAAAAGCTACATAGTACACTCAAGTAATTATTGACTAAACGTGTAAACAGCTGTTAAAAGAAATAGTGTTAAAGAAGAGTAGAAAATAAATTCCATAGTTGGGTTACGTTTTTTTTATACATTTGTAATAATTTGTCACTTCAGTTCTCAAAGTGTATTGTAATTTTACACACGTGTGCATATTCTCTGTTAGTTTAATTTAAATATATGAGCTAATTTAAGTAGAAATGAACAAGGTCAGTCCTGTTGTGTGTTTTCTTTGTATTTTGTTTTGGAGTTTTTGGGCATTTCATTTACTCAATTTATGGAAAAGAAATTGACATCAATTACTTAAAATCTGCAATAAATATAATTGATTTTTTCACTTATAGTTTGCTGTTTGATTTAGTTCTCCTTTTGTTGAGCTTTAATCTGGTTTTTTTGTTATCTGCATCAAAATGCTTCTTTCTCTCTCATTTTCTAAATTATTTCTTTCTCCTGCAGTGTCATCCCAAACTGTCAGTTTCGCTCAAAGACATCAAGACTAAAAACCTTCACTGCCAATCAGCTGGATGAGATTAAGGACCCTTCAGGTCTCTTCTATATCCTCCCGTTTCAGAAGGTGAGTCAGCATCATCTGGTCAAAGCTCTCATCCTGCCAAAGTTCATCCCTCACCTGTTTTCCCTGTGTAGGGTTACCTGGTAAACTGGGATGTCCAGAGGAAAGTCTGGGATCACCTATTTGGAAAAGAGATGTTTAAGGTGGTGAACTTTTTCATTTTGTCAGTAAATGTTTAAATGTGTCATTCCCCATTATCTTCAGCTATCAACTGCCTTTTTTCTCTGTTCAGGTGGATTTTGCAGACACCAGCATCATCATCACAGAGCCTTACTTCAACTTTTCGTCCATTCAGGAGTCGATGAATGAGATTCTATTTGAGGAATACCAGTTCCAGTCAGCTCTCAGGATCAATGGTGAGTCAATTTTAGTTTAACGACTAATCACTATTTATGCCAACACTTAACCTATAAAACTACACTTTAATAATAAATGGGGGTATTTATGTAAAGACTGTAGGTTAAGATAAGAAAATATCTCTATTATTACTATATTGCCAAGAAACATCTATTTTCACCTTGATGTAGTTTCCTTTCTAAATTTCCACCAATCAAAGAGGTTAAAATAACTGATTACCAATCAGGTGCAACCAAAGATTTACATGTGAGCAGAAAAGAAAATAATGGTCCGTCATGACTGGAAAAAAGAAAAAAAAGGTTCTACAGCAGCTGCGTTGGAGGTAAATAGTAATAGAAATAAGTGTGAATGAGGAAAAAGTGTAAATATGTTCATTTTTTGTTGTATTTTTGTTTAAATACCAATATTTTTTAAAGAAAGATCTGAGATGAGAAAATGTTTGATCGTTGTTGATCTTGTGCTTTTTCTACAAAGTAATATTTTAAATCAATTGTGTTTTCTCCATCTAGTTGATCCTTATGTTGCTAAATCTGTTGATGCATCATTTTACTAGTTTTTATCTATCTTGACCTCTATATTTTATTTATTTTTTGCTTGTGTTATTTTATTTTCTAAGGTGTAAATCAGAATTTGTCTGCTTCACTTGGCAGCTTTGTTTGATATTTCTGCTTCTGGGTTTTGATGAGATGAGCAGGTGGCTTGTCACTGGATCAGAACAGTGACATGTTTACTAATATTTTCTGTGTATTACGTGCCATATGTAACTGATAAAATACAATTATGGATGGAAAATATGTGTGCAAATCAATCAGAGTTCCTCCTGTGACCTGTATCTGCAGCATTTTTGCTTTGGCTTGCAGGAGAGTTTTTCCATGAGTTTCACAGGGATCAGATATCTCTTTTATATTTTTTTATGTCTCTCCAGCCGGTTCCCTCAGTGCTCATCACTACTTTCACACCAATCCCTCTGAGATCTGCTGCCTGGTGGTGGACTCCGGGTTCTCCTTCACCCACATCGCCCCCTACTGCCGCAGCAAGAAACTGAAGGAGGGCATCCGCAGGTCAGAGAAGATCCTCCTGCAGCAACAGCAACAACAACAACAAAACATTAACAGGCTGTGGATTAATTCTGCCTTTCAGGATCAATGTAGGAGGAAAACTGCTGACTAATCACCTGAAGGAGATCATCTCGTATCGGTAAATCCACCATGTCATGTTTTTTGTAGGCTTTTAGTCTTTTTGTTTTAACTGGAGCAGCTGATTATTGTGCAACTTTGTTTCATAAATAAATTAAATGAGTTTATTTGTTGCTCAAATTTTGTAGCCAATTACATGTGATGGATGAAACTCACGTGATCAACCAGGTGAAAGAAGATGTCTGCTATGTCTCGCAGCATTTTTACAAGGACATGGAGATCGCACAGTAAGGCCGATCTATTTTATCACACAAAATATTTATTTATGTAGCCAGTTTCAGTTTATTTGACTTTTAAGTCAGTAAGATCTTATTCTAAATGTTTAATCCTAAACGTGTGTCTGATATGTAAATGCTTTAACAGGAATCTGTTTGACTGAAGTTATCATATGAATGAAGCTAATCTTTACTTCTTAGATGCTCTTTCTCTCTTTTTTTATACCCTCATGTGTCCAGTTTCTAAAATGTTTCCCCAGCAGAGAAGTTAAGACCTGCTGGTCAGTGTGTCTCATCTCTTATTCGTCTTCAGGATGAAGGGGGAGGAAAACTCTCTGATGAGAGATTATGTTCTTCCAGATTTCAGCGCAATCAAAAAGGGCTTCTGTAAGGTGAGACATCGGCTTTAGTCGTTCATTTTTCTGCTTCGTGGTACATAAACTGTGTTCCAGAAATATACACATTTTGTTATTGATTTAACAAGCATCGAGCAAGTGACACAGCAATCTCGTGAGCATTGCTCAAATACGCTGATTCACCCAAAAGTCACGTGACTACACTAGCGAGACCTTGTTACGTCATCTTTGCGTGTCGAACACCACGCAGGAACTTCCTGTGGCTGGACTTGTCAACATCGCAATGATTTAAAAACAGTCCGAAATGCTCAGTGCAGTGTGGTTTTATGAGAGAGGAGATTCTGTTAGCGGTTTGCATCATTACAATTACAAAACAGTTAGATTGAAAGCATCATATTAATTTAATCTGAGATTAAACTGCATTTAGTTGACAGGCACATGTAGTTGTAGCTTACGAGGTGATTTTGTGTTTGTGCTGAAAGTTAGTGTCGAGTGCTGTGGGTTTTACACTCTCATTTTCAGTATGTTTATCATTGAATCCTTGGACTGTACCTCATAAGGTTCCTGCCATGAGTTGTTAAATTTAATTAAAACTATTTAAGTTTATGTGAGTCACATGACATGGAAGTGTCGAGCGGCAGACAGACAGGAAAAAAAGAAGACCGTAAGGAAAAAAAATGAGACATCTTTTGAGCTTGTCAAAGGATTTTTATGCTTGTCTGTCTTATGTACCACTGGTTTACATGGCATATGCAGTATTTACTGGTTTTATTTTCTTCACACTGTGAAGGCTGATGTGATGATGTTTCTAGTTTTCACAGTGTTCCATGAAACATCAGTATGAACCGTGGATTCTTTGCAACCAGGACTGATTTACGATATACCAAAATACACTCAGCACACACGTTTATATACATTTATAAACATATAGATAGTCATATATGTTGCGAGTTTGTAAAGCCAGAGGTAGTTTGCCAGATTAAGATCAGACTAAAGCTTAATATCATTATAAAAAAATGTTGTTTTTTTTTTATATAAAAATCTACGATGACTCAGAGTTGCACAAGCATGTGTCATAAATGATTTTATTCAAATGTATAAAATCAGTAACGTGATCACTATTGCACAATCACTCCTTCCAATATGTTTACATTTACAAGAGACTTCTGATTATAGATTTATATTTATATAGATTTATTATAGATTATACATTTTCTTATGTCATCTACACTGTTACATGACAGCACAATTTTATTATGCCTACGACAAGAAGTCAAAATAAATAATAGTGAATGAGTCATGTCAGTGCTTTTCCTTTGATGCATTACACAGATGGGGTTCTTTGACCAGGTCAAATGTTTCGACACAACTTTTTCCCATCCCTAGCAGCTCCCCAAGTCCTGCAGTCCTACAAGTATTCAGACTTTCCCTGCTACAAAACACATGAGACAAATCAGACTTAATTTGAAGACTTGTGCAGAGCTTAAAATCAAACTCTGAACAAGTCTGCTAATTACCAAATGATTTGATTCAGGTGTGTTGCAGCAGAGAAATTCCTAAAACTTGCAGGACACTGACCCTCGAGGACCGGAGTTGCCCATCCCTGGTCTAATACATATAGAAGGAAATAGGAAACCCTTATTCCATAACAGCAAGAGTAGCGGTTACGTGTTTCTGGATTACAGAAGTGTCCCGCAGAAGTAACCAAACAACTGGAAATCTTGTTAAACATTAGGGGAGGGGAGGCAGGATAGAGATATATTTTCAGCTCAACTAATGGCAATAAACGTAGCACAGAAAAGGTCCCAACACAGTAAGACTGTTTCCGAGTCACAGATGGGGTAGTGAATTTACTGCAGAGTAAGACATGACATAAGATCTCTAAAGCTTGTTACATACTCCGCAAGAAGCAAAAACCTTTTTTCTTGTTATTGCAGCCACGAGAATAAAATGTCATTTAGGTGACGGCTTGTTCTCAATGGATTTGCCAAGCAGAAATTTTAACTTGAAGGCTGCTGAGAAGTATCGTGTGATTGGTTGGACATTTGAGCTGACTTTTTACTGATGTGGATTAAACAAATAATTTTAATAAAACAGTTGATCTAGGTGGTGAGATGTACTAGAATCTTAATTACTACACTTGTGGCATTTAAAGATACAAACTTACCCTGCTGCAGTGTAAGTTTTGTGTTAAGTGCAAAATAAGTGGGTTCATTGTACATAATAAGCACAGACATTCTCCTGCAGTGATCTCAATACTGACCAAATGCTTTTTAAAGCAGAAAGGTTTAATACAAATCAGCATTAGTTGGACATAGTTACAGAATGAGAGATCACAGGACGACAGAGGGTAGCAAAAGGAATGTGATGGAAAGGTGAAGGGAAGGCTGTGGGAAGCATTTTATACTCCTGGTGAGCTATATTTAGAGCCTGAATCAGCGACTTGTGATTTCCATGAGGATTAAACAGATATTTGATAGGTTTATATTACTAAAGTCTGTGTGGTCAGCCTGTACTAGACATACAGTGAAGGACATTTATATATTTGTTCAATGGGACACATGTGGGACAGATTTCTGTCCTTCACTTGTTCTTGTGGCCTGGAGAGCAAGAAGAAAATTCTTGTGTCTGGTGGAGTATGTAACAAGCTTAAGCCGTTCAGTGTGCTTGGGAGAACAGACTGGTGCGTCTTGCCAGTAAATAAAAGTGACAACATGGCGTTGGGTTGGTAAGGGGTGAATACTACCATCTCTAAAGATACCAAAGATGGCAACCAGAGGATCAACTGTTGATTAATTATCTCTGTTTTCTAGGTTTAAGGTTTAGTTTATTAGAAAGATTTTAATCTGTCGTCCACTGACCATGATATCTACAAATGAAAAACATGGTCAGACCCTTGATAGGGCACTAACTTGCTGAAAGTGCTCCTGCGTAGAAAGAATAAAGCAGTCTCTTCTGACATTATTTCCTAGGAAGATTATTAACCACAAACCAGTAGATGTGTCTGTACCATAACCAGATGATGGAATGTTCTGGTCCAGTCACGGGTCCATTTATATGCACATCACAAGTCTGATCATGACCTGAGTTCTGGAGTTATCAGATCATTTAAGTAAATATGTAGACCACTATCCCAGTTTTTCATCGCAGAGTTCTTGAATCAGCAGTCAGCTGGCTAATAGACACCATTTTTGCAGTTTTTCACTGCAAAAAAAAAAAAAGTTTCATTTTCTTAACATTTAAAAATATTATTTTAAGAATACAGAATATCTCAGGAGCTTCTATGAGCAGCATCAGTACTTGATGTGAAGTTTTACCTTGAACATATTTAGTATTCTGTGGGTGGTCGAATAATGTTGAATAATCTTTATTCTGAACGTCCCCTTCTGGTTTCGGTCCATCAGCCACAAGAGGAGATGGTCTTCAGTGGAAAATACAAGACTGGCGAGCAGATCCTGAGGTTGGCCAATGAACGCTTCGCTGTCCCTGAGATGCTCTTCCACCCGTCAGACATCGGCATCCAGGAGATGGGCATCCCAGAAGCCATCGTTGACTCTGTCCAGTCTCTCCCACAGGGTTCGTCTGTAGTAACATGAAATTTAAAACCAACACTGTTCAGAAGTAACCAACACATATTGATGACAAGGACCTTATTAAACAGGATGTGAGGGCACATCAGTGGGAGGATGAGGAGGAAATTCTATCACTGATCAGACACATATGTAGATATCAATCCTTCCCTCCAGAGTTTGAGCTGGTTTTCATGGTGCTCAGATAAATACTTGGTTAAATAAAAGAATACCTTTTATTATAATTGATGTTATACAACATTTTTTAATAAGTCTTAAAGCAGCGCACAGATTTATTAGGTCTATTGATAATCCTAAGAATAGACATAAACACTAAAAGTTCTCTTGCTTGACGTGTTTCTTCTGTCCATCAGAGATGCAGCCTCACTTCTACCAGAACATTGTCCTGACTGGAGGAAACACGTTGTTTCCAGGCTTCAGAGAACGGCTGGAGGCGGAGCTACGATCACTTGTCCCCGCCCACCTCCCAGTCAAAGTGCTTCTACCCTCAAAGTAAGAAATTATTTACAGCACAGAGGAGCGGCTTTGCATTCCTGTCTTACCCTAACATATTCCACATTGTTCAAGTTGAAGTTGTTTATTTGTGACGTTTACATAAAAGGTGGCAGTAAAACACTTTCATGCATGCTTCGGAAACTTTTCTCATCCATTAACCCGAATAAAAGATACAAAAATGAAGATGCAAAATGCAGTTCAAAATTTATAATGTACATGGTTTTGCATCATATAAATCATGTGAAGTGAAATAAAGTTTTATATTTTTAAGCATATAAATGTGGAGATTTTTTAAAAACATTCTCTAAACGTTTAAATGGCACAGACATTTATAATCTACATTCCTGAAGCTGTCAAAGCCCCAGTGTGAGAGACCCAAGATGGAGAAACCACACCTCAAAACTTTTTTTTCTTAAAGGATGCATCTTTTTAGAATTTTTTAAAAAATAATAATAAAAAAAAAAAAACAATGAAAACATCAGACTGATTTTTGCTAGCTGGCATCATCTCAGAGAAGAGACAGGGTGAAGATGGATGATTGATTAGCCGTCGTCAGGGGAGACCGCAGAGAGGATGTTGGGATGCAGATGGATTAGCTGACCTTTGGAAATGTCTGTGTGAAAATCTGCTAAAGTTCAGTGGAAGGGCTTTAAATTAAGATGAAGGGCAAATGATAAAATAAAAATTACTACAGAAGAGTGGGACAGGATCTGTAGGCAATGGTGAGATTAAAAAAATAACTTCTCTTCTCCACTCTACTAAGGTTCTTCTTGTTTTACAGTCCAGTCTGCTATCCATGGGAAGGAGGGAAGCTGCTGGCTCGTGCTCCCGACTATGATGAGATGGTGGTGACGAGGGATGACTATGAGGAGAACGGACACTGCATTTGCGAGGACAAGTTTGATATTTGACTGAACGGGGCATTTTTTTGATGCAGGTCCTTCTGATCACCAACATGCTGAGAAGAGCCTTGTAACAACCCTGCAGATGGTTCCCAGGAAAAGCTTCTAGATTAAAAGCAGTCTTGCTCATCAGTAACTACAGCTTGTTTTTATAAAATAATCTTAAGTGTTTTTTTGTTTTTTTTTATATGGATTTCTCCAAGAGAAAGTCCACATAACTGCAGTTGTACAATTCAACTGTAAAGCGAATAAAATTGTGAAAGTAGTTGAAAATGTTTACTTAGGATGAAGTTAGTTGTTGAAGTGTAAGAATGACGACATCCCCTTGGATGTACAACCAAATAAAAGGCAAAAGAAGATCCCAGACTCCATGGGCAGAGTTCTGTTGTTTTACTTAATTCTTTTTTCAACTTTTCAATTCACATTGGTTCAAGTTATTTACGATTAAACATTTGTACCATCTCCCCCCCCCCCCCCCCCCCTCCCTCCTCAGGCCACTTGGTTAGTGCCTAATCGAGCAAACCACAGTCCTGTGTTACGAAGCATGACTAACTCAGCCTGCACTTATCTCCGTTCTCTGGATTGACTCAGCCAAACACTGAGGATCTGGGAAATTCTCTCCATTAATCTTTGAAATGTGCTTGGAGCATTGCACAGCCCAAATGACATTCTGTTCCATTCAAAGAGGCCAAACTGTGTACAGAAAGCATCTTTGCCTTGTCTCTTTCAGTGACAGGCACTTGATTTTACCCAGCAGCCAAATCCAAAGTGGAGAACCACCAAGCTCCGGACAACGCATTAAGTGACAACTCAATGCATTGTAGGGAGAATGCATTCTTTCGTGTTTTACTGTTTAAAAGGCAATAATCCACATATAGCCGAAGACTGCCATCCTTTTTTTTGACCAGCACAATTGGAGAGGCATAGGGGCTGCTACTTCCCTGATGACCTGTGCCTCAAGAAGCTGATTAATATGAGCCTTTGCAGCTTCGTATTCTGAAGGAGGAATACGACGAAATCGCTGATGCACTGGCACTTCATCCACTAAGGGAATGTCATGGGAGATAAGGTTAGTACAGCCTATATCGCCCTCATGTGCAACTATGAATCTGAGCGAGAGGCCATGACTTGTGGAGTACCTAAGGTGGCCGTTCTTGGACCGCTTCTGTTCAACTTGTATATGCTCCCTTTGGGTCAACTATTACAGAACTTAAACATCAATTATCATAGTTGTGCAGACGATACACAACTTTATGTGTCTTTGTCATCAGACGACTGCAGACTAAGTTTTCCTTCCCGTTGTTCCCGCATGTTTTCTCAGGATGGGAGATTGGGTCCAAGTCAAGATTCGATGCAATCTTG
>JBAMHX010000011.1:6332724-6344683 GCA_037177515.1 Pseudomugil tenellus
TCCTGTTTTCGGACTCATCCGCCTTATCCTTCAGGTAGGAGTTATCTTTTTCCAGTGCAGCGACTCTTTTCAGGAGATTTTCCACGTTGTCCTCATTGCCGCTTACACGTTGCTCCAGCTCCGTAATATGATCATTTAAGGTAGAGAGTGATCCTTGTATGTTGTTAAGAGTCATTTGAACAGATGACATCTTGTCATCAATATGCGCTGTCATTTCAGTTTTACTTTGTTGTATTGCTTCCCAAATTGTTTGGAGGGAAAACTCACATTGGGTCATCTTGCGTTGTTTGACGGTTGAATAATCAGTATTTGACTAGATCTCACAAGATCTGACGTAGAAAAGTTGTACTTTTGCTGAGTATCAAAAAGGTGTTAGATCCTACGTCGCAGAGGGTCAAAATTGTAGCAGTAAGCTGAGACCTTTTGGAAGGACTCAGCCAGCAGCAGCCATCTTGAACTTAAACCATATAGAAAAAAATAAATAAAAAAATACTGGGCAATTGCAAGAAACTTTATAGCATTATACCAATGTCAGAGAATGCCATTGGATGGCACTGCATAAAATTGTTGCTTACTTCTGTACACTATGCAATGCATAGCACTAAATATTCAAGTGATTCAGTCATACATTTGTAAACCAGGAAGCAATTATCTGGAATCTGTACTGTAATACTGTACTACTGAAATAAGTACTGTACATGGTCACACACTAGTGGAAGTATTAGAATTGCAATGTTTTCACTTTCAATCACTTTCAACAGTATTAGAAATGCAATGCTTGCCACATGCACTGCTTGCAGCAAGGGCGGCTTGCCAAAGCCAGCCAGTCGCAAACTCATGATTCAAGTTCAAGAACTGCAAATGAACGTGGCACTGAAAGTAACAAATAAATAAGTAAACAGAACAGTGGACAGACATGCTAATTTTTACTGAGAGGTGACATAGAAAAATGGTTTTAATGCTATGACACTTTGTGTTGAGGTCTCACAGAACAGAAGTTCAGGCTATCATAGCCATCATCAGAACCATCTATCCAGATGCAAAACACACCAAGCAGCTTGTCCATATAGATTCGGCAAAGTTCTGCTTGTACAATAAATCTCATCTCCCACATCCACTTGTTTCCTGTGCATTTACCCTTTATTTTGGTACTCATCCTCTAAGCAACCTGGCTCTGTGTATTGTGTCTCATTTCAGGACAGGCCACAGACTGGCTCACGGTTATTCATTAGAAATTACCCAAACATTTTCAGAGTGATGAATAATGTCTGTACTTTTATTCAGTTTTCCAAATTTGTTACGCACTTCAAAGTTGAGCTTGAATGAGTCTCCTGCCTCTGCTCAGCTGCCCCAAGGTTTGCTATTTCCAAGTTCTGGATGAGATTTTTATGGAACCACCATGAACTTCAAATGCAGCAGCAGATGTTAGAACTTGTTTTAGGACAAGAAGTTCAAAGTTTAAGGCCTTTTAACATTTATTGATCTGTTTGAAACCTCAGGCATGACTTGCAAACCCTTATTACTGCATTCGACTTCAGACATGTTTACAAGCTCTGCAGGATCAGTACCAACTGGCCTCATAGAAAGGACAAAAAGTAATAATACAGTCCTTTCAAACAGAGAGCACTGTAGTTAGAAACTGGTGCCGCAAGACTATCTGTTAATTTCTTCATTACTAATATCAGTGATGTTAGAAGTCAGGTTCTCTAAACAAAGATCTATATAATGTATCCATGCAGTGCATTTCTCCTTCATTTTCAGAGCGATACAAATCTGCACCTTTCTTCCTCATGTATAGTATTTATTTCTTCTCCAATGTATCTTATTTAATTAAAAATTACACATGCATTCTGAATCAATATTATGTTATTGTTGAATTCATATTGACATTAACATTCAATTTGTTAATGATATATGTGTCTGTCAGAAGTAAAAAATCATTTTACTGTAAAAATCTTCACAAACCTATTTCATTGAGAAGTTTAAAGTCAAGAAACTCTAGAGGAGTATGTGAACCTTCAAAATATGTGAATATGGGAATGAAGTACACTGACATTCAATATGCACATTACCACTTCTAAACTGTCCTGGAGCATGCAATGATGGGGATCATTCACAGTTCAGTTTCTTTCCCAGCAACTGCCTCATGGGAACTGCAATGTGATGAATATCATGCCAAAGACTAGCAAGACATTATCACCACAAACATTTATCTTGTAGCAAAATGTAGTGGACCCTACAAGAATAGACATACACACGAAAAGCCATGCCAATGAATTTTAATGATCAACAGATGTCATATTTGGACATTAAAGAAACAACCAGACATTTAGTTGCGCCCGGAGGAGAAAACCCTGCAGCTAAACTGGTAATCTGAAAGTCCAAGCTTTGAAGTAACTTGGGAGAAAATGGCTGAGGGATTCTTCATCCTCATGTGTGGTAGTGATCAAACCCACTCAGACCAAAATGCATTTTATCTAATGAATCAGCAACAGCTGAAATATGGTGAAGGTGTTTGTACATTCCTTTTCTTTATTAAAATTGGGAGCAACTCAGATGATGTCCAATGACCAGAAGGTTGGTGGTTTTAGTCCCACTTCTCCTGTCATCTGTTACTGAGTCCTTGGGCAAGACACTTCACCCGTCTTCCTTCTAGTGTGAAAATGGTCAAAGAGTCTGTTTATGGGCTTGGGTTGCCATGTTTCCATCAGTCTGCCCCAGGGAAACTGTGGCACCGTTACAAAGTGCGAATAAATACTGGATCCAGTTGGAGTGCTGTCAGCAAAATGCCACAGCCTAAATCTAATCCATTATAATTATTACTTCTCTCTTCCTTTTAGATGTGCTTTAAGACTTTGAAAAATGTGTTTTTGCTTTCCTATAAAAATGAGTTAATGCTACGTTTGATATACCTAAAGTTGTCATAAAAAAGTGATGACCGCATAAAACTGTATTGTAGTCCATTGAGAAAAAGTGCGAAGAAGTGTGAAAAGAGACAGAAAAAATGCCTTTATGGTAATATCTATTTTTTCATATTCCAAGTATGTCAAAACAATGTGTATCTTTTGGAAGAGCTGCAAGCATGACCAACTACAATTATCGTGATTTACACAGTGTTTAATCATGTTTGTTCCTTTTAGTTTGTTCCCTCATAATTAATAGTTTTGCTTTATAATAATCTCCCTTTAAAACTGCTCATCTTATTTCATTCCATCTTAATAAATGGTCAGTGTTTCTACATGTGTATCATAACATGCAGATGTGTTAACAAAAGCTTAGAATGAGATGTTCCAGGACAAGAGAATGAAGAAGCAGGCACTTGTAACATTTATAATGTATTTTATTTTAAATGGCTCTTGTAGTATTTTACTACACACTGTTTTGTGACATCAGTCCTGAAGCAGTCCTCTGGGTGAGACTTTAAAGAAAGGACACTGCTGTCTGACAAGGACTCAGTTATCTCAGCTGACACCTCAATGGCCCTGCTCTGGTTGGACCAGGCAACCAAGCCTTGCTCCCACCACAGCACACTCCTGATAGATATTGTGATCTGCAGACACTCCACAGGTTCTGCTCTTTCTGAGACAAGCAACCACAAGGCAATCAAGGACACTTTCTCATCTGTCTCTGGCTGACATCCCTCACTCACACTCGCACCTGGTAAGCATGATACCGGTTCATGATACTGAGACCCCTCTGAATTGCCCTGAGAAACAACAGACTCCATGACCTCAGCCTCAGTCACCTTTACAACCTTTGTATCCCACACCTGCTGTTCAGATATGCCCTCCCGCTCCTCTTGGTTCCAACAGTAGATACTGAACAGAACTTTGCCTTTTCTCATCCTACTAAACTTTATTCCTGTTATATGATCTCCACATCCTATCAACAAGCCAGGTGGAAAACACAGCACACTTTCACAATCTGCTTATTGTGAATTATTCAGTCATTTATTTAAAGAAAACCCTCAAACACTCAAAAACCTAATTCACTTCTGTTTTTAAATCCAGGATTTATTTTGTTTTGTAAATGAACTCTTAAAAATAACAATATTCTCTAAAATTCAAGCTGATTTTACATGAATTAATCAAATCTTAAGAGTGTTAGCCTGGAAAGACTAAAGTTTACCAGTACATTAGATTATTGAAAGTAAAAGTGATCCTTGGATTCTTTTTAGTACTGTGGCCAGGTTGACACAAAAATATTTTACTATTGGTTATTGAATATTTTACAAATAATTGTATAAAATTTTACATTTTAATAATAATTAAAAAATACAAACATCTTACTAACACACAGCTGGCACCATAATACAGTCCATTGCTTTATACTAGGACTTTGGAAAGTTGTGAAAGACCTAATCTTTTCAAAGTACTTTTCTGCCATTGCTTTGCGTAATTTACATTAGATTACTTTACAGTCATTTAGCAAACACTTTTCCCCAAAGCGACTTACATCTGAGAATAAAAACAACACAAGTACTAAACCAAACAGTAGAGGACATCATAGATAAGTGCAGTCGAATTGCTGTAGTCTAGTTGGGCACAGGTGTTGCCTGCAGTGCTAGGTGCACTATTTTTTTTTTCCTATGTTCATTAGATCTGTAGCAGTCAAACGAGAAGTGAGTAGAGCCTGAACCAAGAGCTGCATTGCGTGTTCTGTCAAACCAATATTTCCATTTGAATATAAACCAACTTTTTTAACCACCTCTTATTGAAAATTCTTTACCTTATCAAATCATTCTACCACCATTAGTTCTGTTCTTATGACGTGGCTCTAGAAGTTTAAAAAGATTTCAATTAAACCTGCTAGCAAATTACGGACTGTAAGTCACTTCCATTTTATTTATAGAAATGTAGCCCTGAACCAACTTACTGAATACATATATACTTCCATATATGAATTCACATTCATGGAAATTAATTCATTACTTAAAAATGCCTCCCCCCACCCAGCCTCCATGATGGCTGATTCCACGTTAATATTTTACCTTTACTGTGAGTTCTCTCCAGCAAGTAAAAGACAGTTTTATCTGGACTTACGGTACAGAATCAAAGCATCTGCTGGACAAAGAGGGCTGCAGAAGTATGCTATCTTTTTTTCCATCATGTCATTTTTCCATCTTTTATCCCTAACTGATCCTTTTTTTTTTTTTTACTTTGTATTAGTCCTTTTACGAACATTGAAATTTACAATGCGTAGGGAACTTTTCGTAATAAAAATGGTTTGTTTTTCAAATAATTAAAAAAAACAAAACAAAACAAAAAAGTACCAACAAGAATGAAAAGAAAATTTTAATAAAGTCCAACCAAAGTTAAAGCAAAGTTTTAAACAAAATTATAAAGCCAAACTGAGGTGCATGTAGTTCAGACTTATCATCCACTGAAAACAATGTATCATCAAACAAAAATATAACTTAAAATATAATTATACAAAAATCTATCTATCTATCTATCTATCTATCTATCTATCTATCTATCTATCTATCTGTCTGTCTGTCTGTCTGTATAATTAATTTTATTAGATTTATCACCTACACCTCATGAGTGGTACAGGTGAGCCAATGCATGTACTTAAACAGCAACTCCCAAAGGACTGTGTGAACAAAACCACCTACTCTCTGAGTAGGTTGAGAATTGCCAATTTGTATATGTGTGAAAATCTATTTTGTATAATTAACTTTTTTCTCTTTGAAAATATTCATCACTGCACACTGTTACAACCCCCCCCCCCAAAAAAAAAAAAAAAACTTTAACCCTGAGGAATAATGAAATGTTGAAGCCAACCCTGACAGAAGAGAAATTTATGTTTTGAGAAAATATTTATGGATCTTGTGGCTCCTTCCACTTTCCTAATATATGGCACTTTTAAAGAGCGCCACCAACTCGTGCTGTCAGTTGTTATCCTGCTGTTGTGCTCGTTTGAAAGCAGAACATGACACTGAGCTGACACAGAGCGGGCAAGTCAGTTTATGGCTTCATTTTTAACACTGCAAACATGAAAAATATATAAAGAAATGTTTGGTTATTTCTACTGTTTCTTGCAGTTGAAACGTAACTGCATCAAGCTGAAGACATGCAGTCATGTTGAAGCACAGAATTCAGATCAGTTCCCAGTAAGACACATTTCCAAACCCTTTGCTTTTGTACTGCATAATAAGAATATCAATTGATTCAGCCAATGGAAAAAAGACATCTGAATGAAATAGTATTCACGTTTCAAAAGATGTATAGTTGCATAAAAAACAATATGCTGTTTTGAGCTTGTCAGACTTTATACATCTGATTTTTTGCTGATTAGAAATTCTGAACAACTGTACAGTTATTAATGTCAATACCTCAGAGCAATAGGATTCAGGATTCAAGCTGCTAGTTATCTGACTTCTGGTTAAGAGCCAGCCCTCGTTGCCTATGTTAGACTGCTTTTTTCCCATGTATGACCAAATTATGGAACAATACTATAGATGTTCAATGTTGGTTTTTTACCAATATCCGGTTTACTGATTTTGACTCTTAATTTCTCATTGTCAGTATCAACCAATACTAATATATGGTCTTTTGACAGCCTGCCGCCACCTGCCCGACCTGTCCCCAAGGAAAGAATCTAATCAAACAAATCAATTTCATTTTAGGCAAATAAGACATCACCTCCGCTTTGCGAAATATTTGATTTCTGCACTTTGAAATAATTAACAAAAAGTGTCCACTTCCGAGCTCTTAATGCTACAAGTGATGATGCAGGCTGGGGATGTCACAGCATTGACTGTGTAAAAAAACTGGACGGTGCATACCATCGCGTGACCCATAGGTTTCTGAAGAGCGGATTTGAAGCCCATAGGCGGCTCCTACCGTCGCCATCTTGGTGTTTTGTCATTACCGAAAAATACAAAAATGGATGAAAAGGTAGCGCTAAGAAGGCTCCGTCACGGTGGAGCCAGCAGGAAGTACACAGCTGCATCCAGTGATAGCGCTGATAGCCCTGCTGACACACATCAATCAAAAGGACACATGATGGAAAATTGGACCTATTAAACCGAAAAAAGTTTTTGGAACCACCGTGTAAACATTTTTATTTCATCTGTGTAATTGGACATTTCATTTCATTTTATTGATGTCATTGTCAAAAGAACAACGAAATTTCGTTTGTAGCATCCGTACTTCAGTGCAAATCCTAAATACTATAAATAATATATATGCCTTAATAACCCCCAGGTGTAAAAATTTGACCCAGTGTGACCTCTGTACAGACAGTTATTGACAGCATGAGAACATGTCACCAAAAGTGCATAGGCAGGGACATAGGCAGGGATTTTCAAGAGGTGACCGATGAGGAATGATATAACCAGTTCAGTCATATAGATTTACTAGGATGTGTTGTTGTCTATTGGGAGAGGGGTAAGGGAGAGAGAAAAGTGACAAGTGAAATGATGCAACGATGCAGACCAGTTCAGTGCTATTAAAGGTTGGAAGTGGTTATTGTCCATGAGAGGGTGGCAGAGAGGGGCAGAGTTCAGTAGCCTCACAGCCTGTGGATACAGACTGTTAGCCAGTCTGGATGTTCTGGCCTGTATGGACCTGTACCTTCTCCCTGAGGGCAGCAGGTGAAAAAGGTGATGCACAGGGTGGTGTTGGTCCCGCAAGATGTTGTGCACTCTCCTTAGACAGTGGGTGGAGAAGATGCTGCTGATCTCTGGGAGAGTCGTTCCAATAATTCTCCCGGCTGTTTTCACCACTCGCTGGAGTGCTTGTTGGTCAGCCTTAGTGCAGCTGAAAAACCACAATAAAAATCCATAAGTCAGAACACTACTGATGGCACAGTTGTAAAAGTTCACCATTAGACGTCTGGAAATATGGGCGCTCTTTAGTTTCCTCAGGTAATAAAGGTGCTGTTGGGCCTTCCGTACTGCAGAGGTGATGTGTTACCAATGTTACCTACTCGTTACCAATGAAGAGAGCTAGATGTTTGTTCTGTTATTTTCTGCGGAAATCCACAACAATCTCCTTGGTCTTTTTAGTGTTCAAAACCAAGGTATTGTTGTGGCACCATGACTGTAGATATTGCACCTCACTCCTGTAATTAGTCTCATCGTTGTTGGATATAAGACCGAGCACTGGGGTGTCGTCAGCGAATTTAACAATGAAATTAGACGCTGAGGAGGAAAGGCAGTCATGGGTGAAAAGAGTGTAGAGCAGAGGGCTCAGAACACACCCTTGAGGGGCGCCGATGTTAATGACCAGGGTGGAGGAGAAGTTCTTGCCCACTCTGACACTCTGTGTGCGGTTAGTAAGAAAGTCCACAATCCAGTTGTACATAAAAGAGTTGAGGCCCAGTCGGTTGAGTTTGGACCGGAGTTTGTATGGTCAGATGGTGTTAAAGGCTGAACTATAGTCCACAAAGAGGAGCCGTGCATAGGTATTCTTATGCTCCAGGTGCTCCAGTAGTGTGTGCAGCAGCGTGGCAATGGCATCCTCAGTCGACCGGTTCTCTCTGTATGCAAACTGGTGTGGATCCAGGGATGGTAGTAAGACAGCTTTAATGTGTCTCATGACCAATTAAACTTCTTGGGGTGTTTTTATAAAATCTGGCTGTGCATCTTAGATGAACTCTGACCGGGGTATTCTTCTTTTAGCCCTGCTAATGGATCGTTCAACCATGTACTCTCTGGAAGACTTTAAGGACATTTTTCAGCCCTACTTCCTACTGAAGCTTTTCGCAATCACAACCATTAAAAAATATTTGACCAGTTTCTCATTTTAACTAAAAACATATCTCGTTATAATTAGAAAGTTTTTCCATATAAAGCGATATTAATCTTGTTATATTGTAAAACTTTGACGAGAAGGTTTCTTGTTTTACGGGACATGTTTCTCATTAAAAACTAGGTTAATATAATTATATTTCCTCAAGTAAGTTACTCAGTTATCTCGTAACATTGCTTCTCGGGGAACTTTTAATTCTGTTCAGAAGGGAACAGCAAGAAGATGAAGAGTGGTGTGTTTTAATAAGTGGAAATCTGTCGGAGGAACACATTTCCACATAGGAAAAAAGATAACTTTGTCACTTTAAAAAAATTATATTAACCTCGTTGAAACAAGAAACACATCTTGCTATAACAAGAAACCATCTCGTTAAAGTTTCTCGATATAATGAGATTAATATCTTGTTATATCAAGAAACTGTCACATTATAATGAGATATGTTTTTCATTCAAATGAGAAGGCGTTCTAATAGTTTTTAATGGTTGTGACGGCCAAATGCTTCCGTAACTTCCTTATGTCGTGTGATTTCATTTGCTGCTTGGTGACATTAATATGAAAAACTCATGTGGAATAAGTAAATCCAAATTTAGGGAATTTAAACCAACCTACTGTGAGTCAAACACATATATCTGAATGAGACTATCGCGTTGTTTAGCCCTAGACAAAGATGGCGCCTTCGGTTGCCATGGCAAATACGTCATCGTGACGACATGCCATCTAACCAAATGGACAACTTGTGCCTCCAGCATGGTGTACGTATGTGGACATGTGGGTGTCTGTATAAAGAGATGTGTGTGTTTGTGGTAGGGGGAGGGCGAGCAGGGGGACAGGGGTAGGGTGTGTGTGGACGGCTGGGCTCCTGGACGGAGCTGAGCTGATACTAGGTGGGGTGGATGGGATCCTTGTTCGGGGCTGCTGGTGGTCTTAGTCTTGGGGTTCTCCTCGCCTGCCTTGGACCTTTGTGTAGAGCGGGGGTCACCTGAGCATGTTCACCTTTCTGTGAGCACTTTTCACCCCGTAAATTCTGGATGGTGACACAGTCACTGAGGTGTCTTTCAGGTTTATTCACGAGCAGCCATTTTTCCATAGGTTTGTGTGCTTCAGATCCGAGTTAAAATACATAGTAGCAATTTTTTTTTTTTTTTGCATTTATTTATTTTTATATTTGCTTGCTCATCTTTGTTCCATTGAATACATATTTATGTAAAATAAAAAATCTGATTATCAAGGGGATCTTTGAATAAACATATATACATAAAGCTTCTCTTGACATGACAAATTTGCTCAGCATATGTTACACCCCTGAATTAGGGCGGAAGAAATCACACAAGTGATTAGTGCTGCTTTCCTCATGTGATGAGTTTATTAGAATCTCTATACACCAGCAAAACAACACGAAGAACAATGGCACACCCCTTCTCATCCAACAAGGCAACTATTGAATGGAAACAAGTCATGCTGCATTTCTCAAGACAACACACATGTCGAGGTAAAGTTATTAGTACTTATTACAGTATGAAACTCTGGTCTGACTTAACTAAACTAGCATAAAACAAGCAATCATATGTTTAAACACTGAAATTACAGTGAAAACATTTATATTATTCACCATTACCTGAAATAGGGAAGAAGAATTATGATTAGTGCTGCTTTCCTCATGTGATGAGTTTATTACAATGAGGAAGCGGAGCACATTCCTCCTAGTGGTAGGTAAAACAAACTCATTAAGAAAGCACTGGAGCTGCTCAATAAAAGCACCTTTAGCCACAGACTGATTCTACCAAAGTGCAAGTCGGAGAGACTCAGTAGGAGTTTTGTTCCAGCTTCAATCAGATTGTTTAATATTTATATTACATGACTGCATAAGCATAATAAATTTCCTGTAAAGGATCGATAAAGTTTAGTAAGTAAGTAAGTAAAAGCAATCGATCCCAGCGCAGAAGAATTTAACGCTTACTACCTGCTCATTCCTGCATTATCGATTTATATTCAAGAAAATTGCATAATATAACTTCTACAGGAAAAATCATGTTCTACTACTTGATTCAACCTTTGTCAGCCTACTATCTTTTTAGCATTTTAATTCCATCCATTATCTACCGCTTATTCCCGAATGGGGTCGCGGCGAGGGGCTGGAGCCAAACCTAGCTGACATTAGGAATGGCGCAGAACAAGTGCAATGCAAAACAGCAGGATGATAGGAAAGGAAATATTCATTTCTTTATCATAAAGTATAAAATCTCTTAATGACCAAGAACTTAGACTCTGACACGTCCTTGTTGAGCACTCGGAAAACCAGCATGTTTACCTTGTGTGGTTTCAGGGAAGATCGAAGAGAAGTAACAATGTTTCCGGTGACACTAAAATAAAAAAATTTTGAGATGGTACAGGATACTTGTTGTGCACATGCACATCTACGTTTGGGCTACTTTAGAAAGCAGCAGAAATCTACTCTGGTTGTCGCGCCACCACCAGGTGAGTGGGCTCATCCTGCAGGAAGCGTGTAAGTTCAGCATCTTTGCAAACTCTCAGGCACGGGCGACTCTTACGGTGGTGGTGGTTGCTTGTCACGTTCTGAGGTTAGGCTTGTCAACAGCGCTGTATTGAAAAATTGCAGTTATTATTAGGAAAAAATATTTGTGCGTTCAGTTTTAGATATTCCTAAACAATTTCCTAAGTAAAATGAGTTCTGGTCCCGCTCACTCAAAATATATCTGAACTTGAATAAGACATTAAAGTAATTACGTCTTAAAGGTCTCAGATCTCTAAGGACACATTGAGATCAACTATATATTTAGTCAAGACATGTTTAGAATTAATCTTGGTTTATTTATTTGACCTTACATTTGGAGGTGCTATCCCTTTATTTTGGGAAAGGGCCCTTTTTTCTGTTTGAGGATCAGAGAAATAAGGTAATCTAGTCATCCAGTGGGTAGCATTTCTAAATGAAGAGCTAGATGGACACTTCAATCTCTGTAAGGAAACAGGCCTAATCCAAGCAAAATAAACAGATAGCATCAAATTATTAGCATCAAAGTTTTAGTCAAGGTTGATGCCTTCTCACCAAAATGACATCTCTTCTTAGGAAGTTTTTAGTGTAATAAAAACAATTCCAAATCAAGTCTGTGTTGTGGAATTTTCTGGTTCCATATTGTTATGGCGTACAATGTACGTCATACATCCTTGTGTCTGGTACAGTT
>JBAMHX010000011.1:6349943-6363492 GCA_037177515.1 Pseudomugil tenellus
AAAAATCTAAATTTTGCACTGAGGTGAAAGAACCTGACTTTGTGCATGTATGTGCTTTATCATAGCAGAAAAATGAATCCGCTAAAAGCCACCTTCTCCTTCCTTTCTATGAAGACTGCAAGGGAGTGAGTACATGTACATGTCTTAGTGTACACATACACATGTACTCAATGTGGTACAATGTTGGGAAAAGGGAAGAACTACTGTTTTAAGGAATTCTTTGGTTCACCCTCATTTTAAACTCTCCACATAGTAACTGTAGTAAGTAAAAGTTTACACTTGGAGAACACTTTCTGGCCCAAGGACGCAAGCATTTGACTCCTGACAAGACGAACATCCACTCGGGCTGTATCTGTGTCTTCAGAGCCAGTAAGCAACAACTTTGAGGCAAAAAGAAAAAAAAATGTGTTAATGCACTATTAAATAATTAATATCTCTATGTGGCCATTCTTAAAATTTATCCATTACTTTCTTGGCGGACCCTGTTCTCATAATCCATTGTGTAAAATTATGTCAAAATTTGTTTTGCTCTTCCGGCTACATTAACAATAATGATAAACTAATACTGTTTAAAAAGGTAATACTGCTTCAGAAAAAGCCTTAAAAATAACATTTTCATTACTCAAACAATGGCCAAATCTCAAAGATGGATACACGGATCGTATTTTAATCAAAAGACGACAGAACGGAGAGATTATTGTCCCATCCGTCTACTCTAACAGAATGAGTAGATGACAGTTCAGGGCTCCGGTTGTTTTGCTGCGCTGCTGCAGGTGGAAGCAGGTGTCATGCTAATTAGTTAGCCTTCGCCTCTAATTTGCTGCTGATCGTTTGTAGCTCAGATATATTTCTCAATCTGGAGGCAGTTCTGTCGGTTTATGATCAATGAAATAACAAGAGCAGAAGAAGATCCTCTTTGTGGGTATTTTAACTTCAGTGCTGTGACTCACTGTTGTGAAATCACCTCATCTCTCTGCATCATCTTGCAAGTGACTTTATGGTCGTAAGATGCTCCATTGATAAAATCTGGAACTTTCCTTGAGTTATGTATGTATCCAACAACAGTTGTGTATGTATCCAACAACAGCACAGGTCGTCCCAGAAGACATTTCCATGAATATATCGAATTAAATCGTTCTTCTAAAATATGCATTTCTTCATTCATTTAGCTAGGACCGGAAATGATGCCCCGAACAGGTGTCATGGCAGCTTCCTGTGTTTAATCCTGTGTGGAAAGTGATGGATATATGGTGGGGGATCAGTGTTCCTCCCCCCTGGTTGTCTGCGACCAGTGCCTGCATGTTTTAGAGGTGTCTATACTTAAACACACTTGACTCCGATGAATGACTCATTAGCAGGCTCGTGTAGAACTTGACAAGCAGTTCAGTTAATCCGCATCAGGTGTGCTGAGTTGATAAGGGCTAAAGCACGCAGGCCAGTGGTCCCAGTGGACCAGGAATGAGAAACACTGGGATAGATCGAAATCAATATGGTTCTGTCTTAGGCCACGTGTCAGAGTTTGTCATGTTAAAGCTGGGATGAACTTCTGTGTTCTTTGTCTGAGTTTATGTTAAATTCATTGTAAAATTTGCTGGTTTTCCAGAGGATTTGTATTGCTTCAGTTCCACCTTTTTTTAAAAAAAAAATTGTCTTTTCTGCTTTCCTTGCACACCTGGATTTAATTAATCTAATCACTTCCACCTGCCTTTTGTTAGTAATGTGATTAGCTCCCTCACTATTAATACTCCCTGGTTCTTTAGCTTAGTGTCACATCCTCATATATTTCATTTTGATTTGTAATTGCTGTCACATCAATCTGTTTTAGCTTGTTTTATAGTCAGCATTTAAATTCACTGCAAGTGTTCAGACTTACTTTTAATAAACTGTTCTGGTTCTGACATCTTCCTGTCTTCTGCTAGTTGGGTCTGGAATTTAAATCCTATTCTTTTCTGCATCATGTCCTTTGAGAATATCTGAATAAAAAGGAGAGTTCTAAGTGTCAAGTAAAAAAAAATACCTTTTCTTGTGCTTAAAGGCAAATGCTAATCAGTCTTCCCACATGGATTTGCAAGTGGGTTGCTTTTTGCGTTTCCTCTTGAAAGATAAAAGTTATCAAGTTATGTTGTTTTTTTAAAGGGTGTTTTTCTGTTTGTTTGGTTTTACTCTTTATTTTTTTTCAGATTTTATATGCATGCAACATCTTAAAGACAAATAATGGAGTGTACCAGGCAATGAATCTGACTCGTATCTAAAATGTACTCTGGGCTGAGCAATAACTAAAACCAGTAACCTGGCACATTACACAGAATATTTGATGTCACATGACCTTAATCTATTTCACTTTAGTGATATTTTGCATTGGTTCCACCTTTGCTTCATTTTCCTGTATCTGGCACTTAATTTTAAACAATAACATGTCTCACATATGCAAATCAGTGTTGAGATCATGTGGTTATTTCATGTGAGATCAGGTTGTTTTATGCTGTATTGTAATTAACCTTAATGTTTTGTATTCTGTTATTGAGATGTTAGACTTGTTTTAGTTACTTGGGATTTCTTTGTGACTTTTATCTGTGAAAAGTGTTTTATAAATCATCTTTAGCTACTTGGACATTTAGCTGATTACAAATTTGCATAAATAGACAGCTCAATGCCATTTCCTAGAGGCAACTATGTCTCAGGAGGAAGAGCAGTCGTCTTTTAACTGGAGAGTTGGGAGATAGATTTCGGGTTTCCCCTGACTACATGCCAAAGTGTCCATTGGCAAGACACTGAACCCCAACTTGCTCCCTCATGTGCCTATGTGTGAGTGTGTGTATGAATGGTTGAATGCATTATGTAGTGTAAAGCTCTTTGAGTTGTCAACATGACTGGAAAAGTGCTATATAAGTACAAGTCTATTTACCATAACTTATTCGGTACCCATAATTCCTGTGAGCAAGGGAATGGTTGTTAAAGGTGGGAATAGCATCACAAGGAAGTCATTGTAGTGATGCAGAAAAATGTAAAAACAACACAATGAGAAAGACAAGGCAAAGCAGAGGTTAAGGCACTTGTTTGTTCTTTTAGTAGGTGGAGGTGTGACACTAGGTGTGTTACCAGTACTCCTAGATTTGCACAAAACCTAAAAATTGCAATTGAAATCTGCTAATGGAAACATATACATTTTTTTAAAAAACTCAAATATCGCTAAAAAGTTATTGCGTTCTCAAGAGGTTTGTAGAGCAGTTTATCGCAAAAGTGCAATGAAAACACTTTATTCACATTTCTGCATTTCCAGATGTCTCATAGTAAGTCGTGTGACCGATTAAGATGGCATGGTACAGAGTAAACAACTGGGAAATGCAGAGTTTTAAATGATTTTAGAATAGGAAATGAAGGGGGATGGCTCAGAAAAGCTGTAGCAAATTTTCGACATCATGTAGAAAACCCCCAAAATAATGCTTCGTGATAACGTTACAAGTGCTGCAATTCTCATAAAATTGCGTCCAACTGACAATATTTTATTAAATTTTGTGGCTTATGCACTACTGTTCAATGGAAACCTCTGAAAATCAAATTGTAGGTTTTTGACACTTTTCAAACATAGCTTTTATTTTTGTGGAAAATGGTAATGAAAACACAACTAGTGGCTTTGTTTTTAAGTATGTATTTGTCCTATTAGCTGGCTTAGTTAGCATCAGTTAGCATTTGTACATAATTTGTATAAACCATCTTTCGTGTTCATCATGAAGGTTAGCTAAAAGTAACTTTTACTAATAGACTGTTATGGGAGATTTCAGATCTTACTTTATTCACTTTATTAATGTGTTATTTCACTTGTAAGAGAAAACTTGGCCTCAGCACCATGTTAAATGTCACATTAACAAGTCAGAATGGATCACGTGTGTTTAAGAACAACCTAAATAATTACTCAGTACATGATACGTTTCTCATATCTGGACATGATTCCTATCTGTTGGTGACATAACAGTGTCTGCGTTCTGTGATGCACTCAGAACCTTTAAATGAAGTGAATGGTCAGAATTTGCTCCAGACTTCTTCTCTGCCAGATCTTTGGACCAAATCCTCCTGAACTGCAATTCTATATTTGTTAGGAAGTGCTGGAGCATGTGGACCCAAACGCAGACCAGGAGGACACCCAGGATGCAGAGGAACTAGATTTATGAAATCAACAAAAAACCACAGACTAAACGGATAACTCAGAAACATACAAAATGAACCAGCAAACAAAACAGAAACCAACAGACTTAAATACAACTGAACTAAACAGGTTAACACAATAACCAATGAAACACAGGTGAAACTAATGAACAAGAGATGAAGCAAAAAACAAAAGCATAGGGCAAAACAGGAAGATTACAAAATAAAAAAGGAAACCAAACCAACAAAACCCATATACCCAAACAGTATTTGTCTGTTTTTGTCTTTATGTTGGTCATATTCTTCTGATTGTTTTACTCCTTGTTCAATAAACTGTGTTAATCATTTTTCAATTCAGAACCAGACTCCTCATCTTTGGTAATCTAAAATTCCTGTTACAAGACTATTAACATGACATTAGGATTAATAAAAACTATCTCAATTTCTACAACAGAGTTCAACTTTTAAAATAGTAGCTTTGCTTTATTAAAAAATAAACATAATATCACAAACTGAACTAAGTGTAAACTATTTTTATATCTAGTCCAATAGAAAGAAAATCCAGCTGAAGACCATGTTGTGTCCTTTTACATGCAAGTCAACTACTATATAACCCTTTGTGGAATAAACACAGTCCTACTATATCAGATTTAAATGTTTGAAATTTTTTGTTGCTTCTACACACCTTGAAAAATTTGATTTTTATAAAAAAAAAAAAAAAAAAAAGCTTCAAGTTCTGCTCAGTGACTCATTAATTTGCATCAGATTTGTTTGAACCGGGGGAACATACAGGACCAAGCAGCTCTTCTTGCCTATCCCTGATCTAAGATTTGTCATCTCTCTTCTGGTTGCGTAAACAAGGGACACCCCCATACAACACCTTCCATATAAGATCCTACAAGGCCAAAACCGGCCCTGATAGAACTATTGAGATACCCAATATAATAATAATAATAATAAATTTTATTTGAGAGTGCCTTTCAGGACACCCAAGGACACTTTACAATAAAATAAATAAAACAAAAGATAGGTACAATAAAAATGCTAAAATAAAAACAAGATGGACAAAATACAAGGCAATAATAATTAATAACTACTTAAAAAACCTGGTGGACATACGGATAAATGTTAGATATTATATGCAGTTTTGAACAGATAGGTTTTGAGTGTGGACTTGAACAGGATAAAGCTGTCAATGTTCCTGATGTCGGGGGGAAGGGAGTTCCAGAGTCGGGGAGCAGAGCGACTGAAAGCTCTGCTACCCATGGTACTGAGACGGGCAGAGTGAATGGAGGAGGACGACCTGAGGGAACGGGTGGGAGTGGCAATGTCAATGAGGTCAGAAAGGTAGGGGGGAGAGCTTGTGGATTGCCTTGTAGGTATGCAGAAGAATTTTGAAGGTGGGCCTTAATTTAATTGGAAGCCAGTGACGCTGCTGAAGAACAGGAGTGATGTGGTGGAAAGCAGGGGTCCTGGTGATGATGCGGGCTGCTGAGTTCTGGACCAGTTGGAGTTTATGGAGGAGTTTGTGGGGGACACCAAACAGGAGTGAGTTGCAGTAGTCGAGGCAGGAGAAAACAAGACAGTGGACCAGGATTGCAGCAGTGTGGGGGGGTGAGAGAGAGACGGAGACTATTGATGGAGCGTAAATGAGAATAAGCAGACCGTACCGTATTATTAATGTGGGCATGAAAAGAAAGGGAGCTATCAAGGATGACACTCAGACTCTTAACCTGAGAGGAGGGGGAGACTTTGTCATTGTCGATAATTACAGAAAAGCTGTTACTTTTGGAGATTGCGGATTTAGTGCCAACAAGAAGTTCAGTTTTATTGCCATTGAATTTGAGGAAGTTGGAAATGAACCATGTTTTTATTTCTGAAAGGCAGTGGGTGAGGGAGGAAGGTGGGAGAGAGGAGTCGGGCTTACTAGAGATGTAGAGCTGGGTGTCATCCGGGAAGCAATGAAATTTTGTTAAATTTGCGGAAGATGTTACCAAGTGGGAGGAGATAGATTATAAAGAGGAGGGGCCCCAGGACAGAGACCTGGGGCACAACTGAGGTGACTGGGGAGGGACGTGAGATGAAGGATTTTAACTGGATGAACTGAGTACGACCAGTGAGATAAGAATGAAACCAGTGGAGGGGGTAGTGAGGAGAATGGGATGTGAGATGGTGTCAAAGGCGGCACTCAGATCCTGGAGGATGAGGATGGAGACAAAACCAGTATCAGCAGCCATGAGGAGGTCATTGGTGATCTTGATGATGGCTGTTTCGGTGCTTGGTGGGGACAGAAGCTGGACTGAAACTGTTCATACAGGCTGTTATGGGTGAGATGAGAGTGGAGCTGAAAGGCAACAGTTTTTCCAGAATTTTGGAAATGAAGGGGAGATGAGAGATGGGGCGGAGGTTATTGAAATCATTTGGGTCTGAACCAGGTTTTTTCAGTATAGGACTGACTGCTCCAGATTTGAAGAGGTTGGGGATAATTCCAGTCGACAGTGAAGAGTGAATGATGGCAGAGATGAGGGGGAGCAGAGAGGGAAGACAGGATTTAACTAAAACTGTGGGGAGGGGGTCTAGTTGACAGGTGGATGATTTGGATGTGGTGATGAAACTAGAGATTTCAGAGGGATGAGGGAGTTCAAAGGTGGAGAAAGGATGGCAGGGTTGGAGAAGTTCAGTGGGAGGAGCAGAAGGGCTGATGGATGTTTTTGACCTTATCATTAAAAAAACTTGACAAGAGAGTTGCAGGTATCTGTAGAGTACAGGTGGGTGGGTAGGGAATCAGGGGGCTGCATGATGGCGTTAAGTATTGAAAATAAGGTCTTGGTGCTGCCAGACTTCTTGCTGATGAGTGTAGAGTAGTAATGTGATTTAGCATGAGAGATGGAGTCCTTATAAAGAGATAACTGTGTGATGTACATGTCTTTATGAATAGTGAGACCAGTTTTCCTGAAAAGTCTTTCAAGCTGTCTAGTTTTGGACTTCATGGAGCGGAGAGCTGGAGTGAACCATGGAGCAGACCGGCTAAACAAAACAGCACAGGTTTTTACAGGAGCAAGTGAGTTGAGAATAGCTGAGAGACTGGTATTGTACTGGGTGTCCTTAATGTTACGGAATGCAATGGCACGAACTGGCTTGGTGATGGAGAGACGGAGGGCAACGGTAAATGAAACAAGGTAATGGTCCGTAAAATGAAGCTGATCAGCTGTACAGTTGGAGGGTGTAAGACCAGAACGGCAGATTAAATCTAAGGTGTGTTATTTAACATAACTGGGTAAATCAGTGAACTGATGGAAGCCAAAACTTTCCAGAAATGAGGTAAAATCCTTGGTGAGGGGGAGAGCAGTGTTGTCCATATGAATGTTTAGGTCACTGAGCAGAAGGACATTAGGTGAGAGACTGGATTGGTGATATAGAAGAGTTGAGAAGTCATTTTAAAAATCACTATTGGACTTAGGGGCCGGTAAACAGTAGCAATGATTGTGGGAATGGGTGCGCGTATTTGACAAGCAAGGCATTCTACACTGGTGATTTGGGGTACTAACACTGGGAGGACCTTAATGTTCTTGCAATGCAGTACCACGAGACCGCCACCGTATCCGGAGCCGCGGGGTTTGCAGATCACAAAGGTGCTCTCTAAATGAAGGATAAAAAAATCCCATAGAAAAGCAACATCCATTCAAAACAATCAAAATCTCTTCTTTCTTTTCAGTTTATTTTTTAATTAATCTTAACAAGTTAAAAACCAACATGTCCTAATTATCAATAACATGGAATTTAGAAAAAGAGATTATAGCATGATTATGACTTTTTAATCTCTCTGTAGCATAAACCTGATGGTGAAAATAGGGCAAATACTCCTCTGTCACTGACAGAGGAGTCCTGGAAAAATTATATTCTGTTAATCATGACAATATTAATAACTGAATTCAGGAAGATGATTACAGATTCTTTTAATGTAATAATGTTACTTTACCATGTAAATTTATTTTTGAGAACAGCAATATGAATTAGAAACATTAAATAAATTAAGGCTGTGCCGTCAGAAGCAACGGCTAGGGTATATCCCTGAACGTTCCCAATCCTTCAATTCCCCAATCCTCGAATAGACAAAATGCAATAAATTAAATGTAGCACATGTACTGAACAGGAATACGGAGTATCAAAGTCAAATTGTAAATTGTTCCCAATATATAGTGAAAAAACTCATTTTTCATGCCTAAACCGCCACCTAATGGGGAAACCATAAATCTCAAAATTGTGAAATTCATTAAACATTGTCCACTTACTAGATGTACAACATTTGGGGAGTAAATGTTTGGATGAAAAGCTGCAAAGAATAAGCTATTATGTAAAGTTTTACATGGTTACAGAAAATACCTTTAAGATCTTTTAATCCTTTTCATGTAATCAAACATATGAATTGCAGATGAATCTTGAATATTAAATGTATGAGCCAGACATCGGTTTACAGCTCTGATCTGTGCTCCATTAACAGAAAATTACTAGAGAGGGTCACTACTGTAATAGAGAAACACCACACCATCTCAGAGTCACTTCATCTTTTCTGGTTGCAGGGGAACAGCAGCCCAGTGAGGCACACAGTGACTCCACACCAGCTTCAGCACCAGCTCCCCTGTATGGATTAATCATGCTACCATTACCAGAACTAATCCATACCTCTAAAAGCTTGTTTCCATCCATTCCTGTGTGGCATTGTTTTGCATTCTTATTAACGTAAAGAAGACCTTCATTCCCTACATTGCAAGTTTAACAGGAATTTTAGATTACCGAAGATAAGTCTGGTTCTGACGTGAAAAATGATTAAAAGCTTTTTTCTTTTTTGTTTCCTGCTGAGAACAAAATGTGGTTTTGCATTGAGAGTGTAGAAAAACAACCGTTTCCTCTTCTTGTAAGTGCTCCTGTTTGAAAGAAAATGACTCACACTATAAAGGTATAATGAGTACTACAGAGTAGAATCTAAGAAAAATCACAGCATTTTGTTTCATTTACAGTTTTTTTTAATAACACTATTCTGTCAGATGAGCAGACATGTAAATAAAACCCACTATTATTATTTTAAATGGGGAAAATAAAACATTTGAAATTCTGACTTAATCTTTTAAGTAAATTATTGAGCAGACCTACTTTATAAACTACAAAAGCCGAGCCATGCTGGACCACAAGGACCTTTTTCTTTTAAAATGATAATCTTCTTATCTCAAGAAAACATCTTAAAAAGAAAAACAACAACATGAGAGCAGGTCCGGTATTGGCTTCTGGTAAACCGTACTTACTGTTTCTATCATATTGCAGTTTAATTAGATTGCTTTGACTTTATTTTGTTTTTGTTTTTTTTATTGCTACAGCCAGGAACCTATGAAAAAAAAATAAGTGTAAACTATCCTGCTACATTGCTTTTTTTCTCTCTCTTTGCTTTGTGTTGTTGATCTTAGACGATTATAACATGATGATTTGCTTTAGGACCATCTGGAAATTCTAACCTAAAGCCTGATAACTATTGGAAGTAAGCAAACAGCTGTGATGCTGCAGACTGTCCAACTGGTTTAGATACGTTAACATAAGTAGGAAGTGAACAATTCCCTAACAAGTGTTGCAACATCTGGGAGAAGTGTTTTTAGGTAGTTTTATTTGTGTCTGTTATTTGATCTACATCAGGGATGTTTTTCACTTTTAAGATCAAAAGTTGCTGATTTTCAGATGGTTAATTTCTAGTTAATTAAAGTCAAAGGCAAATATTGAATCTATATTTAGAGGGGAGGTTGTTGTTCTCACCAGTTGGTGCTTCGTTTACAATTCTTCTTGTTCACTGAAGCTGAAACTCATGCAGGACTGTAGGGTGATGGTGTAGATTTGTTTAGTTAATGAGTCCCTGCTGACACATTTAAGACATGACAGGCGCTGTCATGCTTTCATTCATGCAAAGAGCCAACAACCCAATGCCAGAAGCAGATGTCTGCCTGAAAGCTGGCAGCACTGCAAAGCAAATGCCCAAACATGACAAATGGATCCAATCAAATACAAAATAACGACTAAAGTATCTTGAGAAATAAAATGATTGTTTGAGGGTAACTCAAGCGATTCCATTATTTAATAATAGAAAAGTCACTGTAATTAAAAAACTGCTCCATTCTAAAGATGTAACCCATAGTTCTTTTTTTTTTTAACTTTTTTAACTAAACATTCATGTTAAGATAAAATAAAAAATTTAGAGGGATAAAAAAAGAGGATAAAAAAATTCAAATGCACACCATCACATTTTTCATTCTTAACATTTATTATTAAAAATCCATGTTTCATTTAATTTCCTCCTTTTAGCACAGTTCATATTTTCACAAACCCATATTAATCTAGAAACATTTGCTCAAAGTTTTTAATCCATCTTCAGATTAAAAACAAGCTTTTTCCTAAAAGTGGCATTTCATGTCTACCAATTTGGTAAAAGCCCAGTTAACTTCTTTTTCTAACTTTACAGAGAAAAATGAAGGGAACCAAATCATCATTTCAGAATTTACATGTTACTGCAGTATGTTTAGCACTGTTGTAACAGTTAAAGATTTGCTGTGAGAACAGACAGAACCATATGATTATACCATCATGTCACAACTGGCATGATCAACCACATTTTAAGGTTGTAAATCCTTTTAGCAATTTTACAGTATAAAGCAAATAATTCCAACATGTTTGCAACCCAACAATGTAAAGAATCAAACACTGCAAAAGCCCCTGATACATCTTCACACATCATTGTCTAGACCAGGGATCTCCAAATCCGGTCCTTGAGGGCTGGTATCCATGCTTCCTTTGAGCAACACACTTGATTCAAATGAATGGCTCATTAACAGACTTGTGCAGAAGTGCAGATCGCTTTAATTTCAATGAAATGTGTTTCAGATGGGAAACTTTCAATACCTGCAGGACACCGGCCCTCTGACTGAATTTGGAGATCTCTAGATGTAGATCGAAGGATCTCTTTGACTAGACAGACAAATCAGATTTTCAAGATATTGCAAATGTATGTCTAAGCAAGGATATTGAGCACATCAGCACAGAAAGGGGAGGTTTATGTGCAGCATACAGACCATGTAGATTTGAAAAAGTATTATTTAAATCTGCTCTTGTGATTTAAGTTTCAGTTAGTCTGAGTTTCCCTTACTGCACATGGCCACTTTGCTGTAAAATAACTGAAACCTCCTTTCTCACATGCTCTCTTTGCTACAGCAAAGGTGATCTTTCTCCTCATCAAAAAATGAAATGAAAATGATTATCCTGTGTCAAAGACAGCTTTGCATTATTCAATTTAAAAAAAAAAAAGTTCACAGGCAGTCAACATCCCCAAAATAGTCATGGTTTGCTGGATAAAATCTTACATTAGGGCAAAACTGCTTCGTTAGTTCTGTGAAGAATCTTCTGAGACCTAATCAGTCAACATTTAACTCAAAGAATTAGGTTATTGCTTTGGATATGGTATATTTATGATAAACAGGCCCAGGCATTGGTTTTAAAACATATTTAACTGGATTTGGAACATATCTACTGTGTATCTGTAAATGTTTGTCACGCAGCTAGTATGAGGTTCTTTTGCATCAGGGGGAGCAGAGTTAAAAACCATACTAAAGCCAATAAGTCAAATAAAATTAATTTATTAAAATACTATTAAAAAATCCCAGTAAGAAGTCCACCTCTAAGACGGACAGGGTTAAAAAAAAACATGCATTAAATTGATTGAACTCGTCACATCCTCCCACAGTTGAATGTTGGCAGTCCCTGTAACAATCTTTGTCCATCAGGTTCGTGCTACTCCAGGGTTTTCTTCTTTTCACCATGGTGCACCTAGTACACTGGCATCATTGTTAAAATGAATACAATAATAAAAAACAAAAAACCTGCTAAAAAACATTTTGTGGTAACTCTCCCCAGCCCTGATCCTGCAGACAACGCCAGAAATGTCACACCTAGTATGAGGTTCTTTTGGATCAGAGGGAGCAGAGTTAAAAACCACACTAAAGCCAATAAAAGTCAAATAAAATCAATTTATTAAAATACTAAAAAAAAAAAAAAAAAAAAATCCCAGTAAGAAGTCCACCTCTAAGACGGACAGGCAACTCCGCTTTGGACCCAACGCTGCTAACACCTCCTCAGCAGATTCAGCACCTCTCCGTTGGACCCAGCGCTTCCCCGTCCTGCGCATTATGCCTCCCTGTCTAGAGCGTGACACCTCCTTGTCCGGAACCCAGTACCTCCTGCCGGCACATAGCGCTTCCTCATCTGGCACATCCCGCGCATAGCGCCTCCTCATCTGGAATCTGGTACCTTCTTGTCCGGTACCCGGCACCTCCTCGTCTGGCACACCCGGCGCATAACGCCTCCTCATCTGGTTAACAGCACCTCATTGTCCGGAACCCAGCACCTCCTCATTCGGTGCCCCCCGGCGCATAGCGTCTCATTGTCTGGCCCAGCGCTTCCTTGATTCTCCCTTTCTCTCACTCTGACCAATCCTCTCCTCTTAGGTGCCTCCTATTGAGGCGGATATTTATATATATATAAATAACCAAAAAAAGTACAATGTAACACTTTAAAATGATTTGTACCACAGAAGTTGATGTCAACATAACAAGTGGAACTTTCTGTTCTCGATGCAGAACTTTGCATCCAGGAATAATTGCTGCCCTGAAGTCACACTTGGAAAACACTCTCACTCCTTTTTATTTATGAGTGTGTGACGAGCCAATTCAGTCTAACAGCCAATGGTTACATATTCTCTTTACATTTTTATTTATGTTGTGGTAAGATGGCAAAATTCAGGCCTTTTCTTATTTTCACTAGGGTACATAGATATATGTTGCATAGCAGCAAAGGGAGGGTTGGTTTGGTAGCACCTGCCTGATTTTCTTACAAATGAGTCGGGAACAAATTAATGCATTTACCTCAACACTTCAAGGTCAAACTAAAAAAAAAGCAAGAGAAAAAAAATGGTTCTTTGCATTCTTACTTTTTTGGACAGTAATTATAAGAATGTTTTCTTTCATTTAATAAATGGTTGAAGTAAAAATGGAAATGTCTTAATTAGAGCACCAAGATAACGGACACTTACTTTAGGTGTTACATACCCAAACCAATTGGTAGATCGTTCAGGCAGGTTTATTTCCACATTTTTCAAATAGAATTAATCATATTCACTGAAAATGTTGTTCGCGCAAGTGGGAGAGCAGGACCTTTTAAAGGGTTAAGAAGAAGAAACAACGGAGAATTTTAAATATATCTTGACAATAGTTCCAAAGTCACAAGGAAAAGGGAAAGAAACAAGTGGAAGGAGAGGTCTTGGTTTTCTGTCTGGCACCCTTAGTTTCAGACTATCTGTGGGATTGCACAGCAAAAAGTC
>JBAMHX010000011.1:6375066-6385960 GCA_037177515.1 Pseudomugil tenellus
ATAGAATAGAATAGAATAGAATAGAATAGAATAGAATAGAATAGAATAGAATAGAATAGAATAGAATAGAATAGTCATATGCATGTCGTTTTGTAAATCTATGGTGAACTTTAAATTTTATTGTTAATCTAAATATGAAATAAAATTGTAAATAAACTAAATAAATAAAAATAAAAGGTAAAAAGTTGCAGCTTCATGCAAAGACATCAAAACTAGTGTTATAACACTGAACAGGTTGCTTCTGTCTGCTCACCTGCAAGTAGCAGTGCTGCGCCACAGCTCTGGTCGCCATGGCAACATGTCCCTCCAAAACGCTGTTGATCACATGACTTCCTCTGCTCACTGAGCTCCCCGTCTGGAAGAAAACAGACAGCAGAAAGAAGCTGAAAGCTCCACAGGTTGTGGAAACGAGGTGTGACGTGTTTATTACTCACCTGGATGTGAGACAAAGTATTCCCATCTGTCCCATCACCAGTCAGACGGTCAACATGCTGCTTTCCAGACAAAGTTAGGTAGTCATAACAACCGCCAGAGACGTAAACTGTAAGAAAAATTCATATGTTAAAGTTTTGATACCTTAACACTTCTACACAGCACTGAGTTGTTTATAGCACATATAAAATGCTGGAAAGGGAATTTTCTGAGCAGCTTGAGCTGACACGAGCAACTCATACACGTTTAACTCATCGCCCATCAGGTACAGATGAGTTAAACATTGTGATTAATCTATGAGGAGGAGATGCTGACCCAGGCTAAGTGGAGAACCTCTGAGTATCCTCCACAACTCTGCCCTGCCGCTCCTCACTGCTGCCCCCTGTGGTCCAGCTGTGGAACTGCAGCCAGTCCGCTCCTCGCTCACAAACTGATCCTGAGTCAGATCTGAGCAGAGACACTTCAACAGGTCCAAGAACAGAGAGATCTGAGGATGGAGAAGAAGAACCCGCACAGAGAAGCTGAATATGTTCAATCCCAATCAGCATGGAGACACACACATATTTATTTACTGACTGACTGACTGACAGACAGACAGACAGACAGACAGACAGACAGACAGACAGACAGACAGACAGACAGACAGACAGATATGAATCCTTTATTCCTATTAAAACTGGAAAAATTCAACCATCACTAACATAAGTTAAAAATTGTAAGAAAATCATTAAATTGATTTTAAATAGTTCTACTTTTTAACAAAGATAGTGAGACTCATAAACTAATATTTTGTTCAACCCATTGAGGTTTTCACTGCTATAAATATTTTCTGTCATGTCAATCAGACTTCTGCACCTGTTGGCAGGTATTTTGACATACTGCTCATCAGCAAAGTGCTCTTAATTTTAGTTTAGTTTTTTTTTTTTATTTTAATATCCAGCCATGTTTAAAACAATATCTCATGTCAATAAACTGAGTTGAGCATTTTTAAATGTCTAGTTATTTGAGTGATTATTGTGAATTTGACCTTTTCTTTAATGAAAGAAGGATGACTGCATATCTACTGTAAATGTGACTTCAATTAAAAAGGAAATAAAATCTCCTGTTGTGTAAGATTCATAACCAAGAATCATTGTTGCAATAAATAAAAGAGATTATTTCCATTTTTATGCTAATGATATGCTTTTTCATGTTTTATCTTAAACAGTTTAGTTGTAAGTCATAAGATTTTTTACTTTTGCTTTACATAATTTTACTTTCCCTTTTGTCTTCTTTAAATTTACAGCAAATTTAAGACCAAATTAGCATAAAAAGACTTCTAAAATAAGTTCTTTTGAGATAATCATGAGTAACATCCTCTCCTCATGGCAGAAATGGGCTTGTCGGTGAGAGTACCTGGAGGGGCGGAGCTCCAGAGTCCAGGCCCAGGTAGGTGCAGCCGTCCAGAGGTGGAGTGACATGAGTCTGTAGCAGCTTCTCCGATACAGTTCTGCTGAAGAAGACCGGACCTGACACCTACCAACACATGTCAGACATCTGGGATTACAGATGAAAAACAAACCATTTCAGTCATTCTTGATCTGAAATAATTTACCCAAACAACTGATTTTAAGCTAGTTTCACACAGATCTCTTCATGTTTACATACTTTCTTGTTATTTACCTGTAAGGTAAGCCAGCTTTATTTCTAAATAAACAACCCACCCCCCCTCCGTCCCTCAGTGTGCCTTTTGTGACTGTTGGCATAGTATCAAGGCAGCAAGTGGTGGATTTCAGAGATCTGGAGGGGTTTACCAACAGTTTTTAGTGGTTTCACTGTAAAAAACATGTGATGACGTACCAAAGGCACTTTCCCATCAGGCATCACAGCTTGAAGGATCTGCTCTCTGCTTCCCCTGTAGATAATGTCTCGGACCCGGCTCTGCAAATAAACATAATCGCATTAACAAACTGAGGCCACAGCAGGAGGAATCATGAAAAAAATGAAGCACCTGTGAGTCAGACAAGTAGACCCCGTGATCGGATGCATACGAGATGTCACCTGGTAATGCCAAAACCCGAACACCAGTGAAACCCTCCCAGGACAAAACTGAAACACAGAGATGGGTTTTAGTAGAGTATCACGAATAAACAGACATTAGATCATTTACAAGGGGTTTGTAGAGGGAAATAAAATAAATACATTTTAAACTAACCGAAATCAGGCGGTACGGTGAGAATCATGTCGGTGCTGCAGATCCAAACGCCAGGAGGCGAACCGGGGCAGATCTGAATGAATCACAAAAACAAACTCAGTATGTTTTACATTCATAACCTGCACAAGCTGATCTCAGAAACTCTCTACTTCATAACGTGAACCTCTTTGCTTTGTTCAAGCAGACCTGAGTGCTGAGGCAATCCAGAAGCAGGTCCAGACAGCAGACCGGAGCCTGGACTTTCTGCTCCGGCTTCTCCCGGGGGAGCCAGCAGAATGCTCGGCTGCAGGAGCTCCAGGGAAAATCTCGACCCTGCAAGAGGGAAAGCAACAACAAATCCAAAAAAGGCCTGGAAACAGCTGAACCGACCACAGATCCGGACTCACGGTGTGGAGGATGAGGATGTGAGCTTCATCTAGGACGTCAGCTGTGACCACCTGGATGGAAACAAAGTGAAGGTGCACAGTTTGATCAATGATCAGACATTTATTTTCAGGTTTAAGGGGTGCTTTCTGTGTTGAAGTGTGAGAATGATGCTCTCATTGATGTTAGCAATCAGGCTAACTCACAGTGTGTCCGGCTCTGTTGCTCAAGTGTTCAGCAGCGACCAGCAGAGCGTTCAGCGTGGCACCTCCACTGCCCAGGGGCTCCTGTCGGTCCCGCACTGTCAAAACTAACGCACCCCGAGAAAGAGTGCCACACTGCTGCCTCAACTCCAGCTCTGACACACAATATGAGAAGTGTAAACCAGGAGTTTTCAATCCCAAAACACACACTCAGTTTCTATGGTAACGGCAGCATCCAATTGATCGAATCAATCTATATTTTTGTATTTTGCCTCCTTATAATACTATTTGTATTCAAACAGTTTGATTGGTGTGTAAATGTTTGTTATTTAGGACTTAAAATTTAAAGAGATAGGTTTTGGTATTGACTGAGACAGAACTTGAACCTTTCCTCTGAGGAGTGGATTAAGTTCACTGGCAGCTGTTTCCAATATTTTATATATGCTTTTAAAAGAATTAAGCCAGTTTAAACACTGAAATGCCTTTAGAAATATACTTTTTAGATACACATGATCATGTGAAAGGTTTGCTTTAACCATTTTTCTTCTCATAAAGCAAAAAAGTACAGATAGCTACAGATTAGTTCTGTGCTTCAGCGACACCTTCCGGGCGCTCGCTGTACTACAACGTAAAGGACAAGGAAGCAGCAAAGTCAAAGATCGTCTAATGAGCAGATGATTCTCACCTCTCTGAAACGAATAAACGCTGTCTTTGTGTTGGCAGGTGAGGACGACCACCGTCCACGGGAACGTGCCGCTGTCCGACATCATTCGACTGTAAACTGCCTCTAAACGTCCCAATTAACTAAGGAGGTCATAACCGACTCAGCAGCCGAGGGCAGAAGCCGTTTAACTGGTTTATCCGCCGTAAACCACAGCTTCGTTAGTTAAAACCAAACGGATTACCAGCTATTGCAAGTCAAAAAATGGCGGAGTTAGCCGAACTGGAAGCGAGTGAATGTGAAACTAACGAACCTACTAAGCTAACATCGACTAAACTTTTTAACTGAACATTTTAGAGAAGCTATAAATTCATATAATGGTGTCCGTTTTGTTTGCTTGTGTCTTGTGCTTGATTTGACTATGCGGGCTGCCGTAGACGCAAAGCTTTCGCGCTTGATTTTACCCTTTGCACATCCCGGCCACACAGGCGGTTAATCATTAAATAATGTTAAAATCAGAAGAGCATTAACGAGCAGCTTTTGCGTTCAGTGGCAAAGCAAAGACTTTAATTAACAAAACAGTTTTTTTAACAACAACAAGGTAATTCTAATAGAACTAGAGGCTAAAAACTTGGCATTTCTTTGCATGATGTGCAGAAACTGGACAAAACAGCTGACTAACACTATTTGTAACTTAAATATAATTTGGGAAAATGTATTTAGGAATTATGCAAATGTTGATCATTTCACATAAGAAAGAATTTTAAGGGGAAACAGAGTAAAAAAAACCAGTTAACTGTGTAGAGAAAAAAACCTGGAGAAATTTGTTTTTAGTAAAACTTTATTTAATAGAGAAAAGCAGTTGATGACAGATAAAGCAAAGATGACGTTACACATCCCGCAGAGTAAAAACATTTAAAAACAAGTTTAATAAACTATACAAAATGAATTTAACAAAATGTATATACAGATGTACATGAGAGGCTGTGTAGCGGCAACAAATGGATCTTAGTCATCATCCTCATCCTCAGGTGGCAGAGGTCGGGATCTACATGGGACAAAAATAAAAACATTCAGAAAGTATGAAACAACTAAAAAGGAATGTTAAATACAGACATCTTAAAGCAACTAGAGTTACAGCAGTTTTGCTCAAAGATTCTTGTTTAGACATAACCCAGTGAATCTACAGCCAAACCTCAAACACAAAGAGGCCAAAATGAAACTAATACTAGCAGCAGCACAAGTTTTCATTAACAGCATCACATAACAAACATAAAACACCCCTTACTTAAAAACTCCAGATGTGTGACAGAATAAAGTGTCTCTTGAAAGGAAAATGTTTGCTAAGCTTTATATTGTCACCACATTTACCACTAAATATAAAAAACAGCTCCTAATTGAGTTGTTGACCATTTCTGTCTGCTGCAAGAGGGAAATGATAATCCTAAACTCAAACCAGTTCAAATACCGTAAACATCAAATAATCCAAATCTGGATTATATTTAAATTCAGGCCGACAAGAGTTTAAAACGTTTTAAAAGAAGCAAACGTACTTCTTGCTGGCTTTAGACATCCCGCTGCCTCCAGCTTCTTCATCATCTTCAACCTCTCCAGGCCTCTGGTTCTCCTTCTCTGGTTTTCTAGGAGGTCCGCCAAAGAAGTCCCCAATTCCTTTCTGCCAGGTCGGAGTGGGGCGAGGACACACTGGGTTACCTCCCGCGTATTTGTTCTTTGCTGTGAATCACAAACCACATCTCTAAGTACAAGTCAGACTGCTGGAGAGGTAGTTGTGTTGGGAGTCTAAATCAGGACTAACCAGGGGTAGAGGAATGGCTGCTGGAAGACGATGAGTTGGCTGAACTGGAGCCCAGAGACTTCCTGGGTGCAGAAGCTGCAACAGCTGTGAAAAACAAGAGATAAAGTCTAATAAATAAACGGAACCAGGATCCAAACCAGCTGGTCAGAATAAAGTAGGAAGTGCGTGCAGACAGCATCTACTCTGTTCAGGATTTGATTCAGCCATGTTTAGTTCTTTCATATTACATGGTATTCATTTAATGTTGGTTTCAATTTAAAATCTTGTTAACTTGTTTTTAAAGATTTGTTTATAAAGGCCGCGATAAATATAAAAAAGCCTCAACATGTGCGCAAGACATTTAAAATCGGTCTTTAAGGAACAGTATGTAAACTCGGGTTTTTCTACTAGAGATAAGCAGGTCAAATGAATGCCGAATTTGTTACAAGATTCGGTTTAACAAGAAAATATAGTTTACAATATCTAACCATAAACATCTCATCTATAATAAGCAGGAACACATAAGAATGTTATTTTTTACATGGAGTTTAGTGCAAGTGGTGTCTAAAGCTTCAGTGCGGCGCTAAAATCTGGCGCCAGTTTATGGAAAGCTTGTTACAAACTATGAGAAAGGACAGACAATCAGACATGTCTGACAGATCGAATTAAAAAGGTATTAATTTCTGAAGACAATTAAGTTTTAACGTTTTAAATATCCAGTATCGTTCAGAAAGAACCAGAATAGTGTTGGCGGGACTCTTCTTACGAAGACTAGCTGTGGGTTTAATGCACTGAAACCTTACTACTTAACCCACGAGCTTATAATTAAAGTATTTACAATAAAAATGTGCACCCTGATATAATTAATCACCAAAGAAGGAACCTTTATGTATCTTTACACACCTTGATTAGCCCAAACACTACAACCCGCCAGACTATTGAAAACTCAAGTCTCGCAGTCGTATTCTGTCACAATTTGAAGCCTCATACTTTGATCAGCTGTCTTTAATTTATCACTTTACCTTTTCTGTAGGACGCAGGAACACTGTCCGCTTTAGTCCTCACCATATTGAAAGCGTTTTGTGTGGTCTTAAGACTTTTCTGTACCACCAAACAGACCACAGCGAGGGAAGGATCCCGCCTTTGTTTAAAAAGAACTGCGGATGGGGCGGGAGTTTTCTTCTTCTAATGTACAAATCTGGTACACTCAAATGCAAAATGGCGTAATTCTCCTCCTAGTGGTCGAAGAGTATTACTGCAGCATGCTACATTTTCAGTGTTCCTGCTACATAGCAATTTAAACCTTGTTTCCAGACTGAGAAACTCAAAGCAATCCTAGAGTAAATAATTGTACCCGTTACAAAAACACTATCTTAGAATATTCCTTTATTTTCATTTGAATTATGCAGGGATATACAATTATACAAGTCTCCCTCCATGCTTGCACCATAAATAGAAAAGATGAAATGTGTATAAGATAAAAAAAAAATCACACAGGTTTTGGGGTATATCACAGATGTTTTCCACACAGCAATCAGCCCGGCTAGCTCAGTCGGTAGAGCATGAGACTCTTAATCTCAGGGTCGTGGGTTCGAGCCCCACGTTGGGCGCTTTCAATATTTTTGACTTTGTGACTTGTTTTCTTACTTTAATATTGCTTCTAATATAAAGTCAATGCTGTAAACGTTGCATATAGACAATTGGAATTCAAAACTGGAATAAGCAATCATAATCATTTTTTATTTCTGTAAAACGAATAGTATATTTTATTTTCAAGCTTATGAAATCACCTGGACATGACTGGACACTGCTCGTTATGCTCGTTGTATTTTTGGTGCATATATCTGTCATAGGGTCTAGAACAGTTTCTTTTAGTTAGTTTTTGTTAAATTGTTTTTAATGGGTAAATACAGGGTGCACATACCTACTTTTAGGTTGGTTGCAGTTCGGGTTTTTATCTATATTTAATCATATTTAACAACTAAGTTGTTCGTCCATAATCAAATAGAACTTAGTGTAGAGCTATGAAGTGACTGAAGCTATAAAATATAACTAATTTCCTGTGTTTTTACTGTTGACGTTTCAAGAGCCTAAAAGTTTAATATGACTCTTTAAGTTTGCACTTATTCACATAACACAATTTAAAAATTAAATATATGTTGGTTGGTTTCTATTTAAACTCAGTAAATAATATGTGGTATTAAAACATTTTATTATCCAATTATTATTTTAAAATCATTATTTAAAATCGCTTTGGTAAATTTTTACCTTTCTGGGTTCCCGTAGTGGCGGTTTATCAGCAGCAGGAGGTTCATAAGTCATAAACCCAACATCTTCTGCTTATTTAACAGACTCTTCTTCTTTCTGGGTTTGTATGGCACTTTTTGCAGAATAACTTTGAAGTTCTTCAGCAAGTTTCTGTTTGTTTCGTGCAGTTTTGTTAATCTTTTGCGACTGTTTACTTACTTTGAACCCACTTACACTCGCGCTGAGTCAGTTGTGGCTAGTGTTGACTGGTAGCTAGTTGGCGTTTACCAGCTGTTGCTTCATGAGTTAATTTAGCTGCTTAAACACGCACAAATTTTATGGACTAATGTGGGTTTTAAGAGAACGAAGTGTAAAACGTTGAAATATTATAGTTTTTGTAGCTGATATGAGTTCAGTTTGCTGTATGTAAACATTTGTGTGTCACTCCCCAGACATAAAAAACGTATTTAAGAGACAGAAATACTCAAAATATTTTTTAATGAAAACTTCGGCTATATTTCTGAGGTTTTTCAGTCGTAATGATGCTTATAAAATGTTTTAAATAGAGGTTAAACTAAAGTAGACAGTGGAAAGTGTCCACTGTTATTGTTGTTGTTACAGCAATATAATAAATACCTTCTTTTGGAGTGTGTTATATAAAGCTACAAATATGGACTTACTAAATTCAGGGAAAGTTTATAACGCGAGGAAAATACAGTAATGCTGCTACTAATGCTAATATTGATGCTTATAATCAATTATTATTGTCAGTTTTTTCTTTTCCAGCATGTAAAATATAAAAAAGGGTAGTAAGTGATTAGCTGTGGTACTACGATGAATATATAAATAGTATAAAACAGTTGATTGTAATATTTCATACAGAAGCCTTTTTGTGCAATGCGGTCTTAAAGAAATGGAGAAAATAACAGTTTGTCACCAAAATGTGACAAATTGCATTGTTTAAAAACAAAATTTCTCAAATAGAGATTTGAAACTTTCTTTAATTTTCTCCTTATACCGCACAGACTATTTCCTTATGAGCTATTTCAGAGTGTAAAGAACCAGATAGACACGTTGATCTTTGATCCTTTATGGACCTGCATCCAGAACCACTATCCGATAGAACCACATGAACAAGCTTACTGTGGAAACCTTCATCAGCCTTCGCAATCCACAAAAGTGAAGAGACGTTCACTTGAATGGCATTTGAAACTTTACTGACTCATCTTAGCAGGTGTTTGAGGAAAATTCAATGAGTATTTACTGTTGAACAGGTAGATACGTGTTTTGTAGGGGGGTGAAACTGTTTGCTGTTTTTGTGTGTGAAGTGTTGTGAAAATACGGTAAATGGATCCATATCAACATATAAAGTTAATGCACAAAAAATTAAATATTGTGTTTTCACAATGTTTAATACTTTTAAAGAAATAGATGGAAAATAAAAACATTTGGCCAACATCTAAGTTGCTTTTATATATTTATACAGATTTGATAAGTAAATAAAGTGGTTAAAACTTTTTTTTGGTTTAATTGGTTGGTAGTTTTAGAGTCTCATTTCATTTGTACTGATTATATTTACATGAACTTGTTTTTATTTTTATTTTCAGCGTTTGCCATGGAGGAGGTGACTCGCCTGGTGTCAACTGGAGACTGTGTGAAGGTCTGGGATGCAGTATCCATGGTGCCACTGGAGCAGTTTAACCCACACAGCAGCACCCATCCCGTTGCCCAGGCCTGCTGGAGCTCCAACAGTATCCAGATTGATGGATTGACTGATCTGCTTGTCCTGGTGATAACGTAAAAACACTAACACGTTTAGGGTCAAAGTGAAGGTATGTTAATGTTTAAACTAGAGATGTTCCGTATTATCTTCTGATATCAGCTATAAAATAAAATAATAATATATAATAATAAATATTGGACATTATCAGTATTGTTTTTTACTTTTTTAATGGCAAATTTGACACATATACAAATTCTCAAAAGATATCTGTGAGTTGAACAAAATCGGTCTGTTGGTAAAAAGGCCAACATTGAACATCCATACTGTTATTTTATTTTAGTTGTTTAATTTAATCATATAAACCTTTCCCCTTTATTTTTAAACACTTTTTAAAATAAAAATATTTCTGAAATGACCTCTATGAGCCATGTGTTGACAGAACAAAAGCTTTTCAGCCTTGACTAGTTGTCTTAGATCAGTACCTGGTCAGCGCCAGCAGCAGCGGAGACAAACTGGTTCTGTCCAGTCTGAAGTCGACTCCTGTTCCTCTGGTGGAACTGGGAGACGGGGTGAGTAACCAGTAGTGAACTGGTGGAAAATAAACAACACAACAAGTGTCTTTGTGGATGATTCATGATGTGTTCTGCTGATAAACTGGTTCCCAGATGTGCGTTAATATTTATGTGAAACCCAGTTTCTGCCAGCAGTTAAAATTTAAGGTGATGATGGAATAACCTGCAGTGTTTTCAGATAAATATATTTCTGTTTCTAATGGTCTTTCACACTGACTTTGACTTAACGTTGATGTTTATTTTTAGAAAAGGCAGACCCGTGTGTGTTTGAGTTCTTCCTCCCAGTTCCTGGTTAGTGGTGGTCTTGATCACTGTGTGCACATCTGGGACCTGAAGTCAAAGAGGCTGCACCGCTCCCTCAAAGTAAGTACCCGTTCAGCTGCATAAACGTCTGAAATTCCTCCTCATAGAGAACAATGAATCTGTGTTTCAGGACCACAAAGAAGAGGTCACCTGCGTGTCCTTTAATGCTAACGACAGCTGCATCGCCTCAGGCTCCACCAGTGGGGATCTGGTCCTCCATAGTCTAACCACCAACCTGTCCAGCAGGGCGTTTGGCCACGGCAGCAACCAGGTGGGAAAAGTGCTGCATCTGATGTTTTTATGTTTAAAGTCTTGTAGGAGACAGTTTTTCCTGTCAAGGACGAGGACACTGGTTTCTTTAGATTGAGAAGAATATACATTTAATAATGAAGATAAAAGAA
>JBAMHX010000011.1:6388243-6401513 GCA_037177515.1 Pseudomugil tenellus
AACCAGTGATGGCGCTCTAACACACGTCAATCAAAAGGACACGCCTCTAAATTTAAGATTAAAATAACATCGAAACCAAAGCGTTAGAAAAAAAATTTTACCCCCCCAGAGTTTACATGACGGAAAATTGGACCTATTAAACTGACAACAGTTTTTGGAGCCAGTCTGTAAACCCGACCCTCCCTCATATTCCTCATCAGCACATCCTCTGAACTGGAACAGACTGATGACTCCAACACAAACCAGACTACATGTGCTGGAACGATCAACAATGTTTTCAGCTGTTTCATGATGCGCAAGCTGTTCTCCTGCTGACGTCACAACAAGGGGGGTGCTGGGGGGGGTTTCTTCAGCCACTGGAGCAGCTCTCTTCTCAACAAGTTACAACCGCACCAAACCAACTGTTTCCTTGTGTTTGTATTATTCTTTTACATGTAACATGAAGTTAGAATGGCGTTATGAACACTCTGGATAACAAGCTGAACTCTGTTAACGGGAAGGTTTAGCTACTAGCTTTTGGACTGCTGCACTCGTCTTCCATAAGGTTTACAAGCACCATCGTAAACTTTATGTGGAAATGTGAGCAGAGTAACTAAAAGTAATTTTGGAATCTTCAAAAGTTTTTTTTTTTTTCTTCCAAGCAATCTTTTTATTTTCTTATTAAGTGAGAACTAGAAGCTGCTGTGACTGACCGAACTGGAAGGAATTAAAAATGTCTTTCTGGCTTCATGATGATGAAGCAGAGCATCAGGAAAACAAACTTCTTATTTCACTCTGTTTTCTGCCTCCTTTGCAGCCCATCCATGACCTGAGGTTGTCCATGGTGAAGCGCTCCTTGCTGGGCAGTGTCTCTGACAGTGGCGCCTTGGTGCTGTGGGACTCCAACACCCAGAAAGAGATCCACATGTTCGACAGCGCTCACAAGGCACCGGGCTCCGGCTTGGCCTTCTCCCCCACCAGCAACCTGCTGGTGGTCAGCGTCGGCCTGGATAAGAAGATTATCTGCTACGACACGGCTAGCAAGATGTGAGTTATTCCCACACTGCTGCAGGGAAAGTATCAGTCATGCAGTACTTCCTCTCACAGCTCTGTTTGTGTTAATGTTGGTACCTCCATGGAGGAAAAGCAACTTGCTTTAAGGAAGGACATCAGCACTAAGAGGAATTAATCAAAACAATCTCTTGTAAGAACCTTATGCATCGTTTGAACAGCGATAAGGAGCTTTTTTCCCACATAATTCAGCCCAAATAGAAAATAATGAATAAAAAGATTACTGATTAGATCCAGAAACGGAAAGTTTGCTAGAAGCAGCACATCCTCATGAATCGCCTTTTTAAATGTTTTTTTTCATGTTAACCACCAGCTCTATTGCCCAGCCAATCACAATAAGTCTCAAAATCCATGAGAAGAAAGTTCTGCTTGGCTGATGAAGCAGCCAAACGTACCCAAGCACATCCATGAGGAATAAATGTTTTCAGTTTGTTCTTGTGGCCTCGAGAACAAAAAGATGGTGGAGGATGGAACAGTGCTGTGGTTTTGCTCATGAGGGTTTTCCGCTCTTGGATTGTTGCATGCGTGGCTGATTTCCAGTATCTTAATGCGACTCTGGCAGCTGAGGCTGTTCCAACCATCAAAACGGAGTATTTTGTCCTGCTATGCTTCAAAATGGCTCCACCATTGGCTTTTTTTCTCTATTTCCAGTTTATAAGATCTATTCTGAAGAGCCTGCCAGGCGTCTGGTGGGAAATTTAAATTTAACTTCCTTTCATAATCGTTCTAATTAAATGAACTCCAAAAAAATCAGCCGCAGCTTAACGTTTGCTGTGTGTTGGCAGAATCTTGAGGTCGATCCACGTGGACAGTCCTCTGACCTCGGTGGACTTCACTCTGGACGGTACTGGTCTTGTGGTCGGATCCACGCAGGGAAAGATCTACCAGTACGATCTGAGGAACTCCAGCGCTCCCACCAGGATCACTGTGGCCCACAAAACTTCAGTTACCTGCCTGCGTTTCCAAAGCAACACCAGCCGACACAAGGTGACACCCCCAAAACACACACACACTAATCTCTGACGTGAAATAAAACTGCACAAACACAACCTGTAAATTTATTACGTTTAAAGTTTCTCTTCTTTCTGGTTGACCTCAGTCCAGCAAACTGGGATCCACTAAGATTTCCAGTGTAAAGAGATCCACCTCCAAGCTGTCCAGCAGTCAGGAAGATCCCGCCCCCAGCACAGATCCCACCCCTCACAGGCAGGTGACCGACACAGGTGGGTTAACTGCACGAGTCACTGTTTACACCCGACATGTTGATCAGACGTTTTAGACCGTATGTGGGTTTTTATGTCCAGCAGGAGGCGCTGGTGTGACGTTGACGTGTCGGGAGGCTGAGCGCCAACAGGGGGCGGAGCATCAACCCACGGTGGAAAAGTTCAGCAACGTTGGACGAAACAGTCTGGACATCTTCTCTCCTGTTCGTGAAGGTCTGACTAAACAATATGGCCTGAAAATAAAATCTCAAGATATTTTACCAACTAAATTTAATTTGAATTTATTCTTAAAAAAAAAAAAAAACACGAAATATTAAACTTTAGAAACAGTGAGAATTTGCGTGGGTTCTCTTCTGGTACTCCGGCTTCCTCCCACCCTCCAGTGACATGCCTTTTAGGTTCATTGGTCATTCTAAATCGTCCCTATGAGTGATAGTGAGTGTGGAGGGTTGTTTGTCTCTCTGTCCATGCGACCTGTCCTGGGTCAACCTGCCTCTCACCTGCTAAATGTTAGGATGGGCTCCAGCTTCTCTGTGACCCTGATTTGGATTAAGTGACATAGAAAATGAAGGAATTAGGCTGCGCTGTGTTGTGATGGTTAGCAGCACAGTTCAAGACTCAGGCCATGTCTACACATAGCCAGGTTTTTGTAAAACCGTTTATTTTACCCCCTCCGTCTAGTAGAGAAAATGCGTCCGCACCACCTCGTTTTTTAAATAAAACTCCATCCGCACCCATCTGCAGAAACGTCCGACAGGGAAGAAGTCTGGAGTAAATTCTGACCAGTCACTTGGGAGCATCTTCATTTAAAGACTCTGAGTGCTTCACAGCAGACACAGATATAAAAAATATATCATGTACTGAGTAATCATTCAGGTCTGGTTGTTCTTAAACGATGAAATGGTGATGAAAAAAAAAAAGATTAAATGATGCAGTCTGACATGTTAATGTGACATGTAGCATGACACTGTGGCCCAGTTTTCTCTCACACGTGAAATTATTAACACATTAATAATGTGAATAAAGTAACATCTGAAATCTCCCATAACAGTCGACCCCTTTGATCGAAGAAATGTCTGTTTCCTGCAGATCACAACAAAACATGTGGATTTCAGATTAAAGCAAATACTCTCTACCTGCTCCATTTATGAAAGAAAACGTGTAAACAAACAAATAAAATAAAATAAAACCAAAATAAACACATTTGCTGTCCTGTCAGCAAAATAAAATGAAGACAGAATGAGACTCTAAAATAAACGGGGAATTAATTCGTAAGTCCTCGACATATATTCAGAAAAAAATCTTCATTAATAAACTAGATCTACTAGCAAACATCAATTAATTACTTTAATTAATTAAAATCCCTTTTAAAATGAATTATCTTAAACTTCTCTTGACCTTTGTTCAAAGTGAAAATGTTAATTTGACTTTGAAAAAAGGATCCCCAAAACAGTCAAATTTCAACCTTTGATGACCCCATCATGTGGGCCAGACAGGAAATGCTCGGTCTGCAGAGCATATCCACAAACATGAAAAGATTTCTGGATGAAATATGCTGATGATGGTAAATTGAGTTAACATATTCAGCGCATTATCTTCATCTCTCAGTGACCAAAGCCCTCCACGCAGAGGGCCACCCATGACCCACTGATCAGAAGTTGGCCAAATATAGGGCTGCGTTTGATCCCCTAAGAATTTATTCATAATATTAAATCATATCATGAACTTATAGATCTTCCGATTACTGCATTTCCTAAAGTTTATGACTTGCGAAACTGAAAGAAATTTGTTAATTGATTATCTGAAGTAATAATTAACACTGTATTCTCATCCGAGCTTGCCTGAACAGGAGTTGTGGTCCGAAGATGAAGATTGCAAATATTTCATCCTCATGTTGGAGAATAAAACAAGAAATCCTCATGTAAAAATAATAAAATCTAAAGGGAGTTCAGATTTATAATAGGTGATAATCTGCTCCTAATATTGCTCCTTAATATTTTTGTGGCTATAGGATGGCCTTGGTAATTCTATTTACTCACCACACTGTCTTTTCGTTCCCAAAATAATGTCTTAGTATTACCTTTAAGAAAAGTGATAGTTTTATCATGATAGTTATGTATTATTCTTACCTCTTGACATAACAAAGACTAGAACCTTTTTATCATATAAATTTAACCCAAATTTAACGTAATTATTTTAATCATATTTAACAGACACATAACATCAGTTAGTTCCTGGTTTTAGACTTAGTCTAATTTTCTTGTTGACATTAATATATTGTCTAATTGTTTGAATTCTTAAATTGAAGAAGTTGATCTTTTCATTACCCTTCTCAGTGGAAAAGAACTCTCGGCTGAACTGTTTAGGAGTTTTTGTACGTTTTCCAAACACAGCAGGCAGAGTGAGAGTTTTTGACATTCTTGTTTATCTGCTGAGATAGATAGCACTCTCTGGCCTTACATAGCTCATTGTTATAATTTTGCAGGCTTTATGGGAACAAATCATACATTTTTATTTACATTTAGTACATTAAACTTGTCTAGATTGATAGAGGCTTCTTTAAATTTGCAGAAGAAAAATCCTTGGCATAACCATCTGCTAAATTGTCTACGTGAATGTTAAAATAAAATGGTTAAAGTCAGTGGAGATAACTGATAAAACTCCAGAAAGTGCTTTTTATCATTACTTTATTATTTACCATTAACTGAGTATTGGCCATAAATTTATATTGTTCTTTTTCTCTTTTCGAAATAAAATTCTTCCATCAATCACCAGGTGAGCAACAGAACAAAACTTGCTTTGTTATATTCCCAATCAAAGTTTCAGAGTACAACAGGCTTATGTGTATTTGTTAGAGTGCATATAAAATTGAGAAACATGTCACTCCATTTGTAAATCTCTACTGTCTGCCTGTAAAAAAACAAACAAAAAAAAAACCAAAACAAAAAAAAAAAAAAAACCAAACAAAAGCATCGCATGCGCAGATTATAAGAATCAGTTATGAGGAAAATGTCTCCTGTTACAACCAAAATGGTTTTTAAGACGCATTTAAAATGAGTTTACAAACCAGACTTCAGAAAGTTCAACTGCGTTCAACTTGAAGGCTGAGAAGAAAATGTTTTGGAAAAGAACTCACAACATACAGATTAAGAATCTGGGACAGTGTGGAGACGATCCATCAAGTCTGCCATTAGTCAGAGATACAGGCCATGTGAAATCTTCGTTATCTTCATCGGCTGCGAGGGTAGCAAGATCCAAACAGTGCGTCCTCTAACATTATTTATCGTCTGCAGAAAAGATGTGAAGTTTTCTGACGACATGAGTCTAGTCAATTATGTCCATTACAGGTTTGTTTCCCCTGATTCGTTCGTTTCCTGCGACAACCTACAGGCTGATTAGCCTGAGAACATGTCCTCTCATGAATCAGTTTAGTTCACTTGTCTTTAGCCTTTTTTTTTTTTTTTTTAGAACCAGAACAGTCCAGTCCACCACAAAAAAGCAGTCATCCAGTCAGAACTAAAACCATGCTTTCATCATCAGACATGCCCTGTATTTACTTACATTTAACACATTCCCACAGTTAGTGGATCCACACACACACACACACACACACACACACACACACACACACACATACTTTCAAGGCCCTGATAACAGAGACACAACAACAAACAGGTTAAAACATGGTTTTAGGATCCTCAGAGACACAGAATTTATTTTATTTCTCAAACCTCAGTCCTTTTTATTATTGTTATTATTCAAAAGTCTGTATAGACCTTAAGAGATTGTTTATGTCACATGCAGTCTCATCAGCTGATTTAATTTATTCAGTTATGACATTATGAGTAGTTGTGATACGACTTAAGGGTTTTTTTTTTAATTAAACTTTATGTTACAGATCTGCTTTCATATAGATACTGAATAAATATTTCTAGACATTCAGGTTTTTCTCAGTAAATTACAAGTTGAAACTAATTTTATGGTCTAAATCTGAACTGAATAAGGTTTACCCTATATTGTCAAAGTCATTCGGATAACACACTAAAAGGTCACTAGTCAGACATTGTTGGTCTTAATTCTTCTGCTTTAACACAGAAATCGCTTATTTCAGTCCGTCACAGTGAAAGCAAAGCTCAAGGCTTCATTGCAAGAAAGCAGGAATGTCAAATCAGTGTATGTGTCCTACTTGGTGTGTATGTACTGAAAGTGTGTGTGCATATGAGTTAGTGGACATGTAATTTGTGGTTTTCAGCGGGTGTTTGTATGTGAGCAAGAGAAAAAGGAGAAAGTAGGAAAAACTGTCATCAGTGTTCAACTTTTTCAGCATTGCCGTGTGTGTGTGTTATCTGTATGTCACCTGACCATGGTCCAAGCATCTCACCGAGCCTCACAGCCCCTCTCACTCCTCCCCCCACAGCAGTCCAAAGCAGCAGTTCTGGCAATGACCCTCCAGATCATTTTCAGTGCAAACAGCCCAGCAATGTCCAAGTCATTTTTGTTTTTTAGGGAGTCAGATGTAGACATTTTTCATGTGTAGATGAAGAGGTATGGTGCAGCCTCCCATCGTATTCAGTTCAGCTTTACCAGCATTCCAGACACCATCTTCGTTCGTCAGCGATCTGACCGTGTGTCTGACGTAGGCTACATGTGCACCTTCGAGGTGTGGTGGTGTTTGCAACATACCATGTCAGTCTTTCAGCACCTCTGATTCTGTCCAGGACTTTGGGACACCATCGATCTGTTCTCAGTCCAGCCACACCTACTATCGAGAACAGTGAGCGGTGGTGTCTTTTGGTTTGTGCCCACAGCTGCTGCAGTGGCCCAGCTTCCTGTGTCTCATAATGAGCTGGTTGATGGTGGGATAGTTGTTCTCCTGTAGTGTTTGTGGCGGTGGGTAGAGGAAGAGGAGGTAAAAACCCCCACTAAGGCTCAGTGAGACCCTGTCCATGGCCAGTCGTGTTGTGCATTTTGATCGGACATGTGGACAGAGCAGAAAACAATCTGTTAGTTTAAGGCTTGAAAAGTGAAACGGTGCAGTCGGTGTTGATAAAATGTCTTACTGTTCTTACTGTTATCTCGTGAGTGACCTTCAGTTTGCTCTTTGAATCCTGCTTGTATTGCCTTTGTGGTTTCACTCTGCATCCCAGCAGATTAATGTGTAGGATTCTGTTAAATTAAACATTTTACCTGAATTTGTCTTTATCAGACATTTTTATCCATTTTTTTACCTTTTTTATCCTCATTTTTTCACATTTTATTCAAACCCTCATTGGTTGTTTTAAGTACCGTAGGGCTCAGTAGCCCCTCTTTCTACTGAGTTTTTTGTTTTATCTTTTATTCTAATTATGCATTTGAAGAGAATTAAAGAAAAATATATTTGTTTTGTGAAATACCCGGCTACGTGTGGTCATGGCCTCAGATAGGGGGAGGTTGAATTGTGTGTATTGTTTGCATGTTCTCCCCATGCATGAGTGTGTTCTCTGACTTCCTCCCACCGTCCAAAGACGTGTGTCAGGTTAATTAAAGTTAATGCTTTTGCATCCAATTGTGCCTCCCATACATATAAATTCAGGCTTTTCCACTCTATAAAACAATTGCATAGAGATATGAAACACAACAGCTCATTTCGTTGTATATATGTTAGACTTCAGAATGAAACCAGAACCAGAGCGGTGTCTATCGGTACAGTCACATCAGGATTCATATCATTTATAGAGAATTTTGTGTCTGTTCTGCTGACTGCCGTCATTCCTTGCTTGCCTATACATCCACCAATCTGTCTCTTTCTTAGAAACGCTTCTTGTAACCTCCATTTTCCTGTCCTGATGCTGATAGGTCCAGACTCTGGGAACCAAGGTGGGACCGCAGACACCCCAACTGCAAGAACACAACGTAAGATGCAAAGAGACTTCAGACGCTGCTTAAACTGCTGCTGTTACTTATGGACTAACTTTGATGCTGTGGTGTTGTAGTTACCAGCTTAGAGATGCTGTCCAGGGAAGGAGAGGGTCAGCAGCTGATTGGTCGAGCCAGTTTGGACATATTCTCACCAGTTCGAGAAGGTCAGAACTCCATCACTGTTTATTTCTGCTGGTTTAGACCAAATGCTCATACAGGAACTAATGTGTTCCAGCTGACACGTCTGACCAGATTTTTATAGAGTAACATTGTTTCTCATGGATGATTTATTAGTGTGTTGTCATGGAGACGGGGGCCATCATGTTTCAGACTCTCACGCAGGTGGCGGCTCACAGTGGAAAACCCCTTTGGGAACCCAGCTGGCCTCTTCAGGACGATGTTACAGCCCGCTGTCTGGCTTCCAGTTGCCACTTCCTATTAAAGAGGAAGAGCCAATCACAGCTGCAGCTGTAGAACCATGTGACACCAGGAAGGTGATGACTTCATTAAAGCCTAATAGTATGACCCACAGTTAGCAGCAGTTTGACAATAACTATCTGATTAACACGGGCACTGTTCAACAGTCTGAGAAGACCAGCGGTCCCAGTCTGGAGGGGGAGGGTCAGGTCACGCCCTCCACATACCAACAGGTCAGCCTCAGTCAGCTACCCCCACCCTTCTTCTCTCCAGAACCCAGCCTCTGGAGAGCCAACGGGATTCAAACTCAGCTGAGCTACGACTCGCCTGTCCACAGAGCTCCACCCGCCAGCACAGCAGGTGAATCCTGGTATCCATGGTGACACCTCTGGTCTTCGCTCTGTTTGGGTCAGTTTTGTGAGAAGACTGATGATCCTGGTTGAACTTTCAGGTCCAGCTTCGGCAGCAGCCATGTCCTCCTCTCTTTCTCAGAATATTGCAGACGTGGTTGGACAGGGAGGAGCTGCTCCTCTCACCTCCCTGCAGATCCACTTCATCCAGAACATGATTCATGAGACTCTGGAGGAATTCAGGTTAGTCTAAAACTGTGAACAAAGTCAGAGAAAATGTCTCTTGGAGCCATTTATTTTATGTTTTAACTGTGTTAAAATGGACTCCCGGAAAGGAAAACCTGTACTAGTCTAAAGATGAGGTTGATGGAGACCAGATCAACTAAGACTTTGTGCCAGAGCCAGTTTGGCATCTATGCCTAGATCGTTTCCCATCACCAGTAATGGTGTGTTTATACTGTGTTCCATTGCATCAAGGTGTAAGAAGCAATAAATTCCCACAAGTCAGATTCATGCATGCAGAACAGATAAAAGGCCAGATACCAGACCACATTTCCATAAGCTAAGTAACAATGGGTTTTGTAGAAAGTAGAAGTCCTTAAACGGGTCAGACTTGATGGATCCCAGATGTGATCCATCAGCTCTGAAAGGGTTAATGGAGCTTCATAACTTTCTGGTTTAAATTTCAAGGCCGATAAAACCTGTTTGTTCTCTTTTTTTGTTCTTTAGGAATTCCTGTCATCAAGACATCATCAACCTGCAGGTGGAAATGATCCGACAGTTTTACATCCAGCTGGTAGGAAGCTTTACAGACCAACATTGCAGCGTTCAGTTAAGCACTTCGATGAAAGAACAGAATTTCTCACTTCGTTGCAGATGTTTACTTCTGATTTATTCCCATTTATTCCCAATTAGTCTAATCTAATGTTAAAATTGTGTCTCGCATTCACACTAATATTTCATTCTAGCGCCGCACCTTTATAAACACCTGCAACAACTATATCGGATAGCCTCGACATTGATGTATTAGATGTTTCCCTGCAGCAACACACCTGATTTCCATGACTCCATCATTAACAGAGTTTTTGACAAGCTGGTGGAGATCAATTTTATTTGCGCCAGGAGTTTCAATAGTGCAAGAGTCAATACCAGCAGCACACTGGCCCTCAAAGACTTTGGAGATCCCAGCCATGTGTATTTTCAGCAGCTTTTATAGTTGCAGCTGGAAGCAGGTCAGAAGGCTTTATAAGATGGTGTTCCAAACGTGCCATCCATAGACTGTATGTAAAAGATTCCTTCCTACCATCACCATCTTGGCAGCATCACACCTACTATCTCCTTGAAAATACAAAAAAAAACCAAAAGACGTGGAGGGGCGCTGTGAGTGTGCGGGTGGATGGTTAAAGTCTATTAAACTGTGACTAAGAGCGAACTGAGATAACTCGGCTCTAACGGGAGCTGATTAGCTAATGGAGGTAGCTAGGCTAAAGTTAAAGCACTGTTAGCTGATATTGGATACCTTTCAGTCAAAAGGACACACACCTAACTTGTAAAGAAATTCAAGATACCCCCCTCCCCCTCCCAATTCTTCAGACTTGTGCAGGATTCTCCTGAGGAAATGCTTCTTTACTGTTTTGGTTTCAGTAAATGGCTGAGTCTCTGGTAAATTACTTTTTCCTCTTAAATACCAGCTGGATCTGTTGTGCACACGCAAAGAGAGATGGCCTTGTTGCTATGCAACGCACCTCATTTAGCGACTGACAGAAAAAAACCGGCATGACAATTTTAGAAGCAAGTTAGCATTAGCAGCTTCTACCGACTAAAATGACTTGGACTCGGACCTATGCGTAATCAATGAGCCATTTTTTAAATATAAATTGATCCTATGGAAAACAATTTTTCTCATTGAGAACAAAAATAAAATGAGGTATATCTCCTTTTTAAGAAATAAAATCACAGTAATTCACAATTATGTTGTATATTTATGATGATAGGATGATTTGAAAGTATAGATTAATGAATGGAGATATCCTCATATCGTACAATAATGAAACATCCAAAATAATTAATGCTGGTTACATGCTGGTTTTAAGCAGATTTTCACTCCCATACTGAATAATTTGATTCACACCTGGTTCATACATGTGCTTGTTTCAGACAGAGATCCACGGTTTGATAGAGAAATACTCGCTTAATGAGTCACTTGTGGAAGAGATCGAGAAGCTGCGAGAAGAGAATCGCCGGCTGAGAAGCAACTACTGAGCTGCTGCTGAACAGTGTGGCGTTTGGGTGGAACCGTGCAGGCGGGACCATCTGCAGGGTCCAGATCAGAGAGCTCAGCCTGATTCATTTCTGCTTCACTTCCAGTTCTCAGCTGCCTGTAGGACCTCCAGCACCACGTGTGTGATGTTTGTTGGTTTGATTGTTTTGTACAAGGAGTCAAAAATGTCCTGGAGTCACTAGTTTGATAAAGTTTTGATGAAGTAACTTCTCAAGCAGCAAGTGTGAGCGGTTCACTCGGATGTGCCTGAATTGATTTAATTTACAGTTTTCTGTAAAAAACAAAAACAATTAAAAAAAAAAAGACTCAAAAATAAAATAAATGTATTTAAAAAGAAAAAAACATGCTTTGTTTTTAGAGCAAAAACAGAAACGTGTTCATAATTTTAATGACATGTCAAAGACACAAATGTCTTGTTTACATCTAGATTAAACTTAATAATGAGCTTTAAAGTACTTTCTTGACACAGCATCAGTTAATTAAACAAGGCCTATGCTGTTAGAAGTGGTGGCTGGGGGTAAATCCCTGAATGACCCTAATCCTTAAATAGACACAAGCCGCACATATTCAGTCCAAAGCTCCACTTGGTGTTGAAACTTTGAACCAGCCCAGTATGACAACAGGACAGGATGCATCCTGAGGTCATGACCTTTCATTTGCACTTAATTTGAGGTCAATGAGAGGAATAGTTACAGAGATATAGTCTAAAATCAGATGTTTCTTGAATAAAGCGCCACCTAGTGAGGAAACCATAAATCCCAAAATGGTGAAATTATAAATGGTCCTAAACAGGACCATTTTAAAATCTTAGAAACATGTTAATGTAAATGTGCCAGCTGTGGCTATACATAACTCAAATAGCAAGATGTTCCACTGTTACCGCCATATTTACTTCCGTAAACACGATGACGTAACTCACGTTGTCCATGGTCTTTTAATTTAGCAGTGACAACTTTGTTTACATGAAAAACGGTAGGTTAGTTTTACAGGGATTTCTGCTTTGTGAAAATTACCAGCCTCTGTGAAAAAAATACGTATGATCTATTGTATTGATAAAATTGGTAATATTAAAAGGTCAGGCTTTTTAAAGTTTTAAGTTAGCAGCTTAGCCTGCCCAGAACGTAAGTCAATTTGTAATTGAATAATCAGCAATGGAGCTCCAAAGAGCACTTCCGGATGGTTTGGGCCATTTGGCGTTCCGTACTGCATTTTTCTGGTGGTGGAGGATCATCATCTCGATTTTCACCAGTCTTTGGTTGTTTTCCTATAACAGCTGCAAACTCAGCTGCCATTTTATCAGAATTTTTTAAAAAAGATTATTTAGCAAGTGTCTGTTTCAGATATTTTAAGCACATACACTGAAGAAACAGCCGACTGTAAGCGGTTTTACTGGGTTAAAGTTGGCTAACTCCGGTCAGAGTTCACTGGAGAAGAACTAGCTGCTGAGAGAAGGACGTCATCTGGGCAGGTTAGAAGCTGAGATTATTATGAATATTAAGTGCTGTAAAACCAGAAAGTTAAGGCGAGAAATAGAAGTCTAGTTAGTCATATTAGCTTTGAACTAGTTTCTCAAAAAGATGATGTTAAGCAGCTGGTTACACACCAGACAGCAGTTAGCAGAGTTAGCTTCACTGCTAGAGGTAGTGAAACCTAAGCTTACAAAACTTGTCTTAGTTTAACAAGGAAAGATTTACTGTTGTGCACAAAAATAATAAAATAAAAAAAAAAAAAAATAAGAGTAGTAACTGCCTATGTAATTAAATGATTACAAACTTTTAAACAAATCAACAAAAAAACATGTAATAATGTGAAGACCTGATCAGGCAGACAAGCACAATCTCACTACATAGATTCACTTTTAAACTCTTTCTAGCAATAAATCCCAGGATTTTAAAAATGCATTTTATTCCCAGTAATCAGCTCAAATGAATAAATTTTCCAACTGTAACTACACACGTGGACAAAATTGTTGGTACCCCTCAGTTAAAGAAGGAAAAACCCACAATTCTCACTGAAATAACTTGAAACTTACAAAAGTAACAATAAATAAA
>JBAMHX010000011.1:6401613-6413470 GCA_037177515.1 Pseudomugil tenellus
CAGTGATTGCCTCAAAAGGTTGTGCAACAAAATATTAAGTTATGGGTACCATCATTTTTGTCCAGGCCTGTTTCATTTGTTTTTTTTTTTTAATGATTATGTTAATCAGCAATTCAAAAGTAATGGCTGATCTTGATTATTTAATTTTCAATAAATTCTTATTTATTGTTACTTTTGTAAGTTTCAAGTGATGTCAGTGATAATTGTAGGTTTTTCCTTCTTTAACTGAGGGGTACCAACAATTTTGTCCACGTGTGTAAGATCCAACAGGACATCATAAAAACATGTCACATCACAGTTAACAAATTATATGTTTAAGTATGTTAATATTTACAACTGAAAACTGAGCAAATATTTGTACCAAAAAGCTTTTTAGATTGTAAAAGTTTAAACTTATTTCAGCTTGAATTGTTATTTCTCAGTGTTCTGCTATTTAATATTGATATTTGTCAGATTTCTTGTCATGTTGGAGTTTTGCTTCAGTCTGCAGGCTCAGCTCAACATGGGGAACCCTCTGAGGGCTGAAGTGGTTCGACTCTACAAGAATGTGAGTTTTCTGTTAAAAACTGCCCCAATAATCAGTTAACAGATTATAATTAAGGTAAAAATCTGAGAAGCTTCAGTTGCATCTGATTCTTTATGCTGTATTTAGAAGATTTAACTTTAGAATTTACTGATCCTAATTTAATTATTGCAGATATTTAACCTCCATGTCTTCCTCGTGACATTTTTCTCCACTTTTCTTTTTTACTTGATTATTTTGGCTGTGTTGATTCTCGTGCCATGAGTCTTTGCACCACATTTTAAACATTTTTCTTAATCCAGTGTTTGTTTTAATAAGGTTGTTTACATGCTGCTGATTTATTACCTTCCAATAAACTTCATGGCCAAACAAACTGTTATAAAAACCATCAGCATCTTTTCTGACTTTTACATAAATCATTTAAACATCCATGTTGAGAAATACCAAACCTTCATTTTTAGGACTTCAACCCTTTAAATGAGTTTCAATGTTTGCATTACCGCCTCACACATTAAAGAAAAAAACCCACAAAAACTGAAAACCTTAACATGTGCTAGCTTTTTTTCGTAAATCACTCGATACACCTGTTAAAAATGACTGAAGTAGTTCTTTACTTACACACACAATAAAAATATATATTTTTTCTATAAAATAAAAGCTCTGTTGATGGGGCTTTGGTTGTGATTAGAGTCTTGGACATGTATGATTAAATAATTCATTAATATCAATGTTTTGTTTGGAAGAAAAGTAGTTCCCCAGAGGGTAACAAGGTTTGATCCTCAGACTGTTGCGCATTTAACATAATCCCATTTTCACCATGTTTTTCTGTGACCGACCACGTTTGTTGTTACCATGACAATGTACTGCTTCTCAGCAGCTTCCGGTCCTCCCTCCACAGCTCCTCTACCTCGGCCGGGAGTACCCCAAAGGCGGCGACTACTTCAGGGACCGCCTTAGAGCAGCGTTCACTAAAAACAAGGCGGTCCAGGACCCGGAGCAGATAAAAGCCCTCATAGCTCGAGGGGAGTTCGTGGCCAGAGAGCTGGAGGCTCTCTACTATCTGAGAAAATACAGAGCCATGAAGAAGCGCTACTATGAAGAGTGACTCAAAACGCTGAACAAAAATCCTCTTTATTTGGTCTAAACATGTGCGAGCAGCAGAACATGACAACAGTTTCAGGTCCTTCACAGTCTCGTCAGTGCAGAGGAAAGATGTAAATAATAAAAGTAGAAAATACTAAAGTTGAGCTGAGTCATCCTTTAAACTAACTCCAGCAGAGTCAGAGGGTCGGGGGGGCCAAAGAGTCCCCATCAGCCAGGTTGACCCTGCAGATGGGGCAGGTGGTGTTTTCCTGTTGGGAGGGAGAAATGCATCATGAACAAAGAGTTTCCTGTGAGACAGAGCTCTCCCTCCGAAGATAAAAACATGTGTTGGCTCCTACCTTCAACCACCGGTCTATACACTGGACATGGTAGTCATGGAAACAGGGCAACATCCTCAGCTTCTCCCCGTTGGTGTAGTCACAGAAACAGATCTGACACCTGCTGACCAATCAGAGTTCTGAGGTGAACGAGTGAAAGAGGCCGAGAGATGTTTTAAATGAGCAGTAAATTCAGCAGACCGGTTCAGACCGGATCCCGGACTCACTGAGTGTTCCCGGCGCTGCTGGCAGCCTGGAATGTCTTGGTGGGAAACCTCTGGATCTCCCTGCGACTTAGTTTCTTAGATACAACTGCGCCTTGACGCTCCTCAAACTCCAGAAGAGCCTGAAAAGACGAGAAAAAAAAGATTCAGAAAATCACACTTCACCGAAGCGCGATGAAGACTTCCTTCTCTTCCTCACCTCATAGTCATTTCCCCCGAAGTCGTCTGAAAAGTCAGGTAAAATGCTCCTCCTCCTCCCTCGCCGCCTGCGCTGGCCAATCCCATCTGTGAAAACACGTCAATAAAGAGAGCCAATCAGAGCTTATCAAACATGGATGAAATGTAATCTGATTACTTTCTGTGCTCATACCATCTTCGAGGCTGACCAGAGGAGAGACGGCGGCCAACACCTGAGACATCCAACTGGGCTCCATGTAAGGGTAATACTGCAGAAGATGAAAGCGTTAACAAGATCCGCTTGGTCCCAGTGACCCAAACCCAGCTCCTCATGGGTCCACAAAGATCTGGACCCAGTTCTAGAGCAGAGCGTCGGTTCTGTTGCACAGAAAGCTGAAACGTAAGTCTGACTCCACAAGTCAGGATCGCTGCTGGTGTTCTCAGAAAAAATGTTTTCAGCGTATCGGAAGAAGTCGGAGTTCCCGGCTCTCAAGGACCTGCTGGTGATATTCAGCTGCACGTGTCTTCTAGTAAACGTCAGTGTTCAACCGCACAAAGTTTTACATGCTCCACATGTGTTTTGAACAACCTGAAAATGTTCCTTAGTTTTTTTTCTAATATGAATGAATAAAGAATCAAAATAGATGTGAGGAAGTAAAGAACACACTGGTCATTTACTAACAAATGATATGAAAACTCTCCTGAAAAGTTCCAGTATCCTCTCAGAGTATTTAAGATTTAAAAAGAGCCTCATATTTAAAAAAAAATCCTGGCAAAGCTCATTTGTTTGACACAACACAACAACCAGAGAACAATTCTGCTGCCAGATGTCACTCTGTAGATGTACTGGCCAACAGCTGGTTAAGAAAACGATTATGCGCACATTCATGCTGCAGTTTGGTCTGTTTTACCAGCTCTGGTCTAAATCCTTGCGTTTGGCGCAGTATGAATACCAACCGCACCGATATACAGAACCAGCAACAGAAGAATCTCTCTGGCTACTGGATGTCAGGAACTTCCCAATAAAAAAACCTTCGGCCACATTAATATCCACCTGCATGACATGAAGGAGGTTTTGTCCACCGGAGTTAAGTGGAAATTGAAGAGAAGCCAAACTAAAAGGAGTGAAATCTTTCATGAATCCGCTTAATCAGACTGAGATTCCCAAACTATCCTGGTGTGAATGCCACCCTAACGTCAATACCTGGAATCATGCAAGTCCAGAAGAATAAAATCAAATATTTGCTCCTGAAACATATTTCTGTACGATGGGATTTATGTTCAACCACGGTGTTCTTGAACGCAACTCTGACTCCACAGCGGACATTTTTAATCTTCAACTCTGACTCGTGTTCTTTTCGCTTTGCGTGCTGAGGCTGCAGGACGTCTCACCCTGTTGCAACTCTGCTGATGACGATGATGATGATAGTGATGATGCTGGTGTCTGCTTTCTGACTCTTCTTGGTCAAACTGAGCCTGAATGATGCAGCAAACATGACGTTAAATCCCTGTGAACAGTTGAGGCGTTAAGTGTGCGAGAAAGAGGAGGAAGGCTTCTACCTGCAGGCTGCGAGCCAACGCCTCATCTTCCTCCATCTGTAAGGAGCGAACTGCAGCTTCCTCATCATCACTGATGACGATCTGCTCCACAGCCACTTCTGTAGAAGAAACAACCAGAAAACTGCTGTAGAGAGGTGAGATGCTGAAGCTGTTTGGATGAGTAGTAAACTGTCTACTAACCTGGTGAGGAATCTTCATCTTCATCGTTCAGCCATTTCCTCTCCTCTTCAGTGAGGAAGGAAAGTGAGTCGGAGGTCGATGCTGCTGCTGAAGGCAACACTGAAGCAGTCGTCTCGATCTGTTTCAGACGAAGGAGCGAAACGGGCGAGAGGTAGGAGGTGGAGGTAGAGGAAGCCGATAACGAGGAGGAGGAAGCAGCAGGAACCTCCAGCCAGGTGCTCCGAGGAAAAGCTCTTAGGGAGGAAGCCGGGATGAAGCCAGCGCCGTCATCCACAAGCCGCCTGCGCTTGGATTTACGCGAGGTACCTTGTTCGGGAGCAGCAGGTTCTGGTCTTGGAGAGACCCTGAGCCCGACCTGAGGACCATAAACACGAGTTCAAACATGATGATAGTAACCGTAACATATAGCAGCACAATGACTCACAGGGCTGAAATGCTCCTCCGTGGTACGGCGACATTTCCTCCGCTTGCCGAGATGCGGGCTTAAAAACCAAACACAAGCAACGATTCAGCAAATCGTTCACTAACCAGTCCAGAAAAATTCCCATGAACAGGAAACAAGCTTTGTGAATGAAGGAGCTTTAATCGAACATATGGGCAGATTTGATTTCTAATGAAATAATAAAAAAATGGAAAAAATTAGACTTAGTTATTTTTCTTTTGATGAATACATTTGGCTCTTATTCATGTCCATAAATGATTACACATTGTGTCAATATTAAGTGTATCTTTTGTTCTTGAACAAAAGGAGCAGTTCTGGTTTAATAGCATGAACAGGTTTCTAAGCAGACAGACGACACTGATGGAAAGTCCTGAACTTTTAACTGTAAGAGTGAAACAAAGTGACCCTTGCTAATGCAGTTCCGCCTCAGTCCACGAGACAATGTTTACTTACATCTGCATTTTTAAACTTGATAACAAAACAGAAACCAGGTTAAATGAGGAAATAATATTCTTGTCAGAATCAGGTAGTTAATAAACAAACAAAGCTATATCCTAATCAGAAACAGGAACATTTGGATTTGCACCCAAAATTATCCAACTTAACTCACTGGAATGAATTCAACCCACCAGGATCCACATTTCTTTGGAATATGTCATTCTAATTTTGCATCAGCCAACCTAAAAATGATTAAATATGTACAAAACTTCCTAAATTACCTTGGGGTTTCTGGAACCATGGAGGGCAGATCAGGGTAGAGGACGTCCTCGGGTTCAAGGAGGCAGCCTCGGTTCAGACCTACAGGACTGTCCGGCTCCGATGAACAGGGGCTGGCTACGACCCTTTTAGACATGGTCTCCAACACACCTCTGGTCCCAAAAGCTGAATCACCTGTGATTCTGGCTCATATCAGCATGATTATCAGAGCAGCTCACCTGCAACACATTGAATGGTAAGCTAACAGGTTTGAGTCTACAATGAAACCAAAATCATCCCGTTTTGCTAAAAATAAAAAACATTGAGACGTTAAATAAATATTAAAACGACGTGAACACCAAGATGTTTCAGGATCTTAAATTAAATTGGGCTGTTAGAAGGCAAGTGGTTCCAGTGAAGAAAATGAAAACAGCTAATTTGTTAGCAGAGTTAGCTCACTGACGGTTAGGTTCGCTGCGAACAAATAAACGCAACAAAACACAAGTTGAATAAATTAAACTTAACTTCTTATGACTATGATAACATTAAGAATTTGAGTTCGGTTTAGACAATTCTACCTGAACAAATGAGTCGTTTTTCTCAGTTTATAAACAGGAAACAAGACCAGAAGCGTTGTCCCAACGAGAAGTGACCTTCAGAATAAGAGCACACATTTCCGCGGTCCTCGTGAACATCTTTTGAATTTTCTTTCTAAATTAAACATAGATTTAAGTAAAAAAACAATAAAATAAGTTAATTCCAAATAATTCTCTTTCACACTTTTGCATGAGATCTAATTGGTAAGTATGTCCACACTTTTAACTGGTTGTGTAAAAAGCATTGCCTAATGACTGCGTGTGACGTCATGGTCTTGTTTGCCCCCTAGCCTGCAATGTTGCGCCCTCTCCTGGCACGTGAAGGTAGCGACTTAATACATTATTAAAATAACTTGATCGCCAATGAATGAAACGATTAAGTGATTTATCATCTTAGTGAATATAAGTTTCTGGCCTGTTGTCCGGATGGACTGTTTAATCACGAAAATACCGCAAAAATACTAAATATACTTTCCATGTGGCAATGGACGTTTCACTGATGTCTGTAGTTAATTTATAATCCAAAAGAAATAAATAAATCATCTGCATCATCATGCTGAGTTTCATTGATAAATATTCCTAGTTTTCATTCTTTTACCTGCTGAGCATCAGGGACATGAGATGATTTAATATTTATTAGATGCGTTCAAATACTCTTTATTTTAGATTTGACACATAACCTTTTATAAACATATTTCCTTTCACTTTTGCAAATTTACACAAAGCCCACGAAATGTTCACATTTTTCCAAAATTAACACATTTGCTTTTGAATTGACAAGCTGAACATTTTACAGATAAAACTGACATTGAAAGTCAATTTTTATCAATCATTAAAAAATCACATAAGCTGTTATTCCAAAATGATATACAATAATGCAGAAAATAAGTATATTTTAAAAATCATTTTGTAATAAAAACTCTCAAATAATTCATTTCCCCCAAAAATATTTCTTTATAAAATGTTTTAAACCTAAAAGATCAGTAAGTATTAAACAGCGACACACAAAGCATCTGTAATGTAAACTGCATTTTATTGAAGTCAACAACACAAGTAGCAAAAACAGAAGCGTAAACTTTGTTTATATAAATTCATAAACGGATGAACCTAACATTTGCAAGATTTATAACAGTTACATTAAAATGTGAAAAAACTTGCACGCTATTGTAACGAAGAACAAACATTCAGCAGAAACTTCTGTAATGGTTGTCATGGTAACAGCAGGCTAGAACAACATGGTCTGAAGTGATTTGCGGACTGTGGCCATCTCCTGCTGTTGCTGTGGAAACAAGCAATATTTTTATTTGTTAAAGCACCACGTGATTATCTGTCTTACTTTGTGACGCTAAGGCCGTTTCTGAAACACACTTCCCCCCGTGAAGGCGCCCTCGCAGATGAACGAGGTTGCCTAATTTCGAAGTAGGTTATAAACTCAGAACACCATCCTCTCGCCCCAGCGGAAACGGAAATCACCGTTGCCATGGTTCCACACCTGGCATCATTTACAGTAGCGGCAATCAGCGTTTTACAGCAGGATGAGAGAGAACGGCGCAAATATCTGCGGACATTATTGATAATGTTCCTCCACCTTTATGTCTTTCTCCACATCTGCTTCTTCACCCATGATGCCCTGAACTACAACAGTTACTGGATCACGATTACATTTAGGATTTTGCACTTTTAATTTGCTTTTGATTTGAAAAATGATCATTTACTCAATGCAATGTTGTATTTATTGCAATAAATATAGTACCATAATATTCTCTGTAGCTACTTGCACGATTTGCTTTAGCTTACTGACACCGCGCCTTTGATGTCCAACTCCTTCTTTTACGTTTATACAGACATATAACTTTTTCTAGTATTGTAGTGCAGTAGCATATTAAGGTAGGCGAGACTTAGGTGAGATACTGTGGCGCATGCACCATGAACTTACTCCCATTCGTCTTTTACTGTTAAATACTTCATTCTTTTCAGCGCGCAGCGTGATTGTTTCACTTTTCAAACAACCCTTGCAAATTCAAATATTTATACATTAATCAAATAATTAATTAACGTAGTTGATGATTGCAGCATTACTGTGAGCCATGCGGTTTCTCAATATATACCAGGAGTATGTTTAGTAGACATAGTGATTTTTATTTATTTAAATGGTATAAATAAATAAATAGTGGCGTTCAAACAGGTGACGTGCGAAACTTTCTCCATGGCGGTGTGGGAGTGCCGTTTGCGTTGCTCCAAGCGTTTAAGTCAGCATGGTATGCACAATCGCTTTTTGGCTTAATGGGCCACTTTCACTCACAGTAATTGGTTTCGGATGGCACTTAATATGGCGACCACTCCGCGTGTGTAGGGGAAGGGAGTAGGGACTGGTTTCAGAAAAGGCCTATGGTTACCGTGTCCATGAGAATCTTCTTCTGCAGGGTAGCCATCTCTTTCCTCAGCTCCTGTTGCGCCCCCTGCAGGAACATCTCATTGTTCTTCTCGATATCATCCATGTTCTAGAAGAAAAAAGCCAGGTTTGTTGTTACGCTCAGTCATCCAACCATTCCTGAACTGCTAACTTGTGACAGCTACACAGCCAATCAGATGCCCAACACATTAAGCTTGATGACCAAATACATTTAATCTTTTTATGGACACGAGCAGCACCAAAGTCCCGGGGGAAGTACTTCTCCACCAACACTGCATGGCGGTAAAAGCCCAGCAGCATCGCTACTTCTTGTACAAACTCAAGCAGGCAGGAGCCCCACCTCCCATCATGACCACGTCCTTTCCAGCTGCACTAACTACAACAGGAAAGCGCTGCAGTGCAAAGTGAACACATCTGGAAGGGTCACTGGTGCACCACTCCCCTCCCTGAAGGACAAAAACACCACTCGCCTCACCTGCAAAGCAATCACAGTCAAGAACAATCCAAGCTACTATGAACACAACCTGGTTATACTCCTGCCCTCTGGTAGGATGTAAAGTCTGTTCCCGTAGCGCCAGGCTCACAAAAAGCTTCATCCACCAGGCGATTAGGATGCTGATCTCTCTCCTTCCACCTTCAGATCCATCCACCAGGCTGACAGCGAGCTATAAACTTCACGTCCTGTTTAATTAACCCATCTCGGCTGATATGATTGGCTGTAATCTCCAGCTTCTCGCTAAGGATCCCTCTAGCGTTAGCTAGTGCAAAGAGCTGTGCTAACAAATGTTTTCTCTTCATTCCAGGAAAGACAATTAAGAGTGGCAGGTGGAAGTAGGAGAGCTAAGGAGACGGCACGGAGGGATAGGTGGACAGGAAGTGAGAAAATATGTCTCCTGACCACATATTATTTACATGATAAATTTTATACATTTTGAAACTTTTTTATGACAACTTAGCTCAGAATTTAATGCCAAGTTTACAGCCAATCTAGCAAAAACACATTACTAGAATTTAAGAATGAACATTAATTTACATCAGCAGTGATTCATTATTTAAAAGATCTGGATCTGTATGTAAAGTGTAATGAGGTTTGGAATTGCAACGTGACTTCATAGCAAGCTGATTTTCACTGATGTAATCATGACCACATGTCTAAATTAAGACTTAATTAGCAAGTTACCTGTTAAATAGCTCATGAATTAATAATTCAGCAACACAGATTTCTAGATATGTCTGGTTTTATCCAGTAGACTCATACCAGCACTTTATGTTGGAGGAATCTCTGTCTTGTTGAGAATTATTCACCAAAATTGTAATTAAATTTCAGTTTTTGCTAATTTTAGTGGCAATATTTAGATTTTTTAACATTGTGTCTATCTACTCTAGATTACGATATGTCAAATGTTTCACTCTCCAGGTCCTCTGTGGGACACTTTTATGTCCCTGCCAATGTCCACACCAAACCTCTGCTCTTACAACATATTTGTCTCACCTTCACAAACTGCTCGTAAAGCTCTCGGACGGTTTTCAGCTTCTGGTTCTGAACAACTCTGGCCTGCTGCAGGACTTTCTGCTGCTGCCGGAACAGATTCTGCAAACACGAAAAGCAAAAAGTGAAACTGGTGGGGTTCAAACCTTTTCACCAGGTTGTCGCAGAGTTTTGTGAATCGATGTCCTCAGACTACTTGCCAAACCGACCCCGACCGATTCATGTTTTAGATTAGTTACAATAGAGGTGACCAAAAGAACCGGTCAGACACTCTCTTACAGGTATGGAGAGAATCTTGGGAGGTGCTCAGAGACATTTTAACCAAAACTAACATTAAGCTTCTCCTCCTGCTCCTTTGCTCGTTGGGCTTCAACCTCCCACTGCTGCAGTGCTGAGGACACCTGCTGAGAATACTGATGTGTCATCTTCTTCCTGCAAGTTGTTTCAGGCAGCAGAGACACAAATAAATCTTTATTACAGGCTCTCGATCAGGGCCATGTTCTCTTATTCTTATGCACATATGTATTTCATCTCATTCCTCAGATTTAATCAGTAACTTGAGAAGAAACCTCTGGCCATGATATTCATCCCACAACTGCTCCAGCTTCTGCTGGCTTCCCCTCATGTAGTTCTTTGTCAGACACTCGAGGCGTTTCTTCTTGGCCTGCATCACCTTGCTGATATCAGCTAGAAACACAAAAGATAACCCCACTTTTTTATTCTGTTACATCACAAAACAAAACTAGATGCAGCAGTCTCTTTATAAAAATTATGATCCAGTTTAGATCTTTACTATTTTTACTATTTTAGATCTTTACAGTTTAGATCTTTTTAGATCTTTATTTACCTGGATATTATGAGGCTGCAAGATATTGAGAAAACACCAGATGTGATACTGTTGAGTACTACAAGGATAGTTTTATGAATGAATGATCATTTTCTTTGATCCTAACTAACTCTAGCTTTGGTAAACAGTTTACTAACAAAATGGGATAAGATATGCTGATAGGCATTAGTTCAAGTTTAAGTGTTATTTTGTATTAATATATTTATTAATAAATATATTATAAAATGAATCATATATTTTGTGCTTCTTTTATTTCCTTTTACATGTGACCCTCTACGTTACATCCAAGGATGCCTTATGCGAAAAGCTGTTTCCATTACACTTCCGTGACACTTCAAAATGGACACATCTGAAAACAACCCTCATAAGAGCGTAAACATTTAAGTGTCATTTGTGGTTTTATTGAAATATAGTTGTTTCCATTACCAGTTTTTATTGCAATATCGAAGTTTTGATCAATTCTAGGAGAAATATAAACATTGCTGATGTCATGTTAATTGCATTAGCCAAAGGTCTATATATTGCACAGTATGCACATTGTAAATAGAGTATAAGTGTATAATTACATGTATGTATTATGTCTTCTTAGTTTATATCCTTTTGTTGTTTTTACTGGTGTTTAACGGGTGTGCACCGCCTCAGAAGAAATTATGACTGTATTTCACTGCTGTCTTGGCTCTGCATGTGATAAATAAACAACTTAAAACCTGAAAAAACTCTTCTTTCTTGTTTCAATTTATCACTAAATGCGAAAAAAGAAACTCGAATATCGCTACATATGATTTGACTAATTTTTACACAGACCAAAATCAGATTTTTTTTTAATTTTTCTGGGTGACTTATCAGCGTCAAATCTGACTATAAAAAGGTTTTTTAATCAGCTTACCTCCAAATTTCTCCAACATAATCTGCACGTCATTCCTGAGGTGTGAAAAGAGAAAGATGAATCATATTTAACATGAGCATTAAGCTTTAAAACAACATATTTTACTAGAACATCTCTTGTCTGAAGCTTCTACATGATGAATGGATATTTATTTAGTCAAAACAAATACTATACCCAACACCACACGGGACCCCATCTTCCTCAAAGTCAGCAGCAGGTCTCTTTTTAGCCACCTTGTCCACTACTGGAGTTTCATCTTTAGAAAAAAGACATCCCAATTCAGATTAATATCATTAAGCAGCTCCAGCTACAACAACATGTAAGTGTATATATATATATAGATAGATAGATAGATAGATAGATAGATAGATAGATAGATAGATAGATAGATAGATAGATAGAT
>JBAMHX010000011.1:6415732-6434852 GCA_037177515.1 Pseudomugil tenellus
GTTCAATAAAACATAGTTGTTTATTTTTAAGTACATGTGTTTAAATGTTAAATAGCTGTTTCATTTATTACATTTATAGTTAATAAATCTGTCAGTATAAAATTACAAATATGTTTAATCTGCCTCTCCTTCTAACTGTAGCTCTTCAAAGCAATGCATTTGAGTTTGCATAGTTATGATACCTTCCGGAGGCATGCAAGAATGTACATAGGACCAGCAATTGTGCATACATGGAAATCAGAGCAGACTGTGATGTTGGAGAATCTGAGTCAGCAGATTTGAAAGCTTATTTTCAGTTTTTCCTACAAAATAGATTACATTTTTAAAATGTAACTGGTCTGCCTTCACCTATTTATGATTTATTTCTTCTATTAAAGGTCATTCGGCCAAGTTTGGTTGCTATACCATGATGGAATTAAGGACTGGGAAAGTCACTGATCTACAGCTGGTACAAGTGAGTGATCAGAGGTCATCTTTGTGAAGCTGATGTAAGGTATTTTGTATAAAATAACAAAGTAAGTTGTGTACAGAAGACTGTCTTAAAGGTAGACTTCTGTAGGTGAGATTGTGACGTACAGCTGTTCTGTCATTACTGTAGCCTTTGTATTAGGTAAATACAAACACAAAATCTGGGTTGCTTAGAAGGCATTTAAATGTTAATGAATCCTACTCCAGTTGTCAGGGGTGTTGTAGAGACTGAAAGCCAAAGATGTTATCCCTATTCAAATAACTTATTGTATGTGTTCCTGTAATTTGTAAAAACAATGCATTGTCATCATTGTTTCTCTTGTGGTGCTAAAGAAAATGGCTCACTTCCAACAGCCACTTAGACTGAGCAGTGATTGCTGCATTTATATAAACTTGCATAAGTCATTCAAAGAAAATCACCTAAGTTACAAGACCAGCTTTTACAGCATTTGGAGCTGTGATCACAAAATAAAGTCCAGTGACAGAGGTAAAGTTAGTTTGATGTTTGACATTCAACAGATATTCGGACACCCAGTTCCCGTGCATACACAGACACTTCCTCGGCCTGCACTATCAACGTGAGGGGAAGTCATGTTAGAGGCACCGCTCTGAAGGCTGGTAGTTTTGACTTAGGGACCGTAAACAAATTACTACTCTTGTGAATGGGGTATGATAAAATGTTCAATAGCTCTCAGGTCATGTGACCAATTCAACCAAATCCATATTATATTAGTAGTAGCTATTGAACATTTTATCATACCCCATTCACAAGAGTAGTAACTTGTTTACGATCCCTAAGTCAAAACTACCAGCGTTCAAAGCGCTGCCTTTAACGTGAGTTCCCCACACGTTGATAGTGCAGGCTGGGGACAGTCAGTGGGAAGTGTCGGTGTATGCATGGGAACTGGGTGTCCGAATATCTGTTGAATTTCAAACATCAAACTAACTTTACCTCGGTTGGCCACGCTTGTGTGCAAGAACAAAAAAGCTTCCTTGTGCCTTTTCTAATATCTGCTCCTCCTTAAGTCATATTTTGTGTTTGTGATTCATGTTGCGTTGCCTGGTCGATCTGCAATAAGAATTCATAACTCCTGACCAACACATAATTATGTCGTTCCCACGCATTAATAACTAGTGGTCACGATTTATTATCTCCTTCCCATGCATTAGTAATTATTTAATTTACGCACAGTTGTGTAAGTTACTTCCGCATTTGCAACAATATTTTGAAATATATCAACCGGAATGACCGGAAATATATTTGTGATTTTATTTTTGCTTCCGGTTCTGACCGCCCTGATAGTGGAGCATGCACCGGAAGCGACCTCACAGTGGAGGTCTGCAGGCAGGACCTCTTGCGAATATCTGTTGAATATCAAACATCAAACTAACTTTACCTCAGTAGTCCAGTGTTTGCATAATATTTGAGCTGTGTTTACATTGTTGTAAATTGTTTTAAATTGTATTGATATAAAGCACGTAAACATTTTTATAAGATAATTTCTATAAAATGTTTACAAAGCCTTCATTCATATTTGTTTCAGAGCAATGAATTTGGAACCAGTAACCTCATGGAGAGGGAGGGTCTGAAGCGGAGCTTGTCTGTCTTGGAAGAACGAGGTGTTACTAATGATAGTATAGTCACAGACCGTCACCCTCAGACCCAGAAAATGGGAAGCTAACATCCATCATTACTATGATGTCTGGCATGTTGAAAAAGGCATTTCTGTCTGGAATATTTAATTTAGAAAATGTTTAAGTTTGTTTAGAAATTTATAAACAATGCATTTTATACATGACTGAAAAGTTTATGTTCTTAGGAATCTCCAAGAAGTTGCTGAAGATCTCACAGAATAAGGAATGTTAGACACTTAAAAAGTGGCTCCAAAGTATTAAAAATCACATCTACTGGACAGCAGCTTCCTCTTCTTCGGGACCAGAGAGAGTGGCAAAATGGACCTCTATTTTAAATCACATTCAGGACATTCACACGCATGATGATCCTCTTTTTCCTCAGTTTTTGCACACACAACGCACGACAACAGACAGGACCAAATGACAGCAGGTACTTTTAAAAACTATAATAAGGGGCAACACTATTTCTCTCTATGTTGAACATAACATTTGTTCATGTGTTTCTGAACAGGGACACCTGCTTTCTATAAGCTGGAAAAGGTGATGACAAACAAAAGGATCATGAAAGATGTGGAGAAACTGAGCCCGCAGTAGACATCATCTCTGGAGGCCTGTCACAACATCATTCTCTACTTTGCACCAAACAATGTTGTTTTTCCAATTCGTGGGATGTTATGTAGGACACTAAATGTAATAGGAACATGACCATCATTTGTACAATAATGAATTAAATGCATTTTGCTTTTTATATTTAATCCCTTTCTTGACATTCTTTCAATAAAGACTATACCTGGCAGCCCTGCACTTTAATGAGAACTCTGGCCGTCCACAAGCAACATCATCATCTGGAGACCTACGTTACAGGATCAGTTTTCCACAATGCACTGCAAAACCAGTCAAGGTGGACCCGACTTTCAGTAAGTCAATCTGACCTTTTTATTAAACAATTTCCAAACTCTTACATAATGATAAATATTTTACATTTAAATTGTTTCCTAATTAAAAAATAGGAAAGAAATAACTTTTCTGAATTAGTGTTTCCAAAAGCAGAGCAATTATGTAATATTGATCAGTATTTTAGTTATGTTGATTTCTCTCTGCCAGACTACGTCTGTAAGCTGATGGACCTGATTTTTGAGGAAGTCTACTTGGATCCTACGCCATACGTGGAGGAGCTGCATTCAATCCCTGTCCCAGATGACGTGACTTCACAGTTTGCCAAACCGGACAAGTCGGAAGTTATTTCTGGTTACGTGTCCAGGTTTAATCAAGGACAGGTCTGAAGCCGGTGTACTGTTGTCCAGCATCTGGGAACTCTATTCTTATGTGGAGGACAACGCAGGAGGGTAGAACCACTCTGACTCTTCTACTCAGAAAACCCCAACACCAGGTGAGAACGTTTCTGTAACTCAAGTATCTGTAACGTCTGAACAGATCATATATTGAAAATAGTAAATGATGTTACACATTTGTAAGACATTTCCTTTAATTTAAATAAAAATGCAAAGAAAATGTACGTTTTTTAAAAACATACTAATAAAGCCGGTTTGACTATATGGTTGTGGATTTCAACATTTTTGTCCAAATTAATAAAGAAATAACTGTAGTACAGTGATAGCTCCTATACAGAAACTTACTTCTCCATTCCCCTGATTTGAAGAGCCCTGTAATCTGCTCTTTAAATGTTAAATTCATTCTGTAAAGAATATACATTTAAACAAACAGACTCCAGACCAGGATGATCCACCATGCATGTTGGCTTCTCAGGAATTTTTCTCATTCGTCTTGTAACCTTGAAAAAGAAAAAAAAAATTATAAATGACACGGAAACTTGAAAGGAAAGTTATATCATTACTACTCCTTAATATTTTCAACCTGTGGTATCTCTTGGCAACAGATATTCTCTGCCTCTGTAGGCATTTTCTGGCAGTTTCCACAAATGCACCTGTAAAATAAAAATAGATAACATTACTTCTTTTATTTAGTTCTTCAGTCTTCTTTAATTAGGTCATGTGCAACTCTAGGGTGCATGAGATAACTTACTTAGGTTATGACTTCATGCCAGTAAAATTAAATCTGGAAACTGCTGTTATGCATGCAAATAAAGCATCTGCTTTATAACTTAATAAAGAGGTGCAGATCTCTGACAGCTGAACACTCCATTGTTTACAATAAAAATATGCTGAAAAAAACGTATCAAAAGAGAAACAGTTTTACAATGTTGGTGTTTAATCGATGATATTTTAGACAACGACGAAACGACAATGCACAGAAACGTCACAGCTACACAGTCTACATCGTTCTTAAGTATGACAATTTGTATAACAGCTACACATGTAAAAACGTAAATAACAGACTGACCATTCACCAACGTCCTGCTGAAGTCTTACAGCCCGTATTTCTTCTGGAGCAGCGTCTTGTTCAGGGTCTGGTTCGGGTTCATAACGGTAAGGTTGAACCACCGCAGCCATAGTTAAATGTGGGCTTAGATATGTAATGCTGGCAGAGTGTGCGTGCGCGCTTGTGTGCGCGTGCTTGACTTGAAACTATCTTCACTCTACCACAGTAAGGATGAAAAGACACCGGAGCCTTACACTGCAATAAACAATTAAAGCTATTTGAAGTTTTCTGTCTGCTTGTGTTACTCCTACAATGAACAAAGATTAGCAACGACAGACTTCGTAAAGGTACGTCTTGTTACCATGGAAACCAAAGTCGCGTTGTCAACTCGGAAAAGGCCCGCCTTCAGGAAGAGACAGTGGCGGGATGGGCGGAGCCATCTCTTCCTCGACTAGCCCTCGGCTCTTTCCGTCCGACCCCCCCTCCGCCCCCCCACCAAAAATGCTGTTTCCTGAGCAGGGCTGACAAGGGGGTGAGAGAGATGCGTGAATACCTGGTCAATACTCAAACTAATGACCGCGTTGACAAAGTGAGGGCACTTGACTAACGTTTATTTATATATCAGAGAACTGTTTTAGTTTAGTTGGGAATAAAGATCATACAATGTCAATAACAGAGCTTGAGTTCACATTAATGGCTGTGTCTTATTTAATTTAGTCATCCACTAAAATCCATCAGGGCCAAATGTTGTCATGCGATTACACTGTGATGAATTAAGATGAACGCGTATCAAAGCCTGTAATTAATCCGATGTTGTTAATGAGTCCCACCCCTAATAATTTCTGATTTATATCTTGTACCAGAAAGTTAGCCGAGGAATATCCAGAAACAGGCGAAGGTCAAAACTGGGGAATGAAGCCGAGGGAAATCCAGAATCAGGTTGAGGTCCAAAAGAGAGCGTAGTCCAAAAGGGAAAGAGGTGAGTAGGAGGGTCCGACTCAGAGCCAGGGAAAGAAAACAGGATGAGGCGCCAAGGACGGGAAAAGGACTGCATGAATAGACAATGTCCGACAAACAATGACTGGTGAACTGAGGAATATATGGGAGTGAGCGAATGAGGATCAGGCGTGATGAATCTGGTGGCAGGTGACAGTGATAGAGCTGATTAGGTCCAAAGCTGGGGTGAGGCAGAGGCAAGCCATGACAGTAAAGAGCAAGTATTAGATATGTGGTTTTCAGCCAAGTTTTTAACCCTCAAATGGTGCCAAACTGTGAATCTCTGTATGAATCAAACATAAAATAAATAAATACAAATAATTTGTATTCTAAAGCAAGTAAGAACCAGATTTTTCAGGCTCACTGTTAATGTGTCACCTGTTGGAGTGACTGGGAGGGGAGGCGCTACTCACATCAATAAATACAAGTTCACTCTGCTAGTCTGCATGTAGTGTTGCAGTGCAGGCAGGTGGAGATAATGGGGAAAGGTTTCTACATCAGTAAAACCGTTGGGATTGGGGGGATCTTTGTTGGTGCAGCAGCCTTCTCAACGATCATTGCTCTGTCTGTTGTTTACTCGCAGGAAAGGGCTAAAACCACTGGTCAGGGTGGGGAAACGACCACAAAACCTCCTGTCACAACTCCCCCATCCAATGAGCCGTGGGACCAGTATAGGCTGCCCAAGAGCCTGGTGCCACACGTGTATAACGTGACGCTGTGGCCGCGACTGACAAAGGATCCAACCACTGGACTGTACATCTTTACAGGTGAGAGTTCCCCCCTCCAACCATTCTTACTCACATGTAATTGCAGGAAACTCTGTACCGAGTTGAAGGTCTGACAAAGTTAATAAAAAATGTAATGCTAAATAGAACATTTTTTTAATTTAAAAATTTGATAGAAAGGACATTTTCATAATAGTCATTTTTCAAAATATATAACATTTGAATTAAAAACAGCATTTATTAGAATAATCAAATAAATATAATTGTATATAAAACATTTTGTAAATGATGAATGAAAAGCTAAAATCTGTATTCTTGGTCTAAATATTGATAAAATTACACTTTTTCAAAGATGTTTCTGGTTCTGCATAATGTTTTTCTTAAAACATATATCATTATTTAAAACATATTAATGGTGTATTTTCACTTTTTTGCACTATATATACAAATCAAATATAAATAAACTAAAGAAAATGAATCTACTTTTAATCATAATTTAAAAGAAATCTGAAACAAATCAAACTTTGGTTCTCAAATCCCCAATATTAAGTTTAAAATTATGCATACTGAGGCTCCTGTTAGTTTTTATAAAATAGATAAAACAATGGCGTAATTAGATAATCAACTTTAGATCACTCAGTCTTGTAGACAAACAATAACAGACCAGATAAGAGAAAAAACAGCTAAGAAAAATTAGATATAACACAGAATCAGTGTACAGTTTTGAGAGATTAAAGAACAACATGTTCATGTTTTTAGATTTGGGAACATAACATAGTCTGTTTTAATGTTTGTTTTGAGTTTGTTCAGCTTTAACTCACAGCCTGAAACTCTGAAGGCTGGATCAATCAGGCTGAACGAGTCCTTTCTTCTTCTATTTATTGTTGATAAGAAGCATCTGACGTGTGATTTTTTTAACTGGATTCAAGTGTGTGTTTACTTAAACTTGTGATGTGAAGTTTACCAAACATGTCTGCTGATTACCACGTGTGGCATCTCTTGGTGTTTCAGGAACCTCAGACATAGAGTTTGAGTGTGTGGAGGACACCGACCTCCTTCTTATCCATTCCAATAAGCTCAACTATACTAAACAAAACAACGAGCAGCTGGCAACGCTCACCATTGTAGGTGAAGGCAGCGCTCCTTCCATCAAGTCCTCCTGGCTCCAGTTGGTCACTCAGTACCTGGTTCTGCAGCTGGATGGCAAACTGATAAAGGGCAAAAAGTATCACCTCTACACCGATTTTACTGGAGAGCTGGCTAATGACCTGGGAGGCTTCTACCGGAGCGAATACACGGAGAATGGAGTTGACAAGTATGTGTTTCTTGATCGTTGAAGGGTTTTCTTGTTTCCTACATTAAAGGAACACTGTACACAGAAAGTAGCCACAACTACCACCACTAGAGGGCACTGCTTTTAATGTTTCTCCCCTTTGCTGTGCGAAACACAAAAGTCAAGTACAGTGGTGGTGAAAGGATCCATTGAAAGGATCTTCTTTGCTTTTATCATTACTGACTATTTATTTTGCATAAAAAAATTGCCAGCTGTGTTCAATTCAACAAGCAGTTTAAAATCACTGAGTCAATTCAAGACTTCAGTCTTACAAACGAATGAAAATGAGAAACTGGAAACCTTGCATTATGGAATCACTATAATGAAAAATAGCTAAAGTTTAGTAAGAGTTGGTAAATAACAAGTGTTTTATTTGTAAAAACCCAGTTTATGTGAAAATGAAGGGTTTTAAGCTATTTTTTATACATTGAGAACTAAAGTGGATGCAGCACGGTGATGTCACTGACTGGCAAGTAAATGTGATTTTTAGCATTATGATATTTAATAAACTGATTTTCTTTTAAAACATTTCAAATTAGTTAAATAAAAATCATTGTTTGTGGTTATGGTTTGTTCTGCACCACAGATTTTTCCTTCATGATTGAGCTTATGTTGCTATTTCAATATTTTTCATCTAATTTTAATCAATCTTAAGTCTGTCAATTGAATTTTTTAACTTGTTTCCAATTCGTTTTTTTGGCTCTTTGGGAAAATGTTGAAAATATTGGATGTTTGTTGTAAACAAGAGCATTGATTTATTTCCTGTCAGGGTTGTTGCTACCACGCAGATGCAGCCCACAGATGCGAGGAAGGCCTTCCCCTGCTTCGATGAACCGGCGATGAAGGCTTATTTCTTCATCACTCTAATCCATGACCGTGGAACGGTGGCGCTTTCCAACGGCAGAGAAATTGGTTGGTTTACTCAACAAAGATCAGTGTTAGAAAGAAAAATATGGACAGTTTTGGATGTTCAGATATTCTATTTGACTAATGCGTTGGAATAAAAAATGTTAGAAATGACGCTAAAAGTGCGGTTTCGTTCCCCCACAGAAACGACCATTGTTGACATTGAGGGCCAGACTTACCTGAAAACGGTCTTTGAGCGAACTGAGAAGATGTCCACCTACTTGCTGGCTTTCATCGTCAGCGACTTTGACTTCATCAGTAGTGACGTGGATGGAGCTTTGGTAATTAATCCTTCACAAAGAAGTTGGTTTATGTTTGTGGGAAATATGTTGCAGGGTTTAGTCAACAACAAGAAGAAAGTTCATGGACTCAGACTAAGTCCTTCTGAACTGGTTCTATAGCGATCACTAGAAAATCTTCGTACAACATTATAGTGTTGTACAGTATTCAGTAAAAACATCTAAAAAAAATTACAATGCCATACCATTAACCCAACAAAGCTCAGCAACAAACTCAGCAATTTTATCACACAAATTAAATCAAGTCAATGTGTTATTTGGGGAGTCCAATCAGAGTTGGAGGGTTTTTAAAGTTTTGTCAACAAATTAAGTGACGACTTTATATTTTTAACTATAAAATAAGGAGTCGCTGTGACTAAACACTTCATCCAGTCCTCCAAAAACTTCATGTTGGATTAGAATCAAGGTCCTGAGGAGAAGAAGTTCTGATCTGTAGTTGTGCTCAATTATCTTTTACTGAAATAGGCCACATTAAAACAACATTATGGGGAAGAACAACACAGATGAGAATTACAGAAATATTGGACTGATATTCATTAATGTCACTAATTCAGAGTGTTTCACCATGTATAAGCGAAAAGCAGAAAAGCTGGAGGAGAGATGTGTTTTCACTGCTGCAGACAGGATACTCTTACATGTCTGCAGCACGACACCTGTACTGACCAGGATTAGGCTTTCCCGGAAGTTCGGCGGTTGATTGACTGATAAACATTGCCAGAAACACAAGCATCAGTTTGACTCTGTTTGAGCTGCATATCTGTAGAAAATAAATAATCTATATATAATGATGAAAAGTTGATCCTCAAAATGAATTTAAATGAACTCTTTTTGCTGGTGTAACCACTTTAAAAAGTTAGACATGCCTGTTTTTTTGTATTTATACCTGGACATTTAATGATTTTTCTTGTATTTGTGTTATTATTATATCCCCGCACGCGGAGTGTCAGGAATATAATTCTTTCATCATGACTGCCGCTGCGACTGCCATCGTTGATGGGAACATTTTTTCTTCTGATTGTTTATATGTGACATGGGCGAACTACAATTGAATTACCCTTTTAAGATTATAACATTTGTATTGGAGGCTTGAAGATCCGATATGTGCCCACAAGCAAAACATTGATAATTCTTCTTTATCTTACTGTAATAATGGCGCAGCAGCAACAGATATTACATATAAGATACTTGGTTGAGCTCTTTAAAGTCAGGAAAATGTCTAACTGACTTTAAACAAAAGGTTGTGGAATAATGTGGTTTGTTTTGCATTTAGATCCGCATCTTTGCTCGTCAGTCAGCTATTGCGGCTGGCCAAGGAGAATATGCCCTCAATAAAACCGGACCCATCCTTAAATACTTTGAGAATTACTACAACTCCAGCTACCCTCTGCCAAAGTCGGGTGAGTTCACTGCAACTCAATCTCCCTTTAGACCTGTCTTTTTTTCTTTTCTAGGTTAAGGACCTCTTTTATTTCAATAAGCCTCCAGATAATGAGGCTGTTTATATTTCCTTCTTCAATTGACAAAAACAAATGAACAAATCTGGATGAGGCAGGCATTAAAGCAACTCAGAAGATGTAAAATAAATGCAAGTGTAAACCAACTGGCTTAGAAGAGACTAAGAAGAAGCAGGATGCTGGAAAACGTGATTTTTTTTTCCATTCACACCGCCAATAACCAGTTTTAATGGGGTTTATGGTTCCAGCTTGTTCTTTTCATAAAGTCGCCTTCAGATGCACAACATTTCTTCTCCTGCACGTGTGTCCATCAGGTGTAGCAGCCATAAATTTATTGCTGACATGTTTTCTTATTTTGTAGAAATGATTAACTTTTTATAGATGAGACAGCTAGCGTTGCCATGTCAGCCTTTTTTAAATCCATAAAAACACATCATTCTGCTAGTTTATTTCTGTCAGACTCATCAGATGTCGGTGGGATGGCAGTTTTTATTACCTCATCTGATGTTTTTACTGTCTTCATCTGACTTTCACAGATTTTAATGTAGACGTGCTCAAACAATTTCCGTGTTAAGTAGCTTAGCTTGTCGGAAACGGTTTTAGTTCGGTTTTACTTCTTAGATTAGAAAACAAACAATCATTACAAGCACTATAAGATATGAACGAGATTAAACTGGTAATACAACAGTTTGATTTATGACTTCAGATATTATAAATGATCTCTTAAACCCTCCTACATTTGTATCAATATTTTTCTAAGACATAAAATATGATAACAATGATCACTTCAGTGGTAAACACAAACTAGGTGGAAAATAATTTAAAAGTCCATATTTGTCCTCTTGCTATCATGAATTCATGAAAACAGTTGTAAACATTCTATTAAACATTGCATTGGTAGTGGGGTAAATTTTTTTTATTAAAGTCAAATGTGTGAGAAAACAGGTGCAATTATTTTCTTCAATGTTTTAAAGAGTTCAACCAAACAAAATACAATTTGTATTAAAACAGCCAAAATTATCACAGAAAACATGCTCCAAAGAGCAACAATTGCTCTGTGAATAAAAGTTAACACTGAGGTTTTTCTCTGTCCTGCTGCAGACCAGATAGCTCTGCCGGATTTTAATGCCGGAGCCATGGAGAACTGGGGTCTGATCACCTACAGGGAGACGGCGCTGCTGTACGACAATGAATTCTCCTCCAACTCCAACAAGGAAAGGATTGCTACCATCATCGCTCATGAACTGGCACACATGGTGAGCCCTGAACCCATAGACTGGATTTTAGTTTGGGTTTTTAAAAATGTTTCAAATAAAGCTCAACAAACTAAACTTTGACTTATTTTATAGAGGCTAAACTTTTAGCGCCCAAGTTAACACACATATCACATAAAATCTTAATTCAGAAGTCTATAAAAAACACTTTCTTTTAAAAAAAACTCATTCTGTTAAAAATGTCCTCAAACACTTCTCCAAGACATATCTGAGACTCATTCGGAATCATATAGAAGAAGTCTTAAAGGTTTTTCCAACCCATTAAACTCTAAGTGCTACTAGAACTGGTCACAGATATCAAGATTTATAAAGCTCATACAAAAATAAAAGAATATTCTCTTTAATTAAAAAAACATAAAAGTTTAGCTTGTAGTATGTTGAATCTTTATATTTATTGGTCTAAGACAGTAGAATTTTTTTTTAAAGCTTAAATCCAAATAAATAAAACTATGAAGACGTTGAATTATAAAGTTACGAAGTCCAGGTAAAGTGTAGGTCCCCGACGGGGACAGCAGCTGCTTATGTGTGATGTACTGCTGTTCTGCCTTCAGTGGTTCGGTAACCTGGTCACACTGCGCTGGTGGAACGACTTGTGGCTGAATGAAGGCTTTGCGTCATATGTGGAGTACCTGGGGGCAGACAATGCTGAACCCTTGTGGAACATTGTAAGGACTCTCACACACACACACACACACACACTGTTGCTGCATTGGGGCCTCACAGGTGCACAAGAGAGTTTTAACCTGTCTGCTTGTGTTATAACAGAAAGACCTCATCGTGCTCAATGACGTGCACAGAGTGTTTGCCATCGACGCCTTGGCGTCCTCCCATCCGCTGTCTTCTAAAGAGGAGGACATCCAGAAACCGGCACAGATCAGTGAGCTGTTTGATGCCATCTCCTACAGCAAAGTAAGTGCACAAGACACTGGCTTTCCTACAGCTGAGTCACACATCGATCCTTCCTACGATCAATAAAATACATGATACACAAAACAGACTTGTTTCTCATTCTCAGGGAGCATCTGTCCTCAGGATGCTGTCAGACTTCCTGACTGAAGAGGTTTTTACGGCAGGACTCCAGGTAAGCACATCAGGATAAAACGGATCTTCATTGTGATTTTCACATGTTCGTCCAGTTCACTTCATAACATGGAAACCTCTTTCACTGACTCATCATGACCTTTCCTAGTAGATTTTCTTTGCTTGTTTTATCTGGATAAGATCAGGATATATACTTTGCACTTTACAGCCAACTATCAGTCCAGATAATGAAACACAAAACTAAAAAATGGACAATAAGTAGACTTTTTGCATACATGTGTAACTCTGACTAGCAAAAGTAACCTGGAAGTAAAAAGTAAATATAAAATCAGATTATGTTTTTTCATTTAACAAAAATGTATAATTTTAGTATTAATTTTGACTATACATTAATAAAACTTATCTCAAACAGACGGAAACAAAGACACAAGATTTGTTGTATGAACACAGACGTCAGCATTTGGAAATGAAAACCAGACTCCCGAACTGTACATGTGAAGAACTTTCTAAGTCACATTCCTGTCTGATGGGGTGAAGGATGGTTCAGCATTTTTTCCCACCTGACTGGTTAAACATCCAGCAGAAGATACAGAACAATGGTTCAAAAGTTCTCCTCTATCATTTATTAACAACTTGAGGAGAGAATAAGGCGAGTTAAGCCAGAGAGAAATGTTAGTCACACCCTTTCCTGAAAACTCTGTGTATACCTCGTATAAGAGCTGTAAGTTATAAACTGATGAAATAGATGAAACCAGAACAGATAAAGAAATTTATTTTAAGGTTAAAAAAGCCTGGACATCAATTGCATTTCTGTTACACATAGTATTCTACAAAATTTAACTATTGGAATAAAAAATGGGTCATGGAAACACTTATATTTACACTTAGAAAACCTCTCTCATATTTTACACTTTAATGAGGTTTTCAGATGTGACAATATAGAAATACAATGCAAAAGGAAAAATTTTTTTTGCATATTTGTCATCATTGCTAGTAAAAAATAGTGAAATGCAGAGTTTTACAAGCAATTAGAAAGAGAAATAAGGGAGGATGGCTTAGAAAAGACATGGTAAATCCTCCATAGCAGGTGGAAACCCCTGAAAGAATCCTAAAAACTTTGTGAAGCATCATGCACCGACCCAACATATTTTGCCATGATGATGGTAATTATGCCTTTGGCATCACAGATGCACAGCAGTGAATGTGTGTTTGGGATTTATGTACACCTGCTCTGTGTATGGATGTACTCATTTGCTCTGGTTACTCTGGCAGATGTGCTAACTGGATTGAGACTCGCTATTACGTACCTTTGAAAGATGCAACCCTTTTTGCATGTGCAATGAGTTTGCACATGTTTTTACACACAAATCTTCAGTAGATCCAGCCCTAAATGTGAAGTTCTGGTGTAAAAATAAGTTATAAGTTTTTTATAATTTTATTTTCACCACATTACAACGATAAATATCTGAGTTAAAAACGAATAAAAAAATGTTGGAAATGTTTTTATTTATTTATTGGTTTCCCCCTGATTGTCTTTATCATAAAAAGCTGGCAGCTATGCCTTTCCTCCTGGACCTTCTTTATGCCCTCCCATTATTTTTATTTATTGCTAAAGTATTTCACATAGTAAACAGCTCAAACAATAATAAACCTCTGAGTACATGCAGAGGCATCTAGGCAGACATCACACCAGTGTTTCATCAACACAAAAATGAAAATCTCCATTGTGGAGGGAGGAAAAGATCTATTCCATTAGTGACCAGTATCCACTGGAGATCCTGAGATGCAGGCGGCTTCAGCTATCAGTTGATTACTGGCATTGAGGTCACATCCTGGTATATAGATCTGACAACGCAGATGGTGTTCAAGATTATATTTTATTACACATGTAATTCCTTCAGTGCAATCAGTGTATCGACAAAAAAACTGATCTAAAAGTTATAAACCTGGATGGGATGGTTCCTATTGGTGACTCAGCAAGTCAGATGCAAACAGTGTAAATTCTTCTTTTTGTGAATTTGCAGAAGAACAGGTAGATAATGAGGTGTGAATATGTCTGGCTGGTAATTCTAGTGTTAAGTTCCCTTTTCTTGCTCTTGGCGATGGTGAAAAGGCTCCATTGCTGCTGCCGCATATGATTTGTAAATGAAAAGATTTCCCAACTTGCTAACGTCATGAGCCTCCTGCTGATCTTCTCTTCCAGCATCACAATCACTTTATTCTCATTCATTGAGGTCATAATACACTAATGATAAGTATAGAAATGCAGTGAACAACAGAAAGTGTTACACAATGTCCTTTTTAAATGCAGCTTTTATTGTGCCCAGTGTGGGAAATAATAAACCTTTATCTGCTGATGAATAAAGTGAACCAGTGAATCACCGTTTTGTTGTATTTCCCCTTTCATAGAACATTGACAGCTTGATAACAAGTTATAAATTGCAATCTTGTGAATCATTATCCTTTAATGCAAGGCTTTAGGATTCAATCTGAAGTGAAGGACGTGACCTCCCGACTGAGGTTGAAAATGAATCTGTTTCACCTTGTAAATAGTAACAGACGTGTTTGTCAGCATTAGCGCTTCTTCCGAGTGTGTCAACGTGACTCATGTAGAAAGTCCTTTATCTGTGTTCTCTCCTGCAGACTTACCTGGCCGAGTTCGCTTATGGAAACGCCGTCTACACAGACTTGTGGAAGCATCTGCAAATGGCACGTTCCCCCATGCACATGCCACAAACATGCAGCTAATGTGATGAATATCGAGTCCAGTTCACCCTGACCTCCTTCAGAGCCAAAATGAGGGAATTGAACACTAAAGTCAGATTCACTGTTACTGATTAATAATTATCAATAATCATTAAGCCTTATTGTGTTTGTTCAATCTGAACCACGAAGGAAACGGAACCATATAGTTCACATGGATTCCCTTTTATTCCTTTTTCTATTTCCAATGGTATATGGTTATTTCATGTAATTATTTTTATTAGGTTAGGCCATTTATATAAATCCAAACACATGTTTTTATAAATTGTGTTATTAAATGGCAGTTTGTCCAGATTTAGAAACTCTTTTTGTTACTGAACATTGTGAATCCATTAAGATTATTACAGATTAGTTAACTATGCTAACTGGACTGGGTGCAGTCTAAGTGACTGCTTGATGTGCAACATTAGAAACATAAAATTAATTTTCTCATGTGCAGTTTTTACTTTTAGTTGCATTTAACTCCATATTACAACTGTTCTGCTGCTAATGTTCCTGATGGAAGCCTGCCTGAAGGGTTCTACGTTATTTAATTGCAGAGATTTTACTCCTTATGGACAAAGTTGTCTTCGTGTGACTGATCTGAATCAATTCAAGTTTAATCTCCATTAACAGGAAATACAAATAATACAAGCTGCATTATTTTATCTTTGCATTATGAGTGACACATTCATGTTTTCTTACGTAAGGAAGTAATGAATCATCATTCAGCTATCTGCTTCCACAGGCCGTCGACGCCAGCAGTACTGATCTTCCTGACACAGTCAACAACATTATGAACACCTGGGTGCTGCAGATGGGATTTCCTGTTGTCACCATCAACACCGCTGATGGTGCTGTCTCCCAGCAGCACTTCCTCCTGGATCCAGACTCTGAAGTCACTGCTCCATCCCCTTTCAAGTACTTACTTCACCTTTTTTCTCCATCCTCCCTCTCTGTGATGTTTGCTTGTCAAACAGTTTGAATACAAATCCTCAGATCAGCATTCCTTGTAATAACATCAACTGATGGAAACTGTTATCTGTCTCATGAAAAGCAGTTAAAGATGTGATGATGGGTGTGTCTGTTTTAGCTATCAGTGGATCGTCCCAATTAGGTGGATGAAGACTAAAGTCACCCAGACACCTGTGTGGTTGACGGAAAAATCAGGTACACAACACTGACACATCAAGTTAGGTCATTTTGGGGTTTGAATAATCAGATTTCAAACGTACTTTATAAAAACAAAACAGGTTGATAAAAAATGTTTATAGAAATACAAATAGTACATTTTTACTTTGAGTTGACATATGCTTTGATCTAGTTTCATTGAACGTTTGGCACTTATTTAAAGTTCAGTTCTACATCTTATTTCTTTATATTTCACTTCCTCAGCAGCCAGATTTATTAATCTCAATAGTTCTCCATCTTTCAGAAGGTCTTTCAGATTTATCCCTGGGACATTTTTTACATTTTTTTCCTTATTTTCAATCTGTTTCTGACACTCCATAATTTTCAGAGGAAGTAAAATCTGATTTACGATTCATTCAGGCAAGACAAAGCCTCCTAAGTCATGGGATGACCCATAGTAGTGCCAACATGTAACGGACAACTTAGTAAAGAACCGGTTTAAACAGGATCTTTATCAAAAAGACACATCATTGGTTACCATTTCTTTAGTTTTATCTGAAAACAAGCAAAGATCAGACAGAAAACAAGGTGACTTCCTGTTTGTGGGAAATCTGGCAAGTCTGGACAAGCAGAGGACAAAAAGCAGTTGAACAGCATCTGAAATCCAGCAAAGACCCGAATCAGCTGTCAGAAAGCCAGAAAAAGCTGAATAATGTCACATGACACGGAAACTGGCCTGAAGTTAAGTGGCAACAGGTCTGATGGAGGGGTGGATCTTCCCCAGAACCCGGATCTCAGTATTACTGAAGCAGTGTGGCATCATCTGGACGGAAACCAGAACAGGAAGGCAGAAACATCTCAGGCGGAGTTTAGAAACTCCATCAAAGATTCTGGAGAACTATGTGTGTACAAATATTTATTTATTTATAGGCATACAGCTGCACCATTCCCTAGACTGGTGCAAGTGTTCCTCTTTTTTGAAAATAGGTAACAAACTAACATCTCGTAACGTATCTGTTGGAAGTTGCACAAAATAAGCCTGAAAGATTCAGTTCAGACTGACACAACTAAAATAAATAAAAAAGGTATTTTCTGATGTTGTACACTACACTAGTGACAGACTTCTTTTTTTGTAGCTACATTTGACGTGATGAAGGTGACGGGCGCTGACTGGGTGCTGGCCAACCTCAATGTGGTTGGTTACTACCGGGTCAACTACGACGACGCCAACTGGGAGAAACTACTTACAGCTCTGAGCACCACTCACACGGTAGGACCTGTCAGCTGACTCTCTGTTGTCACTCTGACCAGGAGTTCTGCATCTGACAAGATGATGATGTTGTTTCAGGACATCCCAGTGATAAACAGAGCTCAGCTATTGGACGACGCCTTTAACTTGGCCAGGTAAGTCAGGTAACTTATATTAAAGGTGATTTTGGTGTTTATAGGTAAGTACGTAACATAGCTGTTACAAATCACCACTCATGATGGAGTTTTAGGTATTAAAAAATAAAACTGTGACGGTTACATGAATACCATCATTTTTTTGTATGCTTGTATTATCAGTTGTTTGTGTCGCGACACAGTCTTGAATTTTATTCCTGTAGATTAAATGACAAATTATTAAATATTTAAATGGTTGAATTTGTCAAGTTAGAAATGGCAGGCGTTATTACAGTAATTTATTCTCCATCTGACAACAAACCGCTCTATAACAGAGGGATAAATGACCTAGAGTGGTGACAAAAAAATATTTAAGTGTCGCTATATACAGCAGCAGTTTAGTACAATGACTTCCCAAATCATTTACATCATTACATACCCAGTCCATTTCAGTCCAGTTATAATCCATTTTATAAATTCATCATATGATTCATTGACAATGTTCCCTTTAAGCTGTGTGGCTGGCAATGGCGCATTGCAAACATATTGTCAAATCATCAAAGTCAATGCAGCGCATCAAAAAATTAACATGACCTTATTAACTGATATTGAACATTATGCATAATCTAACCTAATTATTAAATCATTTATATTATTTTCTGTGTTTTTGTGCAATGCTATTTAGGAGTGATAGGTGTCAAGCCAATACGATGTAGAACAGCTTGCATGATGAGAAAATTTGTGAGCAGTGCGCTATTGCGCAGGCGCTCCTTAGAAGGAACATTGTTCATCAGTCTAGTTTCCAAACTTCCATCTGGACCAGAACCAGAGAGCAAGGAGAGAAAGCGGAAAATAATTGCAACAAATATGTCACATATTTCTATATGGAGCGTAAATAGAGCAGAGAAGAGCCCAGTATATCATGGGATGTCCCCCAGCAGCCCTTGTCGATGACAGCAGGGCTGCATGGATCAAGAACACTGAGCCAGACCAAACTAAGATTTATCCGGAAGGAAAGTTTGAAGATGACCTGAAGATAGAAAGGTAGTTGAAGCCAGACTGGGACCCAGTTCTTCTTCCTGAAGCCAGACTGAGAACTGGTTCTGCTTCCTGATGCCAGACTGGGACCCTGTTCTGGTTCCTGATGCCAGACTGGGATCCGGTTCTGCTTCCTAATGCCAGACTGGGACCCAGTTATGCTTCCTGAAACCAGACTGGGATCCGGTTCTGCTTCCTGATGCCAGACTGGGATCCGGTTCTGCTTCCTGATGCCAGACTGGGATCCGGTTCTGCTTCCTGATGCCAGACTGGGATCTGGTTCTGCTTCCTGATGCCAGACTGGGATCTGGTTCTGCTTCCTGATGCCAGACTGGGATCTGGTTCTGCTTCCTGA